>OZ002744.1:55855964-55997935 GCA_963924295.1 Dioctria rufipes | reverse complement strand
GAACGGCTGGACCGATTAAATTAATTTGTTTGTTGAAATGTTCATAATAGCCCGAATGACGTTCTTATTGAAAGAAAAATTGGAATCGGCAATCCCTTCTTGGTGTTGCCATACAAAAATTTCGTTTCTATTTAAGTAAAAATGATTAGTGTTCGTTGGTAATAGCATCACTTGAGAAAAAAATTGTTTGTGAAAGAAAATTGGAACCGCCATACAAAACTTTGGTTTTCGTCGACGCGTAAACGGCGTTTTTAAAAATGTAAAATTTAAGTTCATAAAAGGGACCAATCGGGCAACTTCTTCATCATACAAAAATTTCGTTTATTAACTATATATTTGGGCACTGCCTGAGAACGAGCCGACGTATAGGGCTAAAATTTTGTACATGGTGTTTTCATAGCAATGATCAACAAAGTTTCAAAAATGGAACTAAATCGGGTTACCCGTTCTTTGTGTTGCATACTAAACCTTAGTGTTTCACTATATACTTGCAATCTCAGACGGCGTCGACGTGGAGAGCTCATATTTTGTACTCGGCGTTTGCATAAAAATGGCAAATACAGGTCTAAAGTGGAGCAAATTGGATAACCATTTCTTGGTGTTACTTAAGTTTTTCACTATATATTTCTATTCACTGCCTTACGCCTCGACTTAGAAAAGCTGGAATTTTGTGCAACTGCCTATCATAAAAAAAAGGTAAATTTATTATTATTATGAAAACACCATGTACAAAATTCAGCACTCTACGTGGACGCGTTCTCATGGCAGTGCCAAATGTATAGTGAAAAACGAAATGTTTGTATGGCAACCCTACAAAGACTTGCTCGATACGGCCCATTTTCGAACTTAAATTTACTTTTTTTTAAAAGCCCGTGTCCAATAGTTTAGCCCTCTAAATGAACGCGCTCTCGAGTCATCGTGCAAACGGACGGGCAGACGTAAGGGTAGACGGACGGTCAGATGGACGGACGGAAATCAAAAATCAAAATAACTTTGAATATTATGTGTGGGTTCCAATCCATTTGCTCTACCATCATTATTTCTATGTGTTACAAACGGTAATGACAAACTAAGTGTACCCTATGATTTCATCATTTTGTGTATTAACATTAATTACGATTACCTCGAATGTGAATATTGCAAAATTGCAACGTCATGCAAAGTTTAATTGAAAGAAAAAGAATTACAACTATGTTGAAAAGCATTGAAAATACTTAGCAGTTTTTAACTTACTAATTTTAGGGTGCTTTGATGTTTTTGAAGTAGTGTACCACTATAGAGGGAGTCCCAATTTTTTATGCGCTAACCTGACCAGTGCAGGTCAGTAAAGCAACCCAGCATACCGCAATCTCTTTAATCACGTTTTAATCCTAGGAATAATCATAACTTTTTAATTTTCATATAATTGATCTGCATTGTAATTCTCAGTCACTATACCTTAGCAATCATTAAAGTATGATTTTTCTAGCCAAGCGGCAGCAATTACTCTAGACTTCCTTCAGAAAAGAAATGTATGTTTGAATTACAATGGATGTCATTTATATACCTTCAATAGCGAAGCGTAGTTGGCTAAGAGGATACTTACTTACTTTGATATATTTTTCAATGAACACGAAAAATGCATTGCAACCACAATATACTCTGCTGTGGGTAAGATTTCATAGATGCTTTCTAAGCAAAAGCATAACTAGAAGTCATCATCTCGACAACAACGGAATTTTATATTCTATACTCAGTTCTTGCTGCAATGTAGTTTTATATGCCTTTTGTTTTGGATATTCTATGTCTACCGCCTGCAGACAAATGTTTTGTATTAGTTCTACACAACCCGGTGATTTCTTGTTGCATTTCCTGTAACATGTTGTCTATTTACATTACTCTTGCATTCATATATATACACATGCACGCATACATATATATCCCATTCCTTTACCAAAGCATTCGACTCGTATGTAAAACAAATGGTATAATTCCTTGGAATTTACTTATGGGAGGTAAAACGTTGAAGATAACTAAACCATTCGGCTTCCTATACAGTAATGACGAAACTGCTCAACAAAATCTCTTGACAGTAGGTAGTTAACTAATAGTACCACTACCACATTATGAGATTTATGAGGTCCTAAAGACGATTTTATTATTGACAAAAATAATTGGATGGCATATATTTTAACGAACACTGATGGTTTGGATGCTTTTCAATGACAAGTTCAAGTACAAATTTGTTTGCATTGATGGAATAGACTTTTAAATTGAAGGAAGAACTATCATAAATTGATGCTATGCGCCTACGTCAATGCCACGGAATGTCACTAGTTCTACGATAGATTTAAACCAGAGTAGAAGAGATTATTGCAGTGAAAGTAATACAACACCATTGAAGTAAGTAATAGCTTAACTTGTATAATAGCTCTGGGTGCGGAAAACCAATTAACGAAATCACTATTAGTATTAATATGAAAAGGAAGGTAAAAATTGAATGGAGACGAAACAAAGCTGTCCTGGCATAAGCACGTAATAAGCTGAGTTTTCTAAGGGAAGATGAATGAGATATGTTGATTCTTAATTTAATTTTTTAATCAAAATGCAAACCGACTTGATAACGCGAAAAAACTGAATTTTATAACAACTACTATAGAGCAGCGATTAAAAGCAAATAGTTTTTTCCACAATGAACTAGGAAAAAAAAAGTATTTGATTTTAATCGCAACTCTATAGTTGTTATAATAGTTCCACAAAATTTTGAAATATGAAATGATTCTACGCTTCCTTTGTCTCGAATATACAGGGTGTTTTATAATTGATGCACATGACTCAAGGGCTTGACAGATGGGTGGAGGCAAACAAAATATTAAAAGGTAAGGGTGAGGGGGTAAACGGGTCCGATTCGGCGATAAAATGGGCTTAAGATTTTTAGTACTTCCTTCCACTTTACACCCTGTGACTTTCTTTGTATGCACCCAATTAACGTGGTTTCATATCGTACAGAAGATGGTAATCGCGCCAACTATTATGCAATTCCGACGCAAAATTAATGAAATTATGAATCATAGAAACGGGAATATCTCAAAAATGGTTGCATTTAGTTAGGTACGTTGAACTAAAGGCAACATTTCGGGGTTTCTAAATCTTGTAAAAAAAATTATATAGTTATCATGCATTTTGGCGGGAAAAACTGTATATTTTGAAAAATCAGGATGTTTTTCTCCAATTTTTTTAATTTTGACGTCCTACAACTTCCGACGGAAGGTGGCAGGAAGACTGATTCGACATTCGTTGGAAAGCTAAGAAGGTTTGCTATTATCTGAGATGAATCGACCCTATATACTATATATCAAGGAAAGAACAGGGTGGTAAATGGAAGAAGTATGAAAAATCTTAACCCCCTACCGACAAACGAATGCGTCCGTTCACTTTATAATTTTTTGGGTTATGGGGTAAGGCAAGTTTTGATTGGTACACGGTTACAAATTTTGTGTAAATATTATACATGAATAAAAATATATAAATCCTTACAAAAGTTAATATAAACTTTATAAGTACTTTAGCTTGTTATAGATTTATCAACAGAGTATAAATTTGATACCATGAATTATAGGCGGAACTAATTACATTTTATATATTACTTTTATGTGTGATTCCCATATATCTTCATTATATTATGTTTCATATAAATTTTATAATAACTGCGATTGAAATAAATTATATATTTGGTATATAAAGTTTACACTATATATTGTATATAGTGAATTTATATTAATTTTATGTATAAATTAATAAAACATCATATTTTAGGTGAAATTTTTCATTTAAATTTTTTGAGTACATATTTATTTCTGTATAAATGTAATAAAAACTTATATGTCGATTAGGTGATACTAACAGTAAGAGTGTTATTTACCAACCACATATGTTTTGTTTTATTTCTTCGAAATCGCGGAGTCATATGATCTTGTATTGCTAAATTCTGATAGTGTTGATAGTGTTCGTTAATGAAAGCAGTTGTAAGATCCATAATTTTACCCATTTTAATTAATGCATTGGAATTAAATGTTTCCCAAGTGGTTGCAAATTTTTGTTGATGCCACATTGCCAAAGACTTTGATATGACTGATGAGTTCACAGCGAAATAGCATAAAGAATATATTTCCAAAGAAAGAACCGTTATTTGTTTCAAGAAGATTGTACACACTTGTTAATTCTGAGAATTTTTGCCAGATATATGCCCTAGGTAGTATGAGATTTATTCAAAAGACATATAAAGAACATGCCCAAATCATACCTGAATATGATATTTATACCAAAATCATATAAAGTATAGACCATCAAAATATAAATAAAGTAAGTTATATGCGTATTTGATAGAGTTTATAGTGTCGAATATAAATTCTATAACATTTTCGAATACATTTTATCTTATATGCGTATAGAAACGGTTTTTATAGGAAATTTTGTATTAACGTTAGACTGACATTGTATACAAATGATGTATATATTCGACTTTATCGTTTTCTATATGAAATTTGGAATAGAAAGACTTAATATTAAAAAGTATATACATTATTTTTATCTTTTAAACTAAGATTTCTAACCGTGTAGGATAGTATTAAATAAGAGGCTGTCAGAGTATAAATAGTGGAATTCTTTTCGGGGTATCCTTTTTTTGGTTGATAACAGATATTATGTATATATATCGTCGGTGATGATGCAAGGCGTAAGATTGACATAACCATTTCGGCGGAACTAAATCGTCAGACTTTTCCAAGCTGTGACCTACATTTTTCTATTAATAAGTAAGTGAATTTAAAAAATATGGGGAAGATTTATGTTCGAAAATATTTGATAGAATATAAACGTTTTTCATCTTTTTCTATAATATTTATTTTGTTGTACATTAATTTTCTGGCACTACCTCATTTTGTTAAATTGGTTTTCTAATAAAATAACTTCGAGTTGCAATCAGTTCCATTTCACGAGATTGTTAATATTCATCTCTGCAATTACTGTAAAATAACCTCACTCGATCATTGTACTCATCGTTTTTTTTTTTCATTGCAATTTATTTTCAGTGCAATAGATCATCAAACTCTTTATTTCAATTTTTCGTTGCAAACTAACTGTGGTCGAGTGAGGGTGCGTGAATAATTAGAGCAAAAACGTAGTGATAAGTAAACCAAATAAATCTTTTTCATATTTAAAGAAAAAAATTATTTTAGGATTCATTTCCCAGCAGTTTACATACTGGTAGGAGTTAAAACATGTTATTTAGTATTTAATCGAGAACTTTTTTGTTTTCTATAAATCATGATAAAACGGCCCTTGACATAAAAGTCACAGAATCTATGGTGATGCTAATGCTAATAGTACAAATACGTCCATACGAAAAGATTGTGAAATCTCTGAACATATTAACTCAACCCCTGATTATAATGAAAATAATTGTAATTCAATCGATTACTGCGATTGTGATTCTTCTTCTAACAACGCTCAAATGGATATAGATGACAGCAAAATGGAAGCAAACTATTCGCCCTCTTCCACCTGCAATTGAAGAACTGGGAAATGAAGAAAACATAGAAAGAAGATCAAAGCCAAAACAAATATTAACATCTGCAAGAACTTAAATCTGTACTGTCTGCAGACGCGCCATTATTTTATAATGGTCTGGAACATAATTAAAATACCTAAGTAATAAAATTTCTAAATAATCTAGAAAAAGATATAATTTCCTTTAGTCTTTATTCTTATTTTTATTACTATTTTGTTACTTATTGTCTTTTTATACTTTGTTGGCAAAGAACTATGATCGATTTATTGTAGAACTTCACTTAATGTAGGCTTTAACTATACGCCGATAGATATCATTTAATTAAATAAAGATGTTAATCTTCCGGAAATGGCACATCCTGGCAGGACACTAACAGTGACATGCGGTCTACGGGATCGCAAGTATGTAAAGGGTTTTCAATAAGAGGTGTTTTATTGATGTTCAAAGAAAAATACCATTTTTTGAGATAAATGATCGGATCTTTATTTAATTATAAAGAGGAAGGAATGCCGTTAATAACTGAAAATAACATCAGCCAAATGACCACCACGACACGCCTACAGGACCATAACCTTTTCATGAAATTTTCCATAACCAAATCGCAAAGTGGCTGCCCTATGTCCCCGATAGCCTCACGAATTCCATCTTTGAGGAATTGAATCGACGCTGGCTGTTGGCGTAGACCTTCTCTTTCACGTGGTCCCAAAGGAAGAAGTCGCAAGGTGTTAAGTCACAAGATCTCGGTGGCCAATTGTGATCACCTCTTCGAGAGATAACACGGTCCGGAAACTTTTCCCGTAAAAGATCAATGGTTTCGTTGCTTGGTATGGCACGTAGCGCCGTCCTGTTGAAAGTAAACGTTGTCCAGATCAATACCATCCAATTCCGGTCATAAAAATCATTAATCATCTGTCGATAGCGCAATCCATTCACCGTAACTGTTGCTCCAGCCTCATTTTCGAAAGAAGGTAAGGTCAATGACCCCGGGGGAGCATAAACACACCAAACAGTCACACGTTGAGGATAGAGAGGCTTTTCAACAATAACTCTTGGGTTTTCCGAGCCCCAGATTCGACAATTTTGCTTGTGACGAAGCCATCGAGGTGGAAATGGGCCTCATCACTCAAGATGAGTTTTCGATGGAATTCCGGATCATTTTCATGCATATCAAGGACCCAATCAGCAAAGACTCGACGTTGTTGATGATCGGCCGGCTTGAGTTCTTGTGTTAACTGAACTTTATAAGCCTTAAGACCCAAATCTTTATGCAGAATACAGTGTAATGACGTTTGTGGAATGCCTAATTCCAAAGAACGACGAGGAATGACAAACCTGGGTTTTCTTCAACACTTTCGGCTACAGCAGCAATATTCTCGGCTGTTCTTGAGCGACGTGCAAGGGTTTTATTCTTCTCATCACTAACTTGTCCCGACAGCTCGAATTTTTCTACCAATTTCTGTATTGCGGTCCGACAAGGTGCTTCACGACGACCCAAAAATGTTCGAGTTTTACGAACCGTCTCTGCCATATTTTCACCATTTTTATAGTGAATTTTAATAATTTCAGTGCATTGTTGAATCGTGTATCGTTCCATTTTTATCCATGGCGTAGTTTCTACTTGTCAAATGTCAAAAAAATGTTAGCTCCAAAAGTGACATCTACCGAAATAGCGGGCTAATTAAAATAACACCTCTTATTGGAAAACCCTTTATAACAGTTTTCAAAAGATAAAATAACAGTTTCATTGTCTAACTTTATATTATCAAAGAGCGACATCTTAGCTTTTTATACAAATCAGAAAAATTAAAATATTGATCCTAACAGTACTCCTAATTAATTACTAATAATACCTTTCCCATTCTTATTTGTTCGCTTTGGAAAAACTTAATATTTTCTACCGTACGCGTTTATAATAAAAATAAAAGGGAAATAATATTAGTGCGGACTCATAGACCACGCGCCACATCCGGAAGGTCAAGTTCGAAATCATAGTAATACACCTTTCAAAATCTGCATCAAAATGTTTCTGTGTAACCGCTTAAGTCATGATAAAGCCAACTGAGTCCTCTGAGGACTGACTGGTGGGTACAGAACCGTGGGGTTAACATAGCTAAAAAAAGGATAACCTGTGTTTGAACACAGCTGAAAAATAAAAGAAAATAATTAAAATACAATATATAAAGTATTTAATACTTCCCTGAAGAACATGATCCAGTGTCCAATCAGCACCTGCCTCCTGTACGTCCTAGAAGTATCTGAAATAAAAAAGATATAAATAAATTACTTTAATAAAACTAATTAGATTGTATATTACTAATTACACATGAAAAACTGAGCACATACATGCAGACTGCCAAGAAACGAATTTCTTGGCAGTACAACAACAGCACTATGCAAATGAAAACATTGCAATTTCTTAGCGAAATTCATGTTCCCTGCATAATGAACTATTGCATAATCTGCAAATATGTTCTTTCATGCAAAAAACATAACTTCGCAGCATGTATACATACAATAATTCACGAAATTCAACAATTTTCGCCATTGTTGACATTTCGTGAAACATATTTCTAATGTGCAAAAAGTCGCATAATTTGCAGACTTCTTGCAAATTATGCACAGTAAAATAGGTAAAGAAGATATTTACAAACTTACCTTAAGAATTAATCCTTTGGTGGCGAAGAAAACCCACACAAGAAAATCGACACTTTCGATTGAAAACACCGCGATCGCGACTGTCAAATGGACTCGCGAAGAGGTCAATTTGGTGAAAAGAAATGCGCGCAACCTATTGAGCAAGGTTAGAAAGTGCGAATTTCACCAAGTAAGAAAATAGTTGAAATTAATTCCCATAATGAGTGGGAAAGAGAACGATGTCGGAACGAGACAGATGAAATTAGAGAAAGAGTTTACGTTCCATATTGGAAATTGACATAATTTCATAGGCAGTCGCCATATTGGTATTTTTGTAAAAAATTGAAATAATTAAATAAATCGACAAGAAAATTCGTGGATAATGAAGAATAAATTCGACGACATATTTTAGCATGTTTTGACATAGTTGCGCAAAGTGAGCAAATATGAAAAATATGTGGAAATTCCATATTTTTGTGTGGAATCTATCATAAAATGGCGGCTCTCCGACACTATAAAACGGCAGTGCACCCTTAGATCTCTCTCAGTCAGTAATAGTGATCTTACATGCTAATTTGGCATAACATCACAGTGAGTTGTAGTTAAAAAATAAAAGTAAAGGTAAAGTGAACTTCAGAAAAAATCCTTGGCAACATAAATAAACGTACAATAAGGTACATTATTTTCATGCTCTAGGATTAAAGGCATCAAGGAAAAGTTGTGAACAATTGTTGTGTGGTGATTGGATTTTCAGATAAGTATTCTTATTCTGAAAATAATTTATATTGGTGACGGAAATTTTCAGATTTAGCTTTTTCCACATAGCGGCTGAAACCATGCTAGCTGTGCATTTTCAACGCTTCATGTGGAAAAGCAAATTAGTTAAGTAATATTAAGTGTGAAATCAGTGAATTAGTTAGTAAGTTCAGAACAATATAAAACTTGGAAATAATAGTGAAATATGTGATAAATCTGAGGTATAATATTTAGCTCGAGTCACGCTACGACACCTCAAGCATACATGCCTACAGATAATTAGTTAAGCTAAATTAATTACTTGGATGGAAAAATTAGAACAGATTAAAAAGAACGTATCATAAGGAATTTGTTCAATAAAAAACTCAGTAAACATAAGCCCACATATCTTCTTCTTTTAACATACGCTACACTAACACCACCCAAAATGCCGTAATGTAAGTGTGGTGCTCGCTTACAGCTACATTACAAAACAACCTGTTTTGTCAATCTCATGTCAAAATCTAAAAATATAATATTTCTGGTCCTATGCTAGAGTTCAGTAGTAATAATTTTGACATTAAAATTTTACCATTTTTTACCAAGCGGTACTGACATTAGTAGTCTCGCGGTTATGCAGTATCACCGACGATAAGTTATTTGTTATATTTATTACATATTGGAATTGTTACAAAAACACTGCCTCGATAAGTTGACTTCCTTAAAACTTCAAAAGTTGATGTTCCCAATGTGAATGTGCGAATTTGATTTCCCAGCGGGAAACGGAAGGTTGAGGTACGCACTCCAAAATAAATCTGTGAAAGTTATGGCAGCAATATACGCTCAGATAAGCAGTTATTGTGTTTTAATAAATTAAAGTCCTACGACGGAAGGTATATTAGGTAGACCATAGTCACATTGCACACCTTAATTTCGGCATGACCTGTAAGATGAAAAAAAGCTTTCCTTATTAATTCTTTGGAATGTTAAAACGGGAATTCCTTATTAATTCTTTAGAAGGCGAGAGGAAGAATTCGTTATTAATTCTTTGGATGGTAAGAAGCAGCATTCCCTTTTAATTCTGTGAAAGCATTTACTCTGCCGTCTCAGGAAAGAGGGCGGAAGCATTCACCATGAATTTTCCGGGAGGTTGAAAAGACCGACTCAATTTATATTGTCAGGAGGTGGTGGGAAGCATTCCTTCTGTTTTCACAGAGAATCTGTGGCGACTTCCATATCCCTCGTTTTAATTATGTGTATTCTCTCCTTCTATGCCTCTGGGCACTTCTCCACAATCAAAATTATTTTCATTATAAAGTCCTTCGTTAACACTGCATTACGTGTTCGAAATTGTTTTAAAGTAAGCCAAATTTTCGAAATTGTTTTTGAAAAACATTGTTATATGACTCTTGCTGAGAATTTCGAAACGTATTCAGGATTTTGTTGTTGTTTTAATCTTTAAATAGACGCATGGGGTCAGAGCAGTTTTAACAGCGAAAAGATTCTCTCGACCTTAGGTCTTCCAGTATACTCATAGAAGCTGTTTTGAAAATCGTCGTACCCGAGCCAATTGTACGCACGCTTTTGTATTATAATGAAGAATGACCCCGTGAGCCCACTTATCTAATTTTGTTCGTCAGGTAAGGTTTTTTTTTGGTATATTTTTTAAAATTTCGACATTTTATAATATTTCGGATGAGCCCTAAAGAAAATAAATAAAGCGTATGTTGGTATTGTTGGCTTGAGTGAATAGGGTTGCTTTTCTACTGTACTCTGAATAGTGGTTCTTATTTTTTTACTTTTCTATAAAGATTTGGGAGAAGTTCCTCAGTATGTATTATAAAATAATTGTTATAATGTTATTTTTGTGTTAACTTAAAGAGAAGTCATATGTATTTCAGTTTTTTGTTAAAGTAATAAGATTTAGTTACCGAACTGCATTGTTTTCATTTTTGAATATTTTTTTGGCTTACTTAAATTTCTAGAAAGCAATTGGGGTCACTACTGATCCAATGCGCCCACTTTTGTGATTTTGCTAGTGCGCTTACTAATGGGTTAAAAGTTCAAAAAAGCCTAATTAAGAATTTCATAGAAAGTGATCTAAAAGGATCTTGTTCTAAGAACTGAGAATTTATACAGGCTGTTTCCGTTTAGGAGGTCAATATAGCCGGAGGGTATAGTACTCACCTAAAGGGCCTAAAAAATGTTTGCCGGGAGGGGGGGGGGGTGGCGGACATATCAACAGTACATGGTGATTAAGAAAAAAAAGTAGTTTTTCACAAAACACCTTAAAAATTACAGGGCGTATGGTCGCAGTTAAGAGCTTATTTCATGCAGAACTTCATAGACTTTCCAATGACTTCTCAACCAGTGCAGTACTTCTGCCCTTCAGGTGTTATTGGTAATTAAACTAAAAATTTCGGATGCTCGTACCTTTTTATTTATTTTGACCTCCACTTTTTTTTGCCAAAAGTTTATAACATAAGTTGTTTTTTTTTTATAAAAACTGTAAGCTATGCACTCTCTTCCTTAATTTGACTAATGGCACCCTATGTGCTATTAACAGCCGTTAAGGAGTTAATAGCTCATAAGTTGTTCAGGTCATACTAAAATTAGAGGATTGTTTTTTTTTTAATTACGATTTTCAGTAGCTAAGGGAGCAAGTTATCTTTGAAAATAGGTTTGAGATTGGCTTTGAGAATAGGATAATAGCTAATAATTCTTTAACGGCTGTAGATCGTAAATAGGATGTGCTATGTCTAGAGTATATAGTTTTTATAAGAAAAGTTGTGTGATTGATCTTTTTACAAAAAAAAAAATAGAGCTCAAATTAAATGAAAAAAAGGGTAAGAAAATCCGAAATTGTTAGTTTAGATCACAATAACTCCTATGAGAGGAGGGGAGTACTGCCATACGCCCTATAATTTTTAAAACTCAGGGTGTTTTGTTTTGTATAATCACCCTAAAACTCCCCAGCGGTTGATATGCCCCCCCCCCCCCTGCCATAGAATTTTTTGTTCGTCTAGGTGAGTACTATAATCTCCTGCTCTATTAACCTCCTAGCCAGGAACACCCTGTATAAAAGTTTGATATCAAAATTTGGGAAGATAATTTATATCAAAGATGGTTTAAGGTTAAGCCTACCTAGTGTAAAAAAATAAAATTGTGACCGTTTAAATGTCTGCGAAATATGTACCCTCACTTCTATAATACTTAAAATGGTTTGTATTTTGAAAGGGGGAAATTCTCAAGGACCCTTTATGATAATGCGAGCAATTCTTCCTGCTTTCTTACGAAGTTAAGGAAAAGTTGTTAAGAGAGTGAAGTTGTTGCAAATAAAACAAGTTTATAGCAAACAATTATATCTAACCTAAGGACGTGATATGAAGTACACGTATGCACGGAATCTGTGTACGTGTATGTTTCAAGTGAAAAAGTGAAGGTATCAACTTGATTACGTGTAATTTAATATACACGTGATCACGTCATAAATATCACGTAAACATTTAATTTTATGTGTTCACGTTATATGTAAATGTACACGGTGTTCCCAAAATAATGTACAATATTTTTAGAGGTACAAATAGAAGTGATATATCGGCAAAAATCACTTGTATAAAAAAATTTCGATTTCCCACTTGTTTGCGAGAAGTAGTAAGTATAAAGTATATAAATATTACTTGCCCTTTGTTGTTGTGAATTGGTCGTGTTCTCCGAGTGAAGTAACGTGCATTGCAGCATTTCTCGTCGTACTTGCCGCGAAGTTTCAGGGAAATTTTCGTAAAGGATACAGAAAAGTTTTAGTAATAAGATTACAGTACAGTGGTCGTGATTTATTTATTATTATTAATAAATTCCAAAATGAATTTTAAATGTCCACAACTGTTCAAAACTAACTGAAAGTAATACTGTACAGACTTTAACAAACATCTAATGTTTTCCTTTTCATTTGAATTAAACTGGAACTTTCATAAATATCGATTAATGTAAAATGTGCATATTTGGGGAATGTTTGTTATGTGTGGAGGCGCCTTTTGTTAGACTGGAAATCACCAAACCAGTTCAATTACAAATCGTCGCCTGAATACTGTTTTGCTCCATATATTTTAGTTTTGAGATAAATGTAGTTAAAGTTAAGACTTTTGTTATATAAAACTGTTCGATACCTACATTGTTTTTTTTTTTATTTGCATCTCGTCTATTTATACCTAGAATTATTTTTATTTCAATACACGAAAATTTCCGTTAGAATTCCATTAACTTGAACCTATGTTGTTAATGGGGCAAAACTAGATTTCCAAAGAATATATTTCTTGTATGATATGGGACAAAACAATTTACTAATAAAGTTAAAAGAAATATTTTATTACTTCAAAATCTTTATTTAGCCTTGAATATTTTTCAGTTTTTCTAAAAAAAAAAAATGCATTTCTTCATTCGCACCGAATATAATTTTTTTACCGGGTAAAGTTTATATTTGTTCAAGTAAGCTTTTTTGGTATTCTCTGGTACAAACGAAACGGAGAAAAAAGGATTTCTTTTATATTTATTCCATTAGGGCGGCAAAGTTTCAAGTATTGGTTCGAATCATTAATAGTCCCAAACAACAGAATTGAGTGACTCGAAAAAATAATTAATGAAAAGAGAATGCAAACAAAAATTGATTTTGTTTATCGAGTCACTCAATTTTGTTGCTTTGCCACCCTAAATAAAATAATTCTGTGATCAAAAAAATTAAAAAAAAAAAATCTTTTTTGCTTCTCGTTTGTAACGAAGAATTCCAAAAAGGCCTACTTGAACAAATATTACTCCATTCAGTAAAAATTATCAGAAACAAAATAAATTACGCAATAAATCAATAATACTTCTTATTTGAGCATTAAAACTGCTTGATAATATATAATTTCCATTTGCATCTGGATGATAAAACAAAAGGGATTTTATATCCTTTGTCTTATCTTAAATCCGGCTTGGTTGATTTTAATCGGCACATTGTTTTGAAATAAGGACTTTCAGAAAAAAACGGCCACCTACCCCCCCCCCCAACCGGCAATCCCCAATACATACCCCCTTAAATACACCCCCCATACATACACCACCACAATACATACAATAGGTAAACAAAATTAGAGACCGCTGGTAAGACTGCATCTATAAAAATTTGTGGACTTATAATTGCAAGCCATTATGTGCAAAATTCCTCTGCAATAAAAAGAAGAATGCCGCAAATTAATTCTTTGCACCCATATGAAAAATCCGAATATTTTTCAAACAGGCTTGGCTAAAAAGTTGAAAATTCCGAAGACGACAATTCAAAATGTTCTTAGTATTACTCGAGAATCTTATGTGTCCAAAGAAAGTCCGGCTCAGGAAGGACATCAGCTTCGTTAGACCACAAATTGGCCAAAGAGACCACAAATTGGCCAAAGAAGTGGAAGCCAACTTTAATTGAAACTAACATGTCGTTGAGAAATACATATGGCTGATGAGGCTGGAACGTCATATGCTACGGGCCATCGAATTATAAGAAGGGAAAGCATAGTAAGTTTCCATGCTCAGAAAACATCGAACAGAACAACAGAAAAGAACCAAGTTGCAAAACCCAAGAGCTGACTTTTGTACGAAAAATTCCTAACGAAATTCGACTTAGGTAAAAATATACTTCAACCAATTTCTAGGACAAGAATTTTATGTGGCAAGGAAGAGGAGTGCCGCAGATCCCAAGTTTAAGAATCGTCGGTGCACCAGATTTCTCGGTAAATATACTGCTAGGCGATGTGGGCGTTGGTCAAATTCACGATCCACCATTGCCTATTTATATTAATGAAAGCCTGACTGAATAACTATTCCATTAAAGAAAAAGCCATGGCTCTTAAAAAACAAAATCGTCTGCCAGCAGTGAATATCCGGTCTGGTCGTGTTTGGGTACGAAAATCATCCTAATAATTCCACTAGACTTATTGCTGGCTGGATAAACCTAGATGTGGTTATTGGATCAAATTTGAGGTCTTTACATTCTCTTACATTAAATCTCTTTCAGTCTTTGAATTATTAGCATTAAATTGTTTGAGTTACCCACTTATTTTAGTTCTAATGATGGTAGATACTAGATACTCTTTGTTTTATATCTCTAATTGAGTCGGACTGGTGCTATTATTATTACGAATAATCTTGCACGAATGGTTTATGCAGGTAGAACGTGGGTCTTGTTAAATATTCTATGCAAATAGCACAATGGTTTGAAATACGCTCATATCAATGCGAGAACTATAATGCCCAAGGTCGATGAGCTACGTGATATGATGATTGATTCACTATTTGATGTAATTTGCGTATCTGAGAGCTGGCTTAAGTGGGAGGTGAATGATGTATATGAATATGTATAATCCTGATTACAGGGTTATCCGCAATAATAGGATTGGACGTCAAGGTGGTGGAGTGGCTATTTTTATAAAAAAATCACTGAGTTACAAGATTATTATCTCTTCTGAGTACAAGTTCAATGAAGTTTAATATTTTCTTTTGTGAATTCAGCTAAATAATGTAAACTGTTTGATTGGAGTTGTTTATAAACCACCTAACTGCCACTCCATTAATTCAGTCAATCTGTCCAATTCTTTCCAAGTTTTATTGAACGCACTCGATCTTCACAGTTTAATCAGCATCCAACTTACTTTGCGTGTAGTTAACCCTCTCTCTTAGATCTTTTTATTACAGCCGATATTTCAATAGTTCTGTTTTTTCAACAAATTTAAATTCTGGGTTATCTGATCATGATATGATCATGTTTATTTATGATTTGCAAATTGGAAGGATCAGTTTGCTCTCTGCAATGATGCCGAATCATTTGAATGGAATTGCGTCTCGCGCATGCCATATGTGAATGACCAAGTCAAGTTTCTTCACTCTGCTCTTCATACTCTCCATGATAGGCATGTTCATTTTGTCACTAGGTCCATAGTAAATCCACAATGTCCTTAGTTTCAACACACATTCGGAAACTTATACCAAGTAGAGATTTTGCTTATGACAAGTGGAAGAGGTATAAATTAATGTCATTTCTTCAAGAGTATCGCACACTTCGAAAACGAAATGGAATGGAATGCCAGATCAAGTAAGAATGAATGCGCTTTTGATCCACATTCTTTAAATGTTCAATTTACATCACCTCGAACAGACAATGATAGTAATGAATTGCATCTTGACTTGCACCGATCTTGAATCAAATTTCGATTTTTACCGAGTTACTGCAAGTCATGTGTCGACAGTAATGTGTCGTATTACTTCCAATGCGACCAGAGTAGGATGTCTGAATCCCAGATTTATCAGATTATGCTCGGCTTATATTGTTCAACCTCTTGTTCACATCTGTAATACTTGCTTTTCTACCATGACTTTTTCAGCTGCTTGGAAATTATCCAAAGTGATACCGGTTCCCAATAACTTTGTTGGAGGTCGTGTTGAGTCCTATTAGTATACTACCATTTCTTTCAAAAATTGTAGAATGTATCTTCAAATCTCCTAATTTTTACATTTCTATAAGTCTTTACATGATTCTCAATCGGGTTTCAGGAATGATCATGGGTGTACTACCGCTCTGATAAAAGTGAGTGATAATGTTTCCTTGCTACTGACAAGAGGGACTTAACTGTTCTAGATGTTCTTGATTTTTCAAAAGCATTTGATTCGGTTAACCACCATCTAGTTTGTTACAAACTTAGACAACTTTTCGGATTTTCTTCTCAAGCAGTTAAATTTATTTATAATTATCTCAGTAATAGGTTCCAAGCAGTAGAAGTAAATAGATCTGAATCTTCATTTATTCAGTCTTAACTGGTGTGCCACAAGGATCGATACTTGAACCCATATTATTCTCAATGTTATTTTTTCTCAAGTCAATCACAGCAAAATGCATCTCTACGCTGATGATGTGCAACTATACCTCTCAAACCCCCTTGACCTTATTGAGGATGCTATTAATTGCATTAATGAAGATCTTCAATCAATTAACTCATGGTCCGTATCTAATATGCTAAAGTGGTACCCAGCAAAATCCAAATCTTTGGTCATAAATCGAGCCAAACTCGACACAGAGGGGTTTCCTCAAGTTATGATTAATAACACAGTTATTTCCCTTGTACACTCTGTCAGGAATCTTGAAATAGTTTTCAATTTTTTATGTACGTGGGATGACCATATCAACAATATTGTTAGTAGAGTTTATGGTTGTTTATGTTCGCTATGGATATCTAGTGATTTTACCCCGGTTTCGAAAGGTTACTGTTGGTATGTCTATTTTTAATACCGGTATTTACTTACAGCTGTGAGGTTTTTGGCAAGCTCGATTATGATGATACCTGTAAACGTGAGATTGTGTTTAACTCTGTGGTTAGGTATGTGTATTGTCTTCGAAGACATGATCATGTCTCTCCGTTGTCGGCTTCAATTTTGGGTTGTAGCTTATTTACTTATTTAAAATTTCGTTCGCTGTTATTTTTCGCAAAGATAATAGAAAATCGTAGTCCATTATAACTATACGAAAAACTCTGGACTAGGACACTGCATCTCATTGTACCATGATCACATTTTTTGGTAACAAGACGCCTGTTCTTCGTCCAGTCTATTATAAACTGGAAAAACTTACCTGTTTCTGTTAAAAATTTGATCCACTCCCACTCATTAAACATAATAAATAGTAGCATTTTCAAGGCAGTAGTACCTGGTATGTAGTGTCATAAAATTATCTCCATCTTTCTTTCTTTATAATTAATAATAATAATAATAGTTCTTTATTTGGCTAGGTACAAAGATACATAGATACATATGCTATCTTAGATTGTACAAAGTGCAGTGGTTAGATAAAATTCTTCATTACTACAAAACAAGTACGAACCAAGCAATTCAAAATAGAAAAAAAAACCAAAAAACAAAAATCAAAAGATATAATCATGTAATGGAAGTAGTAAAATAAATAAAGAAAAAATAAAGAAAAGAATAGTAAAGACTATAGACTAAAACTAAAAATAGCGTACAAGAAAGAGAAAAAAAAACAACAAAGACCTCAAATGTGCGTCACCATTACTAGACAGAAAGGCTTGCTAGTTTAATGAGCCTACAAAAGTTACTGCTGGAAGCCGTGCGCTGAATGCTGCTTGGCAGCTGATTCCACCTACGAGCGCACTGAACGAAGAAAGAGCGCTCACCATATTGACTCTTGCATCGAGGAATCAAAAGGTTTTCATGTCTGGTCGATTGCAGGAACTGTAGCTTCTCAAATAAGTACACTGGATTCTTAAGGTAAATAAGCTTGTGCAGAAATTTCAGGCTTCGAAAAGTGAAATAAGTCTCTAAATTGCAACCCAGAAGAGAGCTTGCATACAATGAGATGTGGCTATTTCTAGGCAATTTGTAAATATATCTTATCACATCATTGAATGCTACGAGTATTTTTCTCCGGCAGACTGAGTCAAGAACTGGGAAGATTATGCTGGCAAAAGTAAAATGTGGAATAACTAATGTTTTGACTAACCGCTGACGCAAACTAAGCGGGAGGATACTAGAGTTGAGCCAGAGCTGTCTCAAACAGCCATATATTTTCCCTAATGTCCCTATAAGGAAGTGTTACCCTGTTTAATAGAATGGGAGGAAGCATACTTGAGTCAATGCCATTCCTGTAAATAGCTAGGCAGTTTGATTTGCTTGGATTAAGTGCTAAACTATTTTGTAATGACCACTGGTGAATGCGTTGGAGATCATCATTAAGTCGACATACGCAGTCCTCCATTAATCCTATTGGTCTGCTGAGATAAATTTGCACGTCGTCCGCATAGAGATGTACAGAGGCATCCAACACTACGTCAGGAAGATCATTGATATATAGACAGAACAGTAGAGGCGCCAGTATGGATCCCTGCGGTACGCCGCAGCTAAGGAACTCGGGCTTGGAATCAATATTCTTGATTCGAACAATTTGACTACGTGCTTGCAAAAAGTTATTTATCAGCTTAATAGCAGACGAAGAGAATAAGAACTGACTTGCTAATTTTGTTATTAAATGTGAGTGATTTATGGAGTCAAAAGCTTTGCTAAAGTCAAGCAAGACAAGTACTGTGAGGCAGTCCTTATCTAGGGACTCGTGTATATCAGAACTTACCTTCAATAATGCGGTCTCGCAACTATGAGAAGGACGGAATCCCGATTGTAAAGTTGATAACATAGAATATCTATTTATATAATTCATGATTTGCGAATATATCAGCTTTTCAAAGATTTTACTTAGAAAGCAAAGCAGGCTGATTGGACGAAAATCTTCCATATGTAAAGCTTTGGACTTCTTTGGAATAGGAACAACAAGAGCCTGCTTCCAGCACCCAGGAAACTGTGAAGTTGTAAGACAGTAATTAAATATATGCGTAAGAACTCGCATTATTTTTGGAGCAATTAATTTAAGGAATCCAGGTGGTAACTCGTCCGATCCTACAGCATTAGACTTAATTGCATGTAATGCTGATAACACTTCAACTTCATCAACGCAGCAAAAGGCAAAACCATCAACAGAGAAGTCATCAATCATGGGACTGACGCTGGGTGCCTGAGATTGAGAAGCTGCGGTTGAAGCAAAAAATTCATTAAGCACATCCGGATCAATATTTATCTCAGATGATTCTTGACCGAATACGCCCAAGTTGCGAATATTCCTCCATAAGGTTTTAGGAGGAAGATTGGTGTTTAATTTATCTCTGAAATAGGCACTCTTTGCGGATCGAATTAAAGTTCTAACTCTGTTGCGGACCTTTTTGTACCTGGAAAGCAGCACAGGACTACGTGTCTGTCTGTATCTACCAAAAAGAAAATCTCTCTCAGCCATAATATGACGAATCTCACTAGTTAACCATTGACATTTGGAGGACTTAAGACGAAAACTGCGAATTGGAACGTAATTATTGTAAAGACAAGTCAGTATTTGTAAGAGAGAGTCGACTTTCACATCAATAGAGTCAATCCACGGCACTCAGTACAAAGGCCAACATAATCAACATGCTTAAAATCACGATAAGTAATGACCAGTTCATTTGACAAAGGTTTCGATCTAAGGTTATAGTTTAAGAAAAGAACTTCATGGTCGAATTCACTGGGAGGGTTAATTTGACTATGAAATTGAACTTTGTCGTAGTCAACTGTAAGCATATAATCGAGTTGCGACGGGTTTGATGTATTAAAGTAGGTTGGTTGATTATTGTTTTACCAAGGTTTAAAGTCTGCAATAGATATTGTAAGTTATCTGATAATGCGTTGACGCAGAGAGAGTTCACATTCAAATCGCCACAGAGAACGACATTACGATTTCGTAAAATGGATGGTGATATAGATTCTTTAAACTCTGTAGCTGTATCAATCCTGAAGCAATTAGGAGGACAGTAAGTACTAACAAGAACACATTTGTCAAAACCCGTATCTATCTCGACGCAAAGGAACTCAATTATGTCACCGGGAGAAGAGGAGTTAATCATAGATGCTTTTAAGGAATTATGCACGTAGACAGCAACTCCTCCTCCATTACGACCAACACGATCATTCCGAAAGATACTGTAATTTGGTAAAGACAAGCTTTGTGAAGAAATATTCTCATTCAGCCAAGTTTCACAGACGAGTATAGCATGAACTTGTGACCCAGAGAAAATGTCCTGCAATAGACCGACCTTGTTACGCAGACTTCTAGCGTTGAGATAGGTTAGATTTAATCCATTATATCGGGAAGAAAAAACATTGACAAGCGCCCTCACGACGTCCAGCGATAAAACGTTACCGATCAACGAAAATCATCCACGTACAGAAACCAACAGATCTGCAAGAAGCGAAAGCTCCACTCAAGATAACGCACATTAGAGAAAATCAGAATTAGAATCAAATCAGAATTAATGCAATTAGATTTAAGAGAATTTACGATAAAGGAATTAAATAACTAAATAAATTCAGAAAAATTACCAAATTCGAAAATAATCACAAAGAAAAACCACATATTATTCCTCTGAATTAATTGCTTCGCCGATCATATAAAATAAAACGTCAAGTACTGGAACTACAACGGGTGGATCATCTGATTTGACACAAATATAAACATTTCCACGTCGAGTAAAAGTAGTATGCGATTTTTTAATTACTCATTCTTCTTTAGGTAGCACTTAGTAGTAACTTTGTTATTTCATCACTTCTTTATATTTTAGTATTACATATTAATAACTTCAATTTTATACTTAGTTGTATTATACCATTTTTATTTCTACTTTCCCTATTCTATTGTATTATTTTTGTAATTTACTCAGGCTTGTAAAATTGTTGCCAATCTAAATTGTATTGAATTGAATTACTTAATTTGGTAAGCAATATGTACGTGTGGCTAGAAATAATCACCTTTCGTGGCAACAGTCACAATTAACACGGATGTGTACATTCAGGAGTGTCTTCAGAAGTACGTTCTTCATTCTTTCATTCTTCAGAAAGCACCAGCTTTGTTGTGGACGGATTAAGTAAATTGCCACTACGTAGATAGGCGAGAGATTTCTGCGATTTCCAATGCATACCCGTAGTAACCAAGGAGGCGAATCCTCCAAATTGTCTAAAGATAAGACCAATCGACAAATATTGGTATAATACTGACAGAAAAATTTTAAAAGTAAAACAAAACCCACTCCGCTAACATAGACACTTTTATGGGGCAATATAAAAGACCGTCCGATACGTTCGATATTATCTGTACAAAATTTAATGTAGAACGTAAACGTAAAAAGTTTACGAAATTTGTAGCACGTAGTAATGATACCATGTTGGTTGTGACTAATGTAGGTAATTAAGCAATAGTTCAATAAAAATTGTTTGATAAAAAATGGGTCTTCTTGTTGCTTTCATTATAGGCGTTCTTTTAACAGATCAAAATTACACGGTGTTTCAAGTTTATTTCTGCCAGCTATCATCAAAATTGATTTCAAAATAACTTGTGTTTTTATATACATAAATTATAAGGCAACATCGTTGCAAAGACATGGAGCAATCCAAGATTTTGACAAAATTGATTTTGATGTTCTCTACGTGGCAGTGTTCTTAGCCTCATGGAGCAATCCAATTTTAAATATAGTTTTAAATTTCGCACGTGTATCAAAACAATATTTAAAAAAATATTTTAAAGTATTTCATGCATGTTATGCCCAATGTATACACAAATTTGATTTGGCGTAAACCAATACCAGCTTTTGGCTTCAAAAATATGATATGGGGCAAACATGACATGGTTTGTCATCAACTTCAGTAACAATATCAAAAACCGTACTTAATTCAAAATATCAAATTTTGCGGATACGGCAGACCAACATTCAGGCGACGAAATATCTCTCAGGAATTTATCAAATACGATTTCTTACGGGTGAGTTTGATCACACAAGTCTTGTAATCTATTTTCTTCTGCATAGCTAGAATATACAAACTAAAGTATGAAAATAGAATGCATCTCAAAGATTTTGTTGGCAATGTCGTTTGTAAAGTGTCTCCCGAACTGTGAAGAGGAGCACTTGTGCAATTTTGTAGTCCATTTTCTTAATTGTCAGTTACCAGTAAAAGGAGACATAATATTAATCGAATTAGGAATTTTTGTAGTTTTTATTAAGAATATTTTGTAATCGACTGAACCAAGTTTTGTGTTGAATTAAAATTGATCAAACATGTATAGAAGCTTTAATTTAGAATAGTGAAACATGCGATGTTCACGGTGCCCCCACTTAGTGAGGCGAGTTTGATCACCTGAATTTCCAGCGCAATATTTTTGTTATTCATTTAAAGATAAAATCGATATAAGTTAACGGAAAATAAATTTAATGTTGTTACGGTCCTGGCGTTTGTTCGTTATTTAAAACACAATATTTCAGATAACATGAACTTCTTTTATTTAACTTCATTGTTTTTTATAACATTTACAAACAATTATCAAATCAACTCTTTATATTTATCGCTAGTACTGTACTTCTAATTATCGAAATCCGAATAGTTTACTTCGTTCACTTCACTGTCCGAAATATGGCTCGCCTCCTGAATGTGAGAAGCGCCGTATTTATACTCTACAAATTATACTTAACCTTCCTGAATATACCGTCCTTCGAGCCCAAAGTGTACAAAGATATCACTAACCAGCAGTTTTTTCCATTTCCAACAGATGTCGGGTGTGTCACCTTGTTGCGCGTAGCACTGCCCCCTTCTTAAAATTGTTAGTCCCAAACAAGAGGTGGTCAGCGGTATTGATGCTGGCAGTATTTACAAAAACGATCCAGCTGAATGATTTTCCGTTTGCCTCTTGTACCACGCTGAATCCTGTATACTACGTCATTAATTCTAGTTTCAACTGGAGACGGTCCCTCCTAGTAATTTTGGAGAATGTCTCCTGGCCTCGTGCATATCAGCTAATCGTTGTCTGAGCTTCGTTGAGTAGTCTTCTGGTAACTTTTGTTGGCCTCTGGGTATACCAAACCTGAGATCGCTAGGTAAGCGCATTTGCTTTCTGAATATGACCTTAGCTGGGCTTTATCCGGTCGTATTGTAAACAGTAGATATATAACCCATTAGAAATATAGTAATATGTCGATCGAAATAGCGCTGATTATAGTTGACTACCTTCTTGAGATATTCAATTAATGTTCTGTTGAAGCATTCTTCCATGCTTTTATTTTTCTTTCGGCTCTTATCATCTTCGTCGTCATTATCTTTGATTCCTTTGTCCTAAATTTTCTTGTCCTATTTATCGCCGTTGTCATTATCAGTATCCTTAGAACCTTTACTCTTCGTCGTTTTCTCTCTCTCATTTTCCTCGTCTTTTGATTACTTTCCTTTATCTTTTTTACTGTTATCATCGTAGTCATTTGGATTTCTGTTCAACTTCTTTCGACTTTCGTCATCGTCTTCTTTTTCTTCCATCTGTCTTCAATGTTTCAATTCAGGATTGCATGGATGTTGTGAAAAGGCTTCTGCATTTCCGTTGATACGTCCTTTGCGGTGTGGCATTTCAAAGTCATGAGGTTGCAGTCTAGTCTCTCCACGAATAGCTTGGTCTCTAGCTCGCCATCTTTTCCTTTCTTCTTCTGTTGATTGCATTCGTCCGCGTTTTCTGCAGTCGTTTTGAAGGTGTCCCAACCTACATTTCCAGCATCGAATAATACCACGTTATGGAGTGCTCTCTGATGACTCCAATCTGTTGCAAGTACATTCCTCCACCGAAATTTGTCTCACTCGTACTACACTCCAATGCATAGGCTAGCACTTGTGCTGTTGACTTCTTTCCTGGTCGCCTTGGTGTTTGTTGTAAATTTTGATCTGCAAAGCATTCATAAATGCTTCTGTTGCCATTTCGCTAGAGTATGAAAGATAAGCTAATATTTCCACATCAACCTGCAGTTGTTGTAGTGATTCGCCATGCTACAGAATCCTGTTGCGTAGTTGCAAGCTATATACTTGCTGCATGTGTTCATCTCCCTAACGTAATTCTATCGCCTGTACTTATGAAGTGTTAACACGTTGCCTTTCAATCGATATATGTAATTTGTAATAGCTGAGACACTGACCTCGAAGTGCTAAAACAACAGCTGTAGCTTTATCTGCATCATTCCTTCCATGCACTTCGGAATCTGCCTCAAACTGTCTCTTGAAAATATGCCACGAATTTTGTCTATCAAATATTGGAGGTTTCATTCTGCCTGCTCCGGTTATTTCCGTTCCTTCGTGCCGAGGTTGTCTATGCTTCATCCTCACCAAATCTGTTTTAAAGTTGTCAAGCTTCTCCGTAACATTTTGTTGCACTTCCGACACTTGTTGTTGATTCCTTCAATTTTCACAATTTTGTTCGTCTAACAGGTTTCTAGAAAATTCGGCAAAGAACTCTTTTGTTCATATCAACAGACTTCCAGAAAATTCTATTGTTCTTCTAAACATGCTTGCAGGGAATTTTTTTGATCCTCATTACCTTTCTTCTGCTAATCTAAACGAGCTTCTAGAGAATTCTTTTGGTCCTCAAAAGTATTCTTTTGTTCTTCTTCGACAGATTGCTTTGTTCCTCAAAAGCATTTTTCATCCATTGGGCTGAAGGCTGCAATTTACTCATTAAAGCACCCAATAGTTGTTCCATGGTCATCTCCAACTTTTCTTCAGCTTCAGGTTCTTGAGAATTGTCTTCGAAAATAAATGTGTCAGGATTCGTCCTTTCTATTTCCAAAGCTTGTAAGAGCCGCTCGACTAAAACGTTGTGCCTGCCGTTTGTAGTGATCATTTGCCCAACTCCACTTTGAAATTCTCTATTTGTTTCCATTTCCAACAGATGTCGCTGGTGTCACTTTGTTGCTTCAAAGTCATTCAAAGTCATTTCAGTTGTTCGCTGAAATGAAAAGTAGAAAACTTATATGGCTACTACTCGCTATTGTGCGTTTGTATGTTGCGCCAAATTTTGCATCGGTTCTAAATGTCCTGGGAAATTATTTATAGACGATTGAAAAATTAGTTACAAGGAGTCAGCAGTGAATCAATAACATCAAAGTCTGTGGGGCATATTATGAAGGAGGAAATAATGTTTTTGTTAAAGATAATTCACCTGACTTTCCATTTGATTAATTGATTTTTCTCTATCATCCTATCGCCCATCTTTTCAGCTTGGATTGAACAATTTATCTCGCTTGATTGTAGCTCAACAACTTTTTTTACTTTATGAAAATTCCATAGGAGGGATCCGAGGTTTTTAATGGAGTATCTCACTAAAAAATGTAAATTGAAAAGGTAACGTTGAAATCTTGATTTCCCTTAATATTAAAGGGGAGTGGAATATTTTTGGATTTTGATAAAAACGTGACTAGGGACTATTTCTCATTTTCACTCTGGCTGAGCTGTTTGCCATTCTTTACGAATTTTTCCGGATTAAATTTATTCATTTATCGATTAGCATATATTCTGATGAGTGCTTCTGACATGGCGCTTTTTGCTTTATAATTTAATAATTGCACGTTGTCTCTTTCTAGGCCCTCGCCAATAGAATGTTAAGTTTTTGGATAGCATGAATTGAGCAAAGAATTTTCAATCGAATTTTTAAAAATTTAATCTTCAAACTCGTGTGTATTTCTTTTCAGAGCTTAGTTTATTAAAGACTAACGAGATAATACTATTTCAAAGACCGAATGCAATTACAACGACGTTGCTACTTAGTTTTTAATGCATTAAAAGATGTGTAAATAAAGACAGAAAATTTCGCAGCATGGAAAAAACATTGCTTGTATTTGTGTATATATCAATTGAATTTTAATAGCATGCAAGTCGTGACAATCACTGCGGACAAGATGCATCGGATGAAGTATTCTCTGTTGGATCCCTATGCCAATACCATAGTATTGGAAAACAAAGCAGTAGATGAACTTGCCAGAAAGGGTTCAACTATGTTGTAAAAAGTTCATAGATGCTGGACTTAGATGCGCTGTGGAGTCAGTTTAACCAAGCCTATAGAGGCCTAGTGATAAATATGACCTTACAGGATCAGAAAATGTGGAAGAAGAAGAAGCTGGTGATGTATATTGCTAAGAATTCAATTTTATTGATAATGTTGAGGAAAACTATAGTTGACTGGGGTTCTTTTGGGCTGATATTTATGGGTGTGAAAGGTGGTGGAGACTTTGGTGAAGGAATCGAGAGGGAATCGCGGAATCCTGAGCATATTGGGAGAGTTTGAGAAAAACGGGTTGTTAACATAGTGACGGCGAAGATTGATTGTGGTCTCGTTTTAGAAAAGTGTTTTATTAAAATTTTCGATCAATAAATTTTGGTCATCTCGTCATAATCTGAAAGGAAGAATTGGCTACAATTATTAATTACTATAAAATGCTTTGATTAGAGTTTATAACTCGATCCATCCATGGCGATGTGCAATCATCTCGTCTCCTGAAAAAGAGCAATTCGTCACAATTGCTACGGGGTGTTTTATGGTTGTCTAAACTAAAAATTTCGGATGTTCTTACCGTTTTTTTTTTTAATTTAACCTGTATTATTTTTGCAACAACGTCATTAACATATCTTTTTTTTATAAAAGCTGTAAACTGTAGACTCTCCTCTTTAATATGACCTATTACACCCTATGTGTTAAGTGTAGCCCTTAAACAGTTATTAAATTATAACCTACTCCGATCACATCGAAATTAGAAGATATTTTTTAAAATGACGTGTTAAGGGAACAAATTATCGTTGAGAATAGGTTTGAAAATAGGTTTGAGAATAAGTTTAGAGCTAATAACTATTATATATATAAGTTATAGAGAACAACAAATATCTTAAAGGAACATGCAAGAAAATAAAAAAATACAAAATAGGTTTAAAGATTAATATCTAATGAATAACTATGTAAATATACAAACAAAAGAAATAGAAATTGAGAATATTTACATTTAGGGAAAAAAATGATAATAACAAACAAAACAGAATATGTTCAAAATTACCTGTCGACTATTTTAGAAGGACTAATAAATGTCAACAATTCGGTTATAATTACACATGGAAATAATCAACTTTCATTGGAGAGTAGCTTGTAAAGCTCTATTTTTGTTTCGTATTATAATTAGTGATAGGATACCTTTCATATAGGGGAAATGTCTGACACTTATGTTTGTACACTGTTGTTTTCATATTTTTGTTGAAGACGTTTTTTTATAACGTGATGGTTTTTTCTCCTTCGCTTATCCGGAGTTCCATAGGAGGCTCGCGAAGGCACGAAGAGGATCACTACTACCTGATGCTCACAAGAACTTCTAGAATAAGTAGTGTATTGTCCCTTCAGAACTGAATATGTGTATCATTCGTTTTTCTTGGCACGAATATTTTTTGTTTATGATGTGCTGGTTTTGCTTTTCATCACCAACCCCACACTTTCCGAACTTAGTCGAAGTGCTAACATGCCAGCCTGAGTTTCATTGCAACAACGGAGTGAGCTATGAGCTTTGGTTGATGGAGTAGAATGTGTGTCCACCATTATTACTCACTGAAAGGGGAGACAGACTTTCGGTTTCAATATTGCAATTTGCAATAAAACTATATATACTGAAAAACAACTCTGTATACACTCGGCGTAACATTGGAACTCAATATTGAAATTGCGAAAAATTTCGTGGTTTAGAGAGTTTATTGCTATCTGACCCCAGTTGTAAACCATAATCATTTATTACACGAACCATTTAGAACCATTTTTTAAACTGCAATGTTAGATGCAAATTTTTCTGACATTTAGGGCCGTATTCACCAAGCCATTTAATACAAATTTAATTTTAATTTAATTACTATTGAGGGACTGCATTTAAATTTTTGTAGCTATTCACGAAACTTAATAAAATAAACAATTTCGGACATTACGGATTATCAGCTGCAAGATTTCCGAATTTGGCAAGTGACAGTTCTCGTGACAGTTCATGTAAATTAAATATTATTTAAAAAGTTAAAAGAAGATTTTATGTATTATTTAAATAATGAAGTTTTTATGTATTATTAAAAATAATTTATAATTTATGTACAATTCGTTTTAATTTAAAAAAAGCCCATATTACGCAATTCACACATTAAAAATGATTTAAAAAATATTCGCAATAATTGAATTGCGCGCAGAAAAATAGGTCTGAGTATGGCGTATATTCATTTGAGATTGCTGTAGGTTGTCAAATTCAATTTCGATTGGTGGAATTTTCCTGTCTCTTAAAAGATTGTTTAAAACAGCTGTCGCAACAATTCCACTGACGTGTATATAAATGGACTGGTCATTCAACCAAAAGTCAATAGGAGTAATTAAAATTAAATTAATTTGTATTTACTTTTTAATGCACTTGAAACTAAAAACCTTGGTTCTATTCACTGATATCGTAATATATGTAGACAGTTAAATTCTTGCTTCTTCAAACTTTTAATAGCGCTATTAAAAATATGACATTTGACTGCATGACACTTCAATCAGCTGATATCGAATTTAAGTTTATTTAAGAAATTGTAAGGCCTCACTTAAAATTAAATTAAAATAAAATTTTCATTAAATCGACTCGGTAAGTGTGGTTGGTGAATAGCTTTAATTGGCATACTTAAAATTAAATTAAAGTTTAATTTGGGTTATTTTATGTTATAATAACGCATATATAACTTTAAGCTTAAAGCGGCCCACACACGATACAACTGTTGGTCCAACTGTTGTACCAATCTGTGTTGGCATACAACCGTTGTATGGTGTGTGGGCCAATTGTACGAAGCATCCAACGATCGCAAGCTCGGTTGGATGGTTGGACGTGCATGCAGGTAAACCGCTGTTGTATATGCGACCGTTGTATAGTGTATGTGCTTGTTGTTCAACCGTTGATCCGATTTCATTATCTGTGAAGTTTTTTATTGTAATTGCATTGTAAAAAGCAAACCAAAATGGTGTCTATTAAGTATGAGGACTTCTGGGAAGAGTTTATTAGTTTATTTATTTTCAAAGACATAATCACAACTGAAAAACAAATGCACATTTTTTTTTTTTTTTACAACCTATGACATTATTTCGTAATACTCAGTATGAAAAATTACACAAGACTGACAGCGGAAGAAATCGGTCCAACAGTTGTGTCGTGTGTGGACTACCATACAACTGTTGGTCCAACGGTTGTTCAACACCCGTTGGACCAACAGTTGTATCGTGTGTGGGCCGCTTAATTCAAGTGGTGCCCAACTCTCTCTAATGGGAGTACTAAAACACAAAATAAATCAAATTTCAATTAAATGGCTTGGTGAATACGGCCCTTAATATTTGATACTTGTCAAGTTGAAGTGTCTATTTCGTTTTTATTTTAAGTCAGATGACAAATCAAATATATCTTCTCTAATTAATTCTTAGTATCGTACACAGCAAGTGTATCTCTGAAATTCTATTATTGCAATATGACATAATTCCAATATCAATATCTCAATTTGAGACCGCAAGTCTGTCCCCGGTATTAGATATAGATCCATAACAATATGTGCATCGAAAGCTTGCTAATTGCTATTTTGGAAATATTTAATTTTTCAGGATGAACCGAGGAATAATGGGGATTTCTCTACAGAAGTAGACAGTTCAAAATGAAAACGTAAAGAGTAGAAAATTAAAGAAGTTTGGGCACGGGAAGTGAAAAGAACAGGTAGCATATAAGCTATTACTTTTCAAAGACGATGGTACAATGATGGTATCAGCTTCGACATAAATTTGATACCGATGCTTATCAATATCAAATCTGACTATGGCCACGGTACTTAACACAATGGTGGCATCGGGGTCGGCCGGCATCACTTGATATTTTATATTCGGCGTCATGAATTTCGAAGAAAAATAACAGAATGCGGGAAAATTCTTTAACTTTTACAAAAGTTAAAGGGATTACAAAAAAAAAAAAATTAAGAAAAGGAAGAATATAAGTATATTTTCTTCTTTCTTTTCGATACCAGAATTTTATTACAACTGGCAATGCCGATGCTGATGTCCTCAATCTGTCAATACCTTAAAATAGCTTCAATTTTGCTCTGAAGAACTATCAAAAACAGCTATTCCCGTGCAACAAATAGCTTATTACAGAAACCGTGAGCCCCAAATAGCTGCTATCTGCTATCGACTAAATCTTAAATGTAACCCTGATAACACTAATATAATTATGTACATGATTACTGGAAAAATTTAGCTTCTATCGCTACTTTCTGCTTCTGTAAACAATAAAAGCAGAGAACAAATTGCTTGGGAGTTTATTCAGCCTTAATATTTTACAATCTTATGTGATGTACATTGAAGATTTTGCGGGTTGCTGCCCTTCCTTCTTTGTAGTGGCACTCATATTCCTCCGAAATTGTTCTACGTAGAAAGAATTTTGTTAGAGAATTGCCTAATACAAAATATTTACATAAAGTGATCTGTTAAAAAAAAAATCTTTATATGTGACACAAATGCATAGGTACACTTCATTTAAACTTTATTATTACTGATCCAGTTATGTATCAAATTACCGGAATGTTAATACATATATGCTTCGGCCTAAACATATTATAAGGCCTGGTGGGCTCAATCATTCGTTATCTCTCATCTCAGACCACAGTGGTGGGATACAGGAACCTCCCATCTATCCATCGTAATATAACCTCCAAAGGCTTTTGAAATTAACATTCCGACTTGATTGGTATTTTCACGCCCCAAGGCTCCATCACATTCTTGATGTTGTCGTTGCTATATAATATTATTGACTATGTGGTGTCCTTCAGGGGGTTGTGCCCAGGAATCATTTCGACTTCTCGGGAACATAATATACATGTGTGCAATTTGAAATTGATTTAATTCTATATACAAACGATTTAATCTCTTCATGTTATTAAATGTGAAGGGTAAAATACGAACATTATGAGGATGTGTCCTATTGGGACATTTTTTATAAACATTGGTATTAGTAAGGAATAGTTTTGAGTTTACATATTAATTGCAATCGTTTTTATTTTAATTAACCCTGACCCACTCAGTATTTATCTGTGTAAATACATATTGTTTGTTTGTTTGTTTAGAATATTTTGGGTACAGGAATTTTCTAAATGATATCCTCGTATATAATTGAATATTGTTTTATATTCTATACAAGTACGCAAAGGGAATTAGATTTTGCCTTTTGGTTATACATATTTTAGCCACTTTCTGGATAGAATTCTTAAACCAATTCCATTAGCAATTATTTCCTGTGCAAGTCTTGTAAAGGGTTTTCCAATAAGAGGTGTTATTTTGATATTCAAAGAAAAATGCCATTTTTTGAGACAAATGATCGGATCTTTATTTCATTATAAAGAGGAAGGTATGCCGTTAATAATGGAAAATAACATCAGCCAAATGACGACCACGACCACGCCTACAGGACCATATCCTTTTCATGAAATTTTCCATAACCAAATCGCAAAGTGGCCGCCCTATGTCCTCGATAGCCTCACGAATTCCATCTTTGAGGTCTTGAATCGACGCTGGGCTATTGGCGTAGATCTTCTCTTTCAAGTGCCCCAAAGGAAGAAGTCGCAAGGTGTTAAGTCACAAGATCTCGGTGGCCAATTGTGATCACCTCTTCGAAATATAACACGGTCCGGAAACTTTCCCCGTAAAAGATCAATGGTTTCGTTGCTTGTATGGCACGTAGCGCCGTCTTGTTAAAAGTAAACGTTGTCCAGATCAATACCATCCAATTCCGGCCATAAAAAATCATTAATCATCTGTCGATAGCGCAATCCATTCACCGTAACTGTTGCTCCAGCCTCATTTTCGAAAAAGTAAGGTCCAATTACCCCGCATGACCATAAACCGCACCAAACAAGTCACACGTTGAGGATAGAGAGGCTTTTCAACAATAACTCTTGGGTTTTCCGAGCCCCAGATGCGACAATTTTGCTTGTTGACGAAGCCATCGAGGTGGAAATGGAAATGGAATTCCGGATCATTTTCATGCATTTCAAGGACACAATCAGCAAAGACTCCACGTTGTTGATGATCGGCCGGCTTGAGTTCTTATGTCAACTGAACTTTATAAGCCTTAAGACCCAAATCTTTAAGCAAAATACGGTGTAATGACGTTTGTGGAATGCCTAATTCCAAAGAACGACGAGGAATGGACAAACCTGGGTTTTCTTCAACACTTTCGGCTACAGCAGCAATATTCTCGGCTGTTCTTGAGCGACGTGCACGGGTTTTATTCTTCACATCACTAACTTGTCCCGACAGCTCGAATTTTTCTACTAATTTCTGTATTGCGGTCCGACAAGGGGCTTCACGACGACCCAAAAATGTTCGAGTTTTACGAACCGTCTCTGCCACAGTTTCACCATTTTTATAGTGAATTTTAATAATTTAAATGCGTTGTTGAATCGTGTATCGTTCCATTTTTATTAATGGCGTAGTTTCCACTTGTGAAATGTCAAAAAATGACAGCTCCAAAAGTGACATCTACCCAAATAGCGGGATAATTAAAATAACACCTCTTATTGGAAAATCCTTTATAATGTAAAACATGTATGCATTTTTATATTAGGGATATAATTTTTGCATATGCATAAAAACCTATGTTTATTCTATCCAATCCTAAAAATATAAGTTCATTGGCTGTAAATCTTTCAAGTAGGTAATGCAGAAGGGAACCTTTCTTAATTCATTTCAAAGCAAAATTGAAGTACAACACCATCTTCCAATATCACGAAGTTTGGATGGAAGAAAATTTCCAAAATTTTGTTATCCGTCCTCTCCACCCTTGCTGCATGCATTTTTGAAAACTGCCGTGATTAGGATTTACTACCCCTATACCCCTACAAAGGAACCCTCAGGTAATTTTACCGAGTAGTGTTTTTTTATAAATCAGTTGCTGTCGCAAGAAAATCAACCCCCTTAGCGCAGGCAGCGCCAAAGTAAATAAAGAAGTACAATACGAGCACTCGCCCCAGGCTTTTTTTTTGTTTTATTAAGTCAGGTCAGGGGAACCTATGATATAAAGCACAGCATAGCAGCAAGGAGATATCGAAAGGAATTATGAAATGTGAGGAGAGCGGCAGCGCAGGTGCTGATGTACATATATCTCTATAAAACTTTCGCAGATTGTATGCCGGAGGAAAGATAGAAGGTAAACTGTTCCACATTCGAACAGTTCGGGATAAAAGGCATCACGGAATTTTACTGTACGACCGAAGATAAATTTAAAGGTAAAAGGATGTGTGCGGTTTGCAGCGCGAGTATTGCGTGGAGAATCAGATTAGATATTTCATCGGAACATTGACCATGCGTGCAGCGATAAAAGAGCGAAGCATCCAACATTGCGGCGGTGCTCGAGTTAGACGATATGAAAAGTTATTACCAAATTCCCAACGAGCTTGAAGGCCCTTTTTTGTACAATGACCAATGAATCTAAGGCCATAAGACTAGCCCCGGCTCAGATATCGGAGTTGTATTCCATTCTACGTCTGACATAAGACTTGTGGATGAGTTCTGGGATACCGTTATTTTCGTGGACGATAGCAAATTTAACCTTTTCGGAAACCACGGAAAAGGTTAATTGTGGAGACAGCCAAATACCGAACTGAAACCACGAAATTTAAGCAGTACAGTTGAACACGGTGGTGGACATGTGATGGTTTGGGGATGCATGTCGTCTTCAGGAGTAGGAAACTTGGTGTTTATTGAGGGCAACCTGGACAAATTTCAGTATTTGACAATCTTGAAGGCTAATTTACTGCAGAGTGCGGAAAAATTGAACATAAAGGACAATTTCCATTTTTACGAGGACAATGATCCGAAACATACCTCTGAATAAGTGCGTACATGGTTGATTTGGAACTGCCCGCACCAAATTAAAACGCCTGCTCAGTCTGCTAGATCTAAACGTCATTGAACATTTATGGTCCAAACTGGAAGAGGGAATCAGAAAACATCGCATAAGCAACAAGGACGACCTTAAAAGGACACTACAACAGGAATGGGACGACATTTCGTCTGAGTACACAAAAAAGTTCGTACATTCAATGTCAGATCGTCTCAAGGCTGTTTTAAAACAATTGGGCTATCCCACAAAGTATTAGAAATAAGTTTTGAAAAAATTAAAAATTATTATAACTAGTATTAAGGACTTACACAAGAGAACATCATTTAAGCTGTGAGGTGATTTTCTGAGTTTAAAATGAATTTGATTTTTTTTTTTCTTGTTAAATGAAGTAATTTTGTGTTGTGTTTTCATTGGAACTGATAAATAAGACCATGGACTGAAATATTTTTTATGTTTTTATAAATGGATTTTTCATATTCTAGAAGTTCTTAAACATTTCCCTCGTATTCAGTACTCACATCATTTAAGCTGTGAGCGACGTACACGAATCTTTATTTATTAAAATGCACTGACCTATTTTAATAACACGGCGAATAATCTGATTTTTTGAAAATGATGTTTCGTGGTAAAAACCCAAAATTTCTAACGCTCTAGCGGGAGTGTGCGGGGCGGTGGCAGGAGGACACGAAAAAAATACAAGTGAGCTAGTCTGGTATTCCATACAAATTGTGAAAGTTTCATCCAAGTCCATTAACAAAAAAGGCACATAAAATTGATTTTTTCCTTTGTAACATCAGAGGTATATGCCGTCCCATTGTACAGGTCTCCATGTACCACGGGCGTCTACCATGTACCACCAGAGGTACATGCCGGCGAGAACGTATTAAGATGCTAGCGGGAGTGTGTTAAGATGCCGACGGCGATGATAGTAATGTCAGTCCTCAAAAATCTATTTTTGTCGGGCTTCAATTTGCCATCTTCATTAGTAATCTTTCTGTCACCCTTAAGAAGGCGCGTGGGGTCAGAGCAGTTTTAAAAGGAAAAAATGTAGAATGCCTTCTCTCTCGATCTTACGTCTGCCAGTAGCTTTTAATCTTAGAACCCTCTTTTGAAAATCGTCGTACTCGAACCACTGCAACGTACGCAGGCTTTTGTACTACAGTAAAGTGTGAACCCATGCGCCCACTTACGTAATTTTTTTCGTGAGGTAAGTTTTATTAGGTATATCTTTCGAAATTCCAACATTTTATGATATTTTCGGATGAGTTCTAGCGAAAATAATTAAAACATATGTTGAAATTGTAGTTTTGAGTTAATAGTGTAGCTTTTCTACTCTACTCCGAATAGTGGCTCTAATTTTTTTACTTTTCTATGAAGTATGGCAAGAAGTTCCTCAGTGTGTAATATAAAACAATTGTTACTTTATTTTTGTGTTCACTTAAATAGAGTGTTCAGTCCACATACATATTTATGTCGCTACGAATCCCTCGTTGAATTCCTGCACACCAATTACATCCCTCGATGAAAACTTTTTTCTAAAAAATACAAAAAAAAGGAAACACAAAGAATCAATGTACCATATTTTTATGAGAGAAACTTATCTGATTCCTCAAACGTCCTGAACAAATACAACGCATCCCAATCCTGCCTACAGCCGTCCAACATATTTTTTGAGCTGAAATTAAATAGAAAACACATTAATAATATGTAAAATAAATAAAATAGCTCAAACTTACCTAAAATTCCACTTCCCTCCAAATGTTTACATTTTTTGTAATGTCATCTAATGGCATTACGTCAAACAGCTGGTGTCGCCACAATCAAATTTGGACCATCGAACCAAGCGTTGCCAGGGCAACATATTATGAAGCTGGGACATAGCTGTTCACGGCGGCTATAAAAAGGCGGCGAGCCACAGCTAAATCACCATTCGGTTTTCAGAGTCTAATCTGAAAGCATCCTCCACCAGAGTCTAATCCTTTCCTATCCTTTGAACAAAAGTATAATTTTGTTTATTCCTTCATACAGAAGTTTAATTCTATTATTGTAGAAGTATAATTCCACTTATATCCAACATCCAATTTTGCCGCATATTATAATTTCAGAGTTTAATCTGAAAATCTCCTCCATCAGAGTCTAATCTGAATCCCATCCTAAAAGCAAAAGTATAATTTTGCTCTATTGTAGCAGGAGTATAATTCTGCCTACGCGTTTCAATACTCACTGTAACAGAAGTATAATTCTGCTTACACGTCTCAGCACGTTGCAGCCGAAGTTTAATTTTGCTACATCGTCGCTCTCTTTCTCAGAAATTCCTTCTAAAATTGTCGTTATTTAATTCCGAAGAAATAAAAGCTTTCTTCTTCTTCTTTCTAGAAACAGAACTAAGGATAGAGTGTGTGGGCAAGGCAGCACGATTTTATATTGAATTTTTATTTTGGATTTTTAAATTGTCGTCATTGTTGTTGTTGGATTTTAATTGAATTTTAGTTGAATTTTTTAATAGTATTAGCAGTTTTATTAGATTGTAAGTTATTATTTGAATTGAAACTATTGAATTTGTGATATTAGGTTAAGTATATGAATTATTTTAATAAAATTTATATTTGAACTGCATCAAAGCTGAGTTATCCATTTTAAAACCGGCACCCTCCCTTACGCTCGAGACTAGATCTCACATAGAGGTTATTTGTTTTTCAGTTTTTGTTAAAGCAAAAAGATTTAGTTTTTGAGTATTTTGTGGTTTACTAAAATTTCTAGAAGAAATTGTGGTCACTGCTCATCTCGTGATTTTCCTAGTGCGCCTACTTAGGTGTTTACTCTACAGAACTGCAATTCTCAGAATGCTGATGATATGTTAATTAACATTTCTTGATTAATGTACTGGTTGATTAGTTGACTGCGCTATTTGCTCCAAACGGTCAGAATTTAAGAGTATATTCTACTCATATATTAATTTTCGGATATTGATGTTTTTGCGAAATTTCATTCTAATGTAAGAACCTGGCTACTTATTTCAAAAATTGGAATTTTTCAATAATTTAAGAGACTTTCTTTAGTAATGTTATATTTTTCGTGCAATACATCAGATACTGAAATTCTCTTGAATTTAAATTTGATCAGCAATATTTGCGATTTTCTTGTATTTTCTTTTTTTTTTCATACTTCTTTAGTTACACTTACATTCAGTTTTTTCTTGAGATGAAAAACATCCGAGAGTCTTCAATTATTAGTAGAGAGGTTTGTGTCTAAAACTGTATCCACTACTCCGATAAAATTATCTTTCATTTTCTCGTAAATAGGATTTTTTTTTTGTTTTTTGCTTTTTCCAAAAATTATATAAATATTAACTCTTGGAAGAAATAAGGTTAGGTTTTTGCACTTTTAAGTGATGATCTGTTAAAAAATGTGGAGCGTGACTTATGCGTTTTTACGAAACTAAATAAAATATGTATCGAATTAACAAAAAATTAATTTCTCAATTTAATTAATTCCAACATCAAGCGGATGCAAATTCCACTCGAATGAATCGAGCACCTCACCCTTGCATCGTTTAAATAGTTATCGAGTATCAGTAATTTTAATACTAATTGAGAGACCACTATAAAAGGGAGAGGTATAAAAGAGGGAATTTCAATGGAAGCGGAACTGATTGATAAAGATTGTGTAGAAGGAAAAGATACCCTTAAAAGTTAGGGATGACAGGAAAACGGAAGGCTGAAGAAAATGAGAAATACATTTAAGACGCAGGTAAGAAGGTATCCTCGTTATCGAAAAGAATCTCTAAAATCAGTTTTTTTTTCATTTGATTAAATTGATTCCAAGCTGAACAAGCATTTAGGAATTTGGTCACAGGATTATACGCAGTCAGGATAAATTCCTCTGGATGTTTGGGATAGTGTTGTACATATCTAGAATGCAGGTGGATGAATGGTATGTTGGCTGTCGCTTCTTTCATGAAATGGTATACGAATTCTGCTGCCGCCCCTAACTAACCTTCTGCCCCATTTCCTTTTTCTATTCCATTTATATTGCAACAATATTTTTCAGTCGAATTCAGAGAAAATTCAGTAAATTTGTGTGGAAAAAGGTAAGCTTGAAGCAGCTGAAAGAAGTGAGTATAAAAAGCAATGAAGAAATAAGCAGAGGAAAACCCATTTCCGATTTTTGAATTGAAGGAAAATGAAATGTGGGTTGGTTGCCACTGCTTTATGTGGTTAAATTTTTCTTTCATTCCAGTTCAAGGAAGAGTTGATCTTTCGAACTTTTCAAATTAGAATACACATGTAAATGAAATTTAAAAGAAAATTCTTGCTTTGTATTGTGTTATATCAGAAGTAAAAACGTTTATGGCAACTAATTAAAATTAAAAGTTTTTATTATGATTTTAAACTCGGTTGCTGGTTCACTAATTTTAATCAATTCAGTAAGTTGCTCACTAAAAGTTAATTATTTCGCTTGTAATTTAAGTAATTGTGGTTCCATAATCACAAACAGAGGTAAGACTGCTCACGAAAACGATACTGTTGGAATGAAATATCAGAGTAATAGTGCTGTCAGACGATGGAAATAATTACATTATATTGTCAAACTAGTAATATATAATTTCCTTCTTACGTGCCCTAACATCAGAAATCGATCTATAAGTTAACCGGCTGATTTCGAGTGGAAAAGTTCGACCTTGATATCCATCCGTAGTTCGTATGTAAGGCAAAGTGAAAAGGTTCAAAAGGAGAGCATTATCACAACTGAGAACTGACGGCTGTAGGAAAACCAACACTAAGCTTTATAAAGTTCAGTTAAATCATGTGTATCGCGAACGGACGTCTATCAACTATTATTACGAATTTTCATTCTATCTGTAACTAACTTAATTTAAATTTGGTAAATATACAAGTAAAATCGTTGAAAATACTTCCTCATTTTTTGGTTCAACGGTTCGTTCGACAATACAAATGGTGATAAGTATTGACCATTTTCCTAGTACTCGAGTATGTACACAATTTGTCGATCTGATTGTTTTGTATGGTAATCCTACGAAGAAGCTGACCTATTTTGGACATTTTCGGCATAACTTCAACGACTGAACAACTGCTCTTCTCAAAAACTGGCACTTCTCCGGCTGCAGTTCGAGGTTGCTTTCTCTCAATTTGTTGAAGACTTTTCTCAGTCTATCATTGTGATCATTTAAGATTTTACCATAAAAGATGATGTCGTCAAGATAAACGATGCATTCAATACCTTGTAGGTCTGTCAGAGTGAAGTTCAATGGGCGTTGAAAAGTAGCAGGCGCTCCTTTGAGTCCGAATGGCATACGCTTAAATTCGTAGTGCTCATACCTTGTCCTGGAAATGGTCTTTTCTTGATCTTGATAATAATATCTATATAGGAATGTTAGACAGCGAAGTCGTTTTAGACTTGGGCTTTGATTCGGGAAGTTCACTATTGATTTCGTTACACGTTTGCGATGTATTCTGCTTGAGAACGTTATTTGTGGCTTCTCTATTGGGATGACGACGTAGTCATGTATAGGTAGCAGTTGTAATAGTACGCTGATGATGACTACTTTGAAACTGTTAATGTTGAGTATTTCCGCCAGTACTATACCTGTTCCAGTTGAGAGTAAACTGCTGGCCAGGAAGACTCCATCACCTATTTCTTTTGATAGACAGACCATTTCCTCCTTTTCTCGCAACAGGACTGTGGTAATTATTTGTGACCTAGCAGATGTGCATATTGGTTCTTTTATGGTAACCAGATGCTGCCTCATTTCGCTGTCCTCTTGATCATCCTGACAGTTCTTTTCGCGCTCCTTCAGCTCTTGTTGAACCTGGGAGCCAGGATTACTCTTTCGAGATGCCATGCATGTGGATAGCTTTCATTTTTTTAGCTAGTGATATCTATTCGAATTGTTGACTGGAGTGCTGCTTGTCCATTTTTACTACCTGAAACTTGCAGCGAATTTTAACATTATTTAAAAATTTAATATTATTTATTTATATAAAGGGTCTGCTGTGTGCATGCCTCACTTTAATTTATTATTTTGAGGGTTTTGATTGCGATTTTCTAAATAATACTAACCTCAGCGCCAGTGTCCACTACTAGTTTTGTATGGCCATTAAGGCTTATGTCTAGTGGTAATTTCACTGTAGAGGCATTGGATTGGTGCTCTTGAGGTGACCCTTTTTGAGTTTGTTTTGGGTTTACAGTCAAGCCGGGGAGTTCTGAATCGACTGAAACCTGTTTCCCTGACTTCAGGTTCCTATTTAATTTTCTACCTGCAATTTTCATCTGCGTGTCCTCGGCGACCACAATAATTACAATTGAGTCTTACTTTAACGACTTGCTGACCTTTTCCGATGTACTGTTCTGTTGATGGTCTGCTGGGAAGGCGTTGAGGAACAATCTGTTGAGAGTGGGGGAGGACTTGATGTGTCTGTAATTTAGTTCATGACCATAATTGTTGCAATTTGAGCAGAAAGGGGTGTTTTTGCCTAAATCTGAGTATGTATGAACCTTTCGTTGGCAGATGTGACGGACCAGTGCATCTGTGTCCGGCCATTTGGTTTTGGCGTATAAAGGTGTTGATGGCATTTGGTAATAAAGTGGTCTAAACCATGGTGTCACCCGTCACTCTGGACATATTGGGGCCCCTGGAGGAATTTGTTTCAGAGGAATGTGGACGAATTTAGAGCTTTATTGTGACTTCTCCATGTCCAGGGCTTTGTAGGTTATAGTTTCTATGTATCCTTCTCTCTGCAAATATTGATATAAGTGTGGTTATTTACTCCACTTTTTAAAGCATTTTCGAAAAACCCATCAGCTGCATTCTCACAGCAGGTACTGCCGCAGCTGCATAATTTTGTGTTGCTGCCTCATTGCGGGTTCTGACGGATAGTGATGAATCTGCTCACCAGTTTTTGATACGTCCCACGTGGAAGGTATGTAATGTTCACATTTTCCTCTACCCCGGTGGATGAAGTGGGGGCATTTGAAGGGAAAAACTGATATGCGTCACCTCGGAGTTTAGTTGGGTGGACCTGAATGAAAGCCACTATTCCCTCGTAATTTAGGCACAGCATTGTTGGCTTGCAGAGGCCGATGAAGGTCAGTAGCTTACGTCCCATATGTGGGGTACTTTCACCCGGATGAAGCTGTCAACTATGCGACTTTAGCGTAGTGCACCATTGCACGTAACCTATTGATTGAATACTTGAATTTAGGTGGATTAATTCGCCTTCTTCAGGGCTGCTTTCCGTCAAGGATTCTTGCAGGCAATCTCTTTACTGATCTTCATGGGTCGGATCGGTTACAACACTTTCACTAACACAGTCACTTTCACTAAAATTGCACTCTTACTTAAATTATATTTATTCCTCCTTCCTTTATTTAATTCGACGAAGCGAGGGGATTCAGTTAGCTTATTTAATCTTCGCAGAACTAAACTGTGCTTTCTTCTAATTCCTGTGTGTGTGCGAGGCGATTATCTCGGGTTTCACTTAGGTTTTTTCTGAGTGAGTTACACTGGGTAATAGCTAGCGTGCCTGAATCTCGCGCTCTCTCATATAATTTATCTGAAAACTTACTAAGTCTTACTTGGTAGTGGGGAATGACAATATAACCCCAGTTTGTTGATGACGGCCTGTTGGAGTTGGAATTATAATTGATGCTGTGCCTCACCGCGGTGCTGATTGCTGACACTTTGGGTTTGCCCCTCATCGCATGGTGGTAGATGGTTTGTTCTCGTGTCTGCTTCAGGATGTTGTTCGATTTCAGTAGCGTTTAAAGGGTTCTCCGGCCTGCTTATTTCCATCCGATTTGGAGAGGCGGGTTTCCTTAATTGTCTTCGTGGTCCCTCTCAATACTAAGTCGGTTGTTGCATGTTCTTGCTGCTGGGGGAGCCTTGCGCCATCTTAACTGCGTTTGGTCTTACTTGAAAAGGGGGCTAATTGCGTCCTGTCCTATATAAAAAACAACACCGACTTTACTTTTACTTACGATTTTATTTAAAACCAAAACTCACTGATTAACACACTAATTAACACAAGCGACAAAACTCTTCGAAGTTAAACATCGAACATCGAACGCAACGGGCCCAAGTCTGGTGTACTGACGGATCCCGGAAGGACGGGAAAACAGGCGCAGGGGTGATTGGTCAAGGAGGGGAACTATCCATTCCGCTTGGTGTCTCACCTTCCATTTTCCAGGCGGAAGTCTATGCTATAGAGGTTGGAGCTTAGGAAAGCCTAAATAATGGCTGTAAGAACTCCAACATCTACATCTGTTCAGACAGCCAAGCTGCGCTACTAGCTCTTTCCTCTCAAGCCTTTGAGTCGAAATTAGTTTGGAGCTGCTACTCGAAACTCCAACTACTCTCTAGGGACAACCAAGTAACCTTGGTTTGGGTCCCTGGACACGAAGGAGTGGACGGTAATGAAAAAGCGGATGAACTGGCTAAAACCGGAGCTGATTGTCCGTACATTGGTCCCTATCCGACATTTGGCCTACCAAAAAGCCACTTTAGGGGGGAACTGCTTAAGTGGGAAAACAGGCAACTGGATCTCATTCGGCGTAGCGCGCCCGGTATGAGGCAGGCGAAGAAATTCTTCAATCCTTCTAATTCCCTGTCGCGTCAACTTATTGGACTTAGCAGACAGTCGCTCAGACTATTTTCTAACGCAGTCACTGGTCATGGCCCCTTCCGTCACTTCCTGAAGCAGATAGGCAAATGCGATAGTGAACTGTGTCGACTGTACGAAGAGGAAGATGCAACCTCGATGCACTTTATATGCGAGTGCCCAGCTCTTGCAGGTCTAAGGATGCAAATCACTGGAAGAGAACTTATCTCTCCAGATAATGTCTGCAATCTAACTCCGAAAGCAATAACTGAGCTCGTTAAAAGACTTGATTTTGCCTAATCACTAGCGAAAGGCACAATAGATCAACTATGGTCGCGGTGTCCGCAAGGTCCTGGAGGCCTAGTCGCTCCTACTCATAACATTACATTAAAAACATTAAACATCGAACTCGTCATACCATAAAATTCTCGCAGTCAGGTAACATAGACATGGAAGCGAGTCTGACTTTGCTAATATATAATTACTTAATTCCAGAATTGAAATCGGGATTTGTCAACAATAAATAAATGTAAGTCTTCACCGACAAAAGTGAGTTACTTGGCGATTAATCATTGCATCATCGGCAACCACCTCCTGTAGTGTTATTGTTATTATACAGCGCTATTTACTAACACCACATAAAAGCAGCACCTCACTATGCGAAGTGATGTGCCCAGCAATTATCCATTTCGTCATCGCTATCTACAGCTGTGATGTTATCATTTGAGAAATAATGCAATAGCCAGTACTTTACTGCGCAAAAATGAAGTGCTCGGCGATTTCTCAATGCCTAATTACAAGAAAAAGCCGGTATACTAGCTGGGCCGTGACAACTGAGCAGTCTTCGAAGTCCCCTTCAACTTTGGATCGGGGTCTACAAAATGAACGACCTGGCTGCGAATCTTCTCGGCTGCTTCACGGTTTATTCTGAGCAGGATTGCGTATTCGTCCTTCTTAGTGCTTCTTATCGGCATTTGCTTCCCACGGTGGTGGTTATGCTTATAACTGTAGTGAACTTACCTGGCTGGAGCAGAGTCGCTTACAGGTGAGATCTACCCGACTGATGTGGATAACTTAAGCAAAATTGTGCCTTCAATGGAGCCCCTTTGGTTCGCAGGATCAAGCAATTTTTGATCTGTAACGTGAATAGGCTTCCCTGATCCTGCTGGCTGCGCTAATTTTTTTTTGTGTTTGTCGGAGTAATTTTTAACGAAATAAATCGCGCCGCTTGCTGTTGCCATACCCAGAGTCATGCACAAATCTTCTTATTGCGTGACGGGGACTTTTATAAAAAAAATAAAATATCTTTCAGCTCTTTCGCACTAATCTTGATACTTTTATTCACTAATATCCAAGCGTATTTGAGTGTGGTCATTAAACAATATAACGGACCAGCGAGTCACTTCGCAATCCAAAGCGCCTCTTTTTTGCATTATCTGTCGCTAGTCCTCTAACACACCGTTTGTAATTGATAGCCAGTTTCCCCGAAGTCAGAGCCATTCAACCAGTTGTCGTTTTCTTGTTTTCAGTCAACTATTTCTTTCCAAACTAATTATCACTCGACCGATCGATTAACGTCCAATATCCGACTTCCTATCCGCGAACTAGTTACTTTCAACTTCTTCATTCGTGCGGCGATCGATCCGAGCTTTCAAGCTTACCTCTTTCCTGAACCTTTTTCCGTTTAAAACCCTTTTTATTTTAATTATGGTTCAACAGGTTTTCTTTAGCCGACCCGGCTTGTTTTCAATAATCTAGCTACCTTTCATTACAGGTTTTTATTTTCAATAATCCGATGAATCTTTACTATGCCGACCATTCTCTGATAGACTAAGTATTCTGAAAATACTCTAATTATTTCGCAACCGACAAGTCATATGTTTTGTTTAGACAGAAAAATTCGCGAGGCGAACATTCCAAGGGTTTAATACGAACTCTGCATTTTAATATTTTGATTCCTTTAATTGAATTCTTCTTACTCACAATCAACTCACAATCACGTCGTTCAGGGTTCAAGATATTCCGAATTCGCTTTTTTACTCTGAGAATTTAATTAATTTACTTTTCATGAGGTCACACCCGATTTGTTCATGACCATCGAGCCACCATCACGTCGCTTTGTTACTTTGTTGCACATTCTATGTATCTGCAATTGAATTTGTTTTTTACGTTAACAAATTTCACTGAGAGTAAAATCCGTGAAAGAATTTTATTTTATTTCTTGCCTTTTTAAAGTGGGCCGGCCATGCAAAGAAATTGCTCTGAAACTTTTGAGTGTGAAAAGATAAGCTGGCCTCGTTGGTCAGCTCATTGGACCCTTTGATATATTTGAGTTTTTTAGGTAATTTAATTTCCTCCTTTTTGTTTTATAGGTTCTTTTTTAATTCGTTTATCATATTATTATGGTTTTTAAGTCTTGTTGTTGGGTACACAACAGGTACTTATCAAATTTTTTTGTTTGTAAATACTGTTCATAGCTTTTCGCAAGAAGCTTTAATTTTGATATTTTTTTTTTGTGGATAACTGACAATATGACTATATCATATTTTGTTTTTTTTTTGTTTTTTTTAAATTTTGTTTCGTTTTGTAAATATTTTTTTTTTTTTATATAACACAAGAACTTTATTATATACAAATTTTTAAAAAAACTAGTTCAGTTGAATTTTATGTTTCAAAAAGTAAATAAAAATGCAAAAACAAATTGGTTTTCATCATTTTACCATCGTTTAGATGTGCAAATTTTAATCAACCAGAGTTTATAATTAGTCAATTATTTAGCGTGGTCCATCAGACCACACGTCTGTACTTATGGAAAAAAAAGCACTTCGGTACTCAAGGCTAATACATACTAAGATAGTTTTTCTCCACCAAGAGCGAAGGTGGAAAAACAACTCAGCACTCCGATATTAATTAAGTAGGTCATATTTTTGCGGAAATAATGGCTCTATTACATGTCGGGGTAAATTATGTGATGTTTCATAGTATTTATCGTACAGCTTTGATCTCAGCTCAAATTTACTCAATTCTTAATTGAATCTCCATCTCCTTATATTTACGTTGAAACATATTAATTGGGTTTTTTATACTGAACGCTGTAGTAAGCTAGAATTTTTCATATGGCATCAAGTTATCTAATTGCTATGATTTACAAAATGCCAAAGCAGATCTTGTTTAGTCAAGAGTTTTTAACTCATTTCCGACTATTGTTTTCCGAAAAGGAAGGAAACAAGTATGGTTTTTAATAAATAAAAACTCGCTTTTGTCCGACGAAAACTTTATAATTTTATTATTGATTTTTATCAGTAGCTTCCTACATACACTGCACTCGCTGATCGACTCACTTGCCATTAAAAATTCTCTCCTGCTAAACTGATAATTCCGAACAGTTATTTTAGCTATTTACTTACATCTGCATGCAAATTCTATTTATTGATTTAAACAATTATGTGAGCAATGACCTGCTACAGTCTAGGTTGAAATAATGTGCATAGTTAAGACTATTTTATTTTTAATTGATTTAAATTTAATCACTTCAAGAATTTCATAAATTTAATTTTACTGCAATATACATACGACTGTGATACTACTTCTGTGATACTAATTTATTTTATAGCTAATTTAGTGTAACTACATTTTTTATGGATTTATGATATAACAACTAATCCTACTGCTCAGATCTAATAATAGGTCTATTCGCGTACTTCTCGTGCAACAATTTTCTGGGTAAAAACTTACTCGTGTGGTTATGTAAAATGCATGAAAAAGTAAGGGAACGCTTTTCATGCAACTTCGTGAAAAACAAGAAGAAGAGTGAAATGTTGAAATGAAATTTAAAATTTTTGATTGTTTTAGTTTTCTATTGCATTTAAGAAATAAAATAATGAATAACAATAATATTATCTAATACTTCAGCCGAAATGAGTTGAGTTTCCCGGTCAACAGTTGTCTGACCCGATTGAACCTGGCTAACAAGTTCAGCAAGAAAATTTGGATCTGAAATATCAACAAGAACTTGAATTAAAAAATCTTAGTTCTATAGTTTTATTTACCTTGCTGCACCCTGGCAAAAGTCCCAGGAGAACATTGAATAATCAATCCATCATTCGACTTTTTTATGTTTTAAAAACTTTGTGGAATATTTAGCAATTTTTAAAGTTACAAGTTACCCTTTTCTTATGACAGCTGTCAATTTTCCTTGCAACAATTGATTGCAGTAACTAAAAACTTCGGGTAAATTCATGCAAGAAGGGAAGCTGTGACGTATACAAAACTCGTGTAATTTTATGTGCTCGCGAAAGTAAGGGAACGGAAAATGTGTAAGTTCGTGCAAATTCATTGCAATGAATTGTCCCAAAACTGAGTACGCGAACAGACCTAGTGTGTGATTCAAATTTTGAAGTTATATTCACGTCAAGCTTAGTACGTTATTAAAGCGAAAATTTCGTTTCCTATACAAAATCTATGTAAAAAAAATTTAGGAGAAAAGTGCCACGAAAATTTCGGTTTGAAATTTCGTAAAGAAATCATTTCGGAAGAAAACATTAATGTTTAAGTCGTGTAATGCAAATGGCGCTAATACAAAATGGAGACATTTTTCAGCATTTTATATATCCAGACATTTACTATATTTCGAATGGAAAAGTTGACAGATTGATTTGTTTATTGATACTCTTTGATGTTTGGTGATTTGGTACATACATTCAATTTGTGATTTTTCGTGTATTACTTCAATCAGTTTAGTGTTATTTATTAAAAATTTCAAAATGGAAAATATTGAATTCTTAGAAGAATATGAACTGCAAGTAGATACAATGGCAGATATAAATTATGTAGATGAAAATGTAGATGAAAACGAAATGCAAAAGGCGGTAAGGGAGCAAAAATACCAAATTGATATTTTGGATGAAATGGATCTGTATGATCGGATTTAAAACCCTGTAAATAGAAAAAGGAAGAGGATAAACTTTATATCGTGTGAAACAAAACTTCGGCGGCTTTAATAAAGAGACATAAGGGAATTTGGAATTTACAAGATCCATTACACCACGATAACAATGGAATTATAAAAGAATGGAAGGAAATCGCGGATGCATTAAAAAGAACAAGTATTTTCCATTTGAAATAATGTGAAATAGTAAGTTTTAAAACATATGCATTTATTTCCCTAGTTTCCGAATGCAAAACTGCATGGGGATCTCAGAGATAGCAGACAATATTGTACAAAACATGCAAAGAAAAAGAAGTCGAGAAGTGCTTGTGAAGTAATTTTAGAGCATCCATGTTTTGAAGGCGATGAACCTCAAGATTGGGTATTGGCTCAGGATTTGTCTTTCCTACCAGATAATTCAAAGAAAAGTATGTGAAAAAAACCTGTTTAATAACATTTTAATTTTTTTATTTTCGTAGAACATTTTCAACAAGAACCAACGAAATTTTTAGCAGTGAGGATACGGTTGGTGAATGCTCTAATGCTCATATTTGAGTTATGAAAATAATTAACTGCTATACAAAATACAGTCAGTAAAATCTGCCTGTTTACAAGGGATCACGAGTAGAAGCGTTGCTAAAAAAAAGTATGACAAGTTTTGGTGGTATGGGGTACCACGCTATTTATTATACGACCTGTGTGGCAGGTCAGCCAGGTGCGTCAAGGGAGTATCTTTAACCGTAGTAGAAAGTGCCTCCAGTGGAGACCGACGTGTGTCGTTAGCTTTTTAAATCATTCTTAATAGCTGAATCTTCGGATTGAATCCTAATCTTGACTGTAGAAGAACGCTTAAGATATTTTGGTAATTTGTGTACCAACGACAACGCTTGTGCGTGGAGATCTAAAGTCCTCTGAATCTGAAATGAAGATGAGAGTGACTGGAGAAGCAGAGGTGACGTGAAGGCAATATGGACCGTCCCAATGACAGCCCGTAGAACATTTCCGTAGATGAATTTATCTTCCCTTCGGTCTGAATTGTTATGGTAGATAAAGGCTCCAGGTTGTCCCTATGACAGCCTGAGTGGTACGCTTGTGCTGGGTAGGAGTTGCTCTTTATGGATGGTAGACCAATGCAGTTTGGTTATGACGAGGCACATACACAATAAGCTGCTCGTTACATTGGTGTTATATCGACAAACCGAGTCGTTGACTAAACTGTATCACATCCAGCACTAGAATTTCAGGATTTGATTGCTTTTCTCCTGATGGTCTGTGTTGTCCCAGGACGTAGCTTGGCTTAGTCCTGTCAGCGGAACCTATAAAGCAGAACGCTGAAAGAAATATAATTTTTGATAATACGAAAGGGGGCATCAATTAAAGCCGTGACATCCAGTTGAAACTTCTTTACTGATTGATAACTGGTGTCCTTTATTGGGGGAAATTCCTCCGAACTTTATCTTTTAGTTTTCTTTTTTTTTTAATTATAACTATAAGTCTTGATAATATTTCTGATGTAATCATACTAACTTCTGAAGGAACAATAATTCTTTTTGTATTTTTGCTTTCTTAATTCTATTTCACAGCCTACTTACACATACCGTTTTCTAGTTCTCAAAGTGACCTTCGATGAGTTTCACGAAAAGCGAACAGATTTAATTCGGTTGCACCAGGTCGTAAACGCCGCGCCTGACGTCGTCAAGAGGCCACAAAGTAAATGTTTTTTCAGTCGTATTTGTGTCATCTGGAAGGCAAACATTTTGTTACATGACATTCAAACACAGATGAGATCAGGCGACAGACCTTCAAAAGAAGCTAAAGCAGGAGAAAGCACAACCAAACTGTCCGAATCAATTGAAAAATTGGTGTAGCTCAGAAAACAACTTAACGAAGAGAATCCAGACAAATTAGTGCATGCTACAATGTTAACAAATATTGATACGATGCTCCAAAAACTACCAGAAGACACTGTGACAGAACTTAATGTTAGACTTGTTAACCCTTTGATTAGTGATTTAATTTTGTAGCATACACATCCCTGGAGTGAGTTATTTTTGCATTTTTAGATAGATTTCGCAGATTTGACGGATTTTTCATTTTTGCGGTGGATGGGTGGGGGGAAGATTTATTTTCAAAATTTGGTGTGTATGTTCGTCTCGATCGCGCGCATCTTCTAGTCAAATCGTTTATGCGCGGGGTAGTTTGTTACGGCGGGGCGAGGAAGATAAAGTTTTGAAATGCATTTGTTTATATCTCCTGAACCAAGAGTCCTAGAGAGTTCATTGATATCTCAAATGAAAGCTGCGGCCCTAGAATACATGGTATTATTTCGGGTTGCTGGGTGGCGAGAGGGCGGAGTAGGAGGTAGTCAAAATATCGATTTTTCGTCCCATATATGCGCAAAATACTGCGAATGCAAAAGCTCTCAAACCAGCCAATCGTTTGCATTTTCCTGAAAACGTTTTCTATATAATTATAGCATAGGTGCATTAGGGTTTTTTTTATTCACATGCATTAAGCTTTTTTTTATTTCGATCCGGGTGGAGTGGAAGAATTAGGGGGGTTTTCAATAATAACACAGCCATTTGACCTAGGACCATAGGGGTGTGGGTACTCAAACTTTTTCTCAGAAAAAATTATATTTGAATCTGTACTAGATTTTCCAAAATGTATTAGAACAAACTTTAACACCCCCCCCCCAGAATATTTTTAATTTTTTTAAAAACGATAGCATTCCTCAGTGTTGCTCTTCTTTCGATTCCCATACGCACTTTTCAGTAATTCCCTTTTTCCTATTCTACCTGAATCATTAGATTTCTTTCACTTTAGATATTCTCTAACTCTATAGGGTTATGTCCAATCGGAAAACCGATGTCACTGTTCGGGTCAGCTAATTACTAATTACTAACTACAATTTTTACAGAGAGGAGTTAATTTTGAAGCTTTTTTTTTATTACTATAACCTTTTCTGATTACATTAATGTTAATGTTAAGAGCAGGGGCGACTAGGCCTCCAGGACCTTGCGGACACCGCGACCATAGTTGATCTATTGTGCCTTCCCCTATAGTGATTAGGCAAAATCGAGTCTTTTAACGAGCTCGATTATTGCTTTCGGAGTTAGATTGCAGACATTATCTGGAGAGATAAGTTCTCTTCCAGTGATTTGCATCCTTAGACCTGCAAGTGCTGGGCACTCGCATATAACGTGCATCGAGGTTTCATCTTCCTCTTCGCACAGTCGACACAGTTCACTGTCGCATTTGCCTATCTTCTTCAGGAAGTGACGGAAGGGGCCATGACCAGTGACTGCGTTAGCAAATAGTCTGAGCGACTGTCTGCTAAGTCCAATAAGTTGACGCGACAGGAAATGAGAAGGATTGAAGAATTTCTTCGCCTGCCTCATACCGGGTGCGCTACGCCAAAGGAGATCCAGTTGCCTGTTTTCCCACTTAAGCAGTTCCCCCCTAAAGTGGCTTTTTGGTAGGCCAAATGTCGGATAGGGTCCAATATACGGACAATCAGCTCCGGTTTTAGCCAGTTCATCCGCTTTTTCATTACCGTCCACTCCTTCGTGTCCAGGGACCCAAACCAAGGTTACTTGGTTGTCCCTAGACAATAGTTGGAGTTTCGAGTAGCAGCTCCAAACTAATTTCGACTCAAAGGCTTGAGAGGAAAGAGCCAGGAGCGCAGCTTGGCTGTCTGAACAGATGTTGGAGTTCTTACAGCCCTTATTTAGGCTTTCCTGAGCTCCAACCTCTATAGCATAGACTTCCACCTGGAAAATGGAAGGTGAGACACCAAGCGGAATGGATAGTTCCACTTCTGGACCAATCACCCTTGCGCCTGTTTTCCCGTTCTTCCGGGATCCGTCAGTATACCAGACTTGGGCCCGTTGCGGGAGCTGGAGTCCTCTGTCTAGTATCTGGCTTCTTTCATTAATGGTTACCTTGTAACCTCTTTCAAAAGAGAGTCTCTTGGCCATAGTATCTTTTGGAGCTTCTAGGTCGTTAATGTTAACCTGCTCGAAGATACTGAGATGACCCACCCTGGAGGAGGTGCAATCATCTGACCTTTTCTTTCGAAGCATACTGGCTGCAGCCTCCCTCTGAATAAAGAGGTAGAGAGGCTGTAAGCCAAGAATGGCTTCAAGTGCTCGTTGAGGACATGATGTAAAGGCGCCAGTGGCGCCTAAACATGCCATCCTTTGCACCTTGTCAAGGGTTCTTCTGGTGGTTGCCTGCAATGTTTTAGGCCACCACACATTTGCCCCATAAGAAAGTATGGGTCTGACTATGCCCTGGAAGATCCATAGGGTCATTTTGGGGTTCAGACCCCACTTTTTCCCGAAAAGCCTGTGGCAAGAGCTGAATGCCCACATGGCTTTGTTTGTTATCATTTCCAGGTGGGGATTCCAGGTAAGCTTACTGTCTAGGATTATACCTAGATATTTTGCTTCTTTGGAATATTCTATTGCAATTCCATTTAACTTAGGAGGTGGAATCTGAAGGCTCCTTTTCCTAGTAAAAGGAACTAGCACTGTTTTACCTGGGTTTATTGATAGTCCCATGTTCTGGCACCATCTGGTAACGATGTTAAAGGCAGTTTGCATAAGCTCTGGTAAAGCTGATTCAAACTTTCCTTTAACACAGATGACAATATCATCAGCGTATCCTTGGGCCTTAAAGCCGGCCTCTTGGAGTAAGTTTAGTAGCTCATCCACAACTAGTAGCCATAGAAGGGGCGATAACACCCCGCCTTGTGGGCAGCCTCTAGTGGCCATGATTGTTGTGGATTCACCGTTCATGGTAGCTGTTATGCAGCGTTTCTCAAGCATGTTGCCAATCCATCTGACAATGCAGGTTTCTATGCCTCTATCCTCGGATACCCTCTTGATCGAGTCAAAGAGAGTGTTATCGAAAGCGCCTTGTATGTCCATAAAGGAACATATAAGGACTTCCTTTTCCAGTGAGGCTTTCTCGATAGTCTCTACCAGACTGCTGAGAGCGTCCTCGGTGGATTTTCCGGGTTGGTAGGCATATTGATTGGCATTAAGTGGACAGCTTTTGAGGGACGTCGTCCGAATATAGTTGTCTATTATTTTCTCTAGAGTTTTCAGGAGAAATGAAGTCAGACTGATAGGCCTGTATGATTTTGCCTCGCTGGGTGGTTTTTTACCCGATTTCGGTATGAAAACAACCTTGGTTAGTCTCCATGCCTTAGGGATGTATCCCGTGCACAGACTGGCCCTAAATATCTCAGTGATAAGGGGCTTAATATAATCCAGCGATTCTTGCAGTAACGCCGGAAATATGCCATCGCCGCCAGGAGCTTTAAAAGGTTTGAAGGACTTGACAGCCCATCTTACTTTGGCTTCGGTGACAATTTTCTTTGCTAATCGGTAATCCCTGTTTAGCACCACTGGTATCACTGAGGATCTGGCGTCTACGTCGGGCTCCTCGGTCACAAAGTTGCAGAGTGGGAAGTGCGTTTTGAGAAGGATCTCTAGTGTTCCCTTGGTATTGACGGAAAGGCTTCCATCACAGTGTTTGATGGAGCCAATGCCGTTGTTATGATCCTTGGAAAAGGCTTTTTGGAGTCGCGAAGCTTTTGAGGTACTCTCAATTTCTTCGCAGAATTTTTTCCAGCTCCCTCTTTTGGATCTCCTGAGCTCTTTGTTGTATTCCGTTAGAGCTGTTTTATATGCCTCCCATTGTTGAGTGGCCTTAGCTCTGTTGAAATGCTTCCTCAGGCTTTTCCTTAATTTACCGAGCTGACTGTTCCACCAAGGAACGTCCTTTTTCCTTTGGATGGTGGTGATAGGGCAGCTCTCTTCATAAGCTCGAATGAGCGTTGTTTGAAGTTGATCTGCTATAAGATCCACTTCTTCGATAGATTTGATCCTTTTTGGAAGGCCTATTAGTTCCTCTTGGACCAGGGCCTTGTATGCTGCCCAATTTGTCCTTTTTGGGATTCTTATGTGTTCCTTCCTTGTTTGTAGAGCCTCAATATTGAATCTTATGTACCTGTGATCGGATAGTGAGGCTTGGTTTGAGACATGCCAGTTCGTGACCAGTTCAACACCTTGCCTATTGGTGATTGTCAGGTCAAGGACTTCCTGTCTGATTGCATTAACGAAGGTGGGCTCTACCCCTCGGTTGGCTATTTGTAGACCTTTTGAGAGTACATAGTGTAGAACCTCCTCACCTCTCTCGTTGATATTGCTGCTATTCCAAGCTATATGATGTGCATTGGCATCGCAGCCTATAATTAGTTTCAGATTGTTTATACTGCAGTGCTCCACAAGATCTTTAACCTCCTGTGGTGGTGGGAGTTCTTGATCTCCTGGGAAGTAGGCGGACGCTAGAACAATCTGCTCCTTGCCATTTTGGAGATTTTTGAATTCTATTAACACTGCAGTTAGATCCCTTGTAATGAATCTGTGCAAGGGAAAAGCGACAGTATTCCTACCGCACATAATTGCTGTACGGGGTCTGTCGCCATTAAGGCAGTAAAATTTATTGGTTTCCTTCCCACAAGGGAGGCCACAGATTTTGCCTTTATATGCCCAAGGTTCCTGAATTAGGGCAATATCCCATCCAGATTTGAGAAACCGTTCAGAGAGAGCTGCAGAGGCGCATTTTGCTCTGTGAAGGTTAATCTGGACACATTTAATACTTGTAGCCTTAACATTGTCCGAGAGGGTCCAAATTGGGGACTCCTCTCGAGTTGAATGATTTGGCCTACTTGATCTTTGCCGTAAGTGGCAAGTGGTGTTTCCTGTCTCGTCCGTCGAAAGTCCTGTCCTGTCAATGTCCGTACATAATGATGCTCCGGTCAGAGGCATCATTCCGTTGTCATGTCCTTGGGGTCCTTCAACTTGTCCTGGTTGGACGTTGAGGTACCCTTCCCAATGCTACTGGATTCTGGCTTATGGGGCTTTTTAGCTCCCACCCCTACCTCTGCAACTCTTGTTCTAGCCGCCGATTGGGGCTTTAGAACAGTCGCTTTGGCAGGTGGAAGACCATGTTTGCGGCTGGTTTTGCCTTCATTATGAGGGCCTTTTTTAACTGTTGGCTTAGTCCGTCCGACGTCCCCCTTCTTTCGTACGACGGACTTCCCAGCAGCATCAGGAGCTTTGGCTTTAGCAGCAGCCGCGGCTGTCGACGCTTTCGTGGGCGCCTTCTTCGATCGAAGGTGGACGTAGCCAAACAGGTAGTTGATCCTGCCTTGATCTTTTTCGATTCTCTCTGCTGATGAGCTATCAATAGAGAGAACCAGCTGTACCATGGAGTTGGTGGTATTCCTGTGGATTACTTTCCATTGAGAGGTCCTGAGCTCATTCTGAGCTTGAATTCTCCGCAGGATCTTCTCGTTGGAGTCTTCTTCGCTCATTGGGAGATACACTGTGTAAACCTTGTGACGTGGAAGGTTTTCACCCTCCAGCACCATCAGCTTAGCCCCATCCCACGGGTTAAGGCTTGGAGTGATAGCCTTAATCCAGTCGGCAGTGGCCGCATCTCCGCAGTTGAGAGAGAGCCAGCCTGGTTTAAAAGAGCAGCCCAAGAAGTTAGGCTTAACATTCTTATCTGCTTGCTCTTCTATCTCATCAACAACTCTCTTCTGTACGGCCTTGAGTTGGTCCATAGAGAGGAGCGCTGTTGGGTAGCCTTCAGACGCAATAGCAACTTTGACACTGGTCAGTACCTGACTGAAGAGAGGGGCCTTTTTTGGCCTTCCTTCTACAGTTGGTCGATCAGGTGTCGTCTTTTGCTTAGAGACCGGGGCAAGTTGGTTCTCGACATGTTGGGCGTCGATGCGCTCCTGTTTGTCTTGATCCTTCTTTTCCCGGTGTTGGTCATCCGTGCATCCACGCTTACTGCTTAAGCCTTCTGGAGATGATCCGTCAGATCGGGATCTTTTTCCTAGCTTTTTCAGCTCAGCCATTGGTTTCTGGGCCGCCATTTCCATGGCTACCTCTCTGTTGAAACCTGATTCCAGGAGGTATTTTAAGCGCTTACGCATGGAGCCGCTTAGGCGAGCATTCGACCTGCTTGGTCCCGCGAGCGATAACCTCTCCGTTCCTGAAACGATTTTATTGAGGACATTGTCCTTGTGAGCACTGCCCTCAATTGGAATATTGTCCTGTGGGTCTGATATAGTCCCGACGGACGATGCGCTTAGAGGGGCATCACCCTCATAGGTTTTTTCGTTAAGGAAATCCATACACTATAGGTTTGGATGGCGGGAATAAACGGTCGACCATAGCAGAGCCCCCATACTATGGCAAGGGACTTACTTGAAACCGGAGGTGCCCAGTTATCCGGAGTTCGCATACTAGCGACTAAGCTCCCCCTTAGCCACGCAGCCCTCGGCGTATGCTGTTCCACCTTGGCTTGGGTTTGGATCGGGTTTTAGCCCCCTAATCAGTGTCAAGCCCACCGAACAGCGGTTACCACCCCGCACTACGTGGAAGTACGCGATCCAACGCCAACATCTTCACTTCACCCACCACTGGGCTGACAGTATAGCGGGATTCATTACTCACAGAGAAGATAGCTCTGCTTGATGTCAGCAATAGCGAGGCTTCTGATTACATTATAAATTATAATTGGACAAAGAAAGTTTTTCAAGGAAATATTTTTTTAAATATTTTAAATATTTTAGTTCTACATATAAAAAGAAATGTAATGTAATGTAATGAGCTCTGGATAAACGAATAACTTTAGATTTAGATTCTGAATTTATTTTGTCATACCAATACTTTTTTTTATAAATATATACTATATATGTTTATATATACACTTTACTTTGGGTAAATAATGACAATAATTGATTTTTTGATAATTACATATTTAGGAGTAATGGGGAAAAACAAAATTGTTTACGAAGGAAAATATGATAAGTTTATACAGAGGTAATTTGAAAATAGTATGTTAAAATTTTCTTTTCGTGTGATATTCCTCAAAGCACGGATATACACACAATGGGACATCACATGCAACATACATAAATTTTGTATCTTTCCTTTTTACTGGACGAATTGTGGAATGGCTGCACACAAAACACTTCCTCCGTGTGTTCGAACCTTGAGCCATGGTTTCCGGTACAGGATGGATGAAATGTCTTGCTGTAAGTCTCAAAGGAGAAGCATCATTTTCAAAATATTATATCCCGAGAACTGAAAAACCGATTTTTCTGATTCAAATGCCAAATGAAGCATCATGCTTTATATTTTCCATAAAACAATATAACACTACCGAACGAATATTTTTATTTTAAAAATAGTATTTTTTTTTAAACAAATAGTATTATTTACTATTGAGGACTTCTAGCAGTTTCTTTGTGTATTTTTCTTTTGAAGCTAGAGGTCTCACCTATCTATGTACAAAAAATTGCGATGATATCCGGCTTCAATTCTGAGATATGAATTTTTAAAGCCATCGTATACCCAAAGTAACCTGTGAGGGAGCACTGCACTGAGGGGAATGTATTGTTTTTTTTTTACTGGGAACTTCTAGTACTGTTTTTATATTTTTATTATGAAGCTAGAGGTCCTACCTATCTATGTACAAAAAATTGCGAGGATATACGGCTTCGTTTTTGATATATGAATTTTTAAATTCACCGTTTATCGTCCGGCCGCATATACGCGGCGATACTCTATTTGGATATATCGAGTGCCGCCGCACACGTGCGGCCATACTCCTCAAAAAATTAAAAAATTAAAGAAATTCAAAATAAACTATTTTGCAAGTTATGTAAAGTTTTTAGCTAAGCTGTTTGCACATAATCTTTTACTAAGAATCTAAAAATATTGTTCGGCGCCGCCATTTGAGAGAGCCACCTAGGGAGTTAGCATAGTTTTTCAATTTTTCACGAATATACTTTCCCTTGTTCAGCGTGTCGACTTCTAAAACGTGGCAATGTGTTTGAAAAAATGGTATCTCCTCTTATTATTCGTCTCCATTTTCTTACCTGCCACTTTCATAATAATAATCTGCATATTTTAGGGGACAGTCATTTTCCTTAGTTAACTTTAATAAATAATTATGTAAAAAACATCAAGTGCTAACAATTTTTTGTGTTCTGTCTGGCGAACCACACATTTTTATTGCCAAGCATAATTTCTTTCCAGCATTTGGTTTTAGAATTCTTTTGGAAAGGGGGTAAAATATGGCAATTTTGCTCCACCAATACTTGTGCTTTCCGTCTTGTAATAAAGGTTGACCAAATTTTGTTGCAGCAAAAACGTTAGCATGGCCTTCTCTGCCATAGGCACCTATATCCAGGTAAGTGAACCTATAAGATGCATCAACAACAGCCATTAAAACAATACTGTGTTGCCCCTATAACAAGAAAATTTCATTATATATACTATGTATATACAAATTGTACATATGGTTAATTTTTAAAATTAATTTATTACCTTATAGTTATAAAATAAACTTCCCGAATTCGTTCGAAAAATTCCAACGAAAGTTAAAGCCATTTTCAATTTCGACATAAGTAGCTTCATTCAAGTCTGGTTTGGTTGATTTCGTCGTATGGCAGACGGCGTCACAAGGATCATCAAGCACCTTTCCTAGATGTTGCTTACTAATTCAGTACATTGGTGCCACATATATTTGCATTGACTCTAATGTAAAATTCCTTTGGAACTATTTCATCCTTCGGGCGTGTGTACTTTTTTGGCAACAAATCAGCTTCTACCAATTTAAAAATTCGTTCGAAACCATCTCTGGTCATATGGAAATTCTCCTGAGAAGTGAATATTTTTGTCTGATGTCATATCTATAAACTGAAATTTACATCTGAAAAAAATCTACCATTTGACTTCCACTCCTTGAGATAAGGATAAGGATAAATCACGCAAAAGAAGAGACGCTTCAATTATTATTTCATCTAAGATGGCATTATTTATAATTTCCATCACAAAATTTTGTAAACCCTTTTCGATAGTAAGTTTGCGTGACAATCAGGGCCCGACTGGGACTTCAAATTGGCTCGAACAAATGACGACAAACCATAAGAGGCAAACAACCCAAAATTATTAGGCAATTTCCTGCTGAACCGAGCACAGGGAGAGTAAGACAACGTTATCTATAAATAAGGGTTTTCCAATAAGAGGTGTTATTTTAATTAACCCCGGTAGATGTCACTTTTGGAGCTGTCATTTTTTGACATTTGACAAGTAGAAACTACGCCATTTATAAAAATGGAACGATACACGATTCAACAACGCATTGAAATTATTAAAATTCACTATAAAAATGGTGAAAATGTGGCAGAGACGGTTCGTAAAACTCGAACATTTTTGGGTCGTCGTGAAGCACCTTGTCGGACCGCAATACAGAAATTGGTAGAAAAATTCGAGCTGTCGGGACAAGTTAGTGATGTGAAGAATAAAACCCGTGCACGTCGCTCAAGAACAGCCGAGAATATTGCTGCTGTAGCCGAAAGTGTTGAAGAAAACCAAAACCCATGTTTGCACATTCCTCGTCGTTCTTTGGAATTAGGCATTCCACAAACGTCATTACACCGTATTTTGCATAAAGATTTGGGTCTTTAGGCTTATAAAGTTAAGTTAACACAAGAACTCAAGCCGGCCGATCATCAACAACGTCGAGTCTTTGCTTATTGGGTCCATGAAATGCATGAAAATGATCCGGAATTCCATCGAAAACTCATCTTGAGTGATGAGGCCCATTTCCACCTCGATCACTTCGTCAACAAGCAAAATTGTCGCATCTGGGGCTCGGAAAACCCAAGAGTTATTGTTGAAAAACCTCTCTATCCTCAACGTGTGATTGTTTGGTCCGGTTTATGGTCCCGCGGGGTCATTGGACCTTAATTTTTCGAAAATGAGGCTGGAGCAACAGTTACGGTGAATGGATTGCGCTATCGACAGATGATTAATGATTTTGTATCCCCGGAATTGGATGGTATTGATCTGGACAACGTTTACTTTTAACAAGACGGCGCTACGTGCCATACAAGCAACGAAACCATTGATCTTTTACGGGAAAAGTTTCCGGACTGTGTTATCTCTCGAAGAGGTGATCACAATTTGCCACCGAGATCTTGTGACTTAACACCTTGCGACTTCTTCCTTTGGGGCCACGTGAAAGAGAAGGTCTACGCCAACAGCCCAGCGTCGATTCAAGACCTCAAAGATGGAATTCGTGAGGCTATCGAGGACATAGGGCAGCCACTTTGCGATTTGGTTATGGAATATTTCATGAAAAGGATATGGTTCTGGACGCGTGGTCGTGGTGGTCATTTGGCTGATGTTATTTTCTATTATTAACGACATACCTTCCTCTTTATAATGAAATAAAGATCCGATCATTTATCTCACAAAATGGCATTTTTCTTTGAATATCAAAATAACACCTCTTATTGGAAAACCCTTTATTATACAGGATATATATGTGCACAAACTATGTGTAAGAGCGGTTGGTCCTTTCACCCTTAAAATTAAAACTTTCTGTGGACACCAACAATTTTACTCGTGAAGCAGAGCTATAACGAGGGTGAAGCAGACGTTAAACAGTCGAAAAAAAATAATATTAACGACGTTTGCCTTTGATAAATATAGTAAATTATTTTCGAGTTAGAACTGTATATTTAAACAAATTTGCTGTTCTCGATTTGAATTTCCACGCTAGACAAGGCTGAAATTGGTTCGTGATCCTGACATGGTAGAAATTTTAGCCTGTTTAATACCATGCTTATCCGCAAGTTGCTGGTACTTCTTTAATACTCTGTTTCTTAAAATGACGCCAAAGCCTTTATCACAATTTCACTTTTCTCAAAATTTTAAAATAGTTTTAAACTGTCAGGTGTCCTTGTTACCACACAAAATTTTATTGTATTTTAATTTATGTGCCTATTTCACTTCACATGGCTTAATGCACGTATAGCGTTTTTGTGTTGGGTACGTCTAATTTTACTCATGCATACAAACATACGTACCTGGTAGAAAGCACTACTCATTCTTATACCGCGTTACGCTCTACCTGTTCACTTCACAAAGGCGGTGAGCGCATCGATGAGCGGCTCTAACACATTTTATCAAAAATAAACAAGTAAAAAAGCTAGAATTGGTCTAAGACCAATTCTTATGATACCCTTGATGAATGCCCATATTAAATTTCGTATGGTCACCGATCTATTCAAGTATTGATTTTGAAGTTGTTTTTCGCATATATTTCTAGAACGGTTTGTCGCACAGACAAAATGATTATAACCAATTTTATAGGATTTCGTATTCTGCAGAAGTTTTTAGTACAATAAAAATGTCTTGGATTGATCGTTTTCAAAGTATACGTAAAAAACCTAAACTTTTATATGGCAACACCAAGAAACAGTTGCCCGATTTAGTCCATTTTTAACGTTTTATTTGTTAATCTAGCAAAAACATCATGTACATAATTTCAGCTCTCTACGTCAACGCGTTCTCAGGCAGTGTCCAAATATATAGCGGAAAACGAAACTTTTATATGGCAACCCCACGAAGGAGTTGCCCGATTTGTCTCATTTTCGAACTTAATTTTACTTTTTTTTAACGTCCGTATACAAAGTTTCAGCTCTCTAAGTATACGCGCTCTCGAGTTATCGTGCGCACAGACGGACGGACGGACGGACGGACGGACATGCAAAAATCAAAATAACTTTTAATATTATGAATGGGTATCCAATCCATTTTGCTCTACAATCATTATTTCGAGGTGTTACAAACGGAATGACAAACTTAGTATACCCCTATGATTTCATCTAGGGTATAAAAATGGTAAACTAGTATTACTATATTACGTTTTGTTCAATTACTGGGCCCCATTAATACGAGGCATAATTGCTTACCTTCAATGCTAACCGACTATTCTTCGATAAAATACATATTAATAGAATGTAATGATTATCTCAGACCGTACAATACAAATTTCATTTCATGTAATAATTAAACACCTCAGATTTTGAGCATTATTTTCTGCGGTATTGAACTTCAACAAGAAATGCAGGGAAAAAGGGGTATTTAAAGTAGGGCTGAAAGAAAATCTGCGCACGAAATAACTTTCGATTGTGTGTTCTTGCAAGTAGAGAATTTCGAATTTCTATTTTTAACATGCCGAATCACCGAGCTTCAATCCTTCAGAATATATCAATTTCGAATGGAAAAAAAAGTTTCACTTTATTATTTAATAAGGTACGGCAAAGAAGTAATTTGCTTTGCATGTATATGTACGAAATTATTTTAATTAAATCTTAATTCAGTAATGGTGGAATCAAGTGCCGTTCTTCTAGAATAAACATGTACAGCTATACGTTTAATATAATTAAATTTTTAATGTGCTGAAAAGAAAAAGGCAATTCTCCGAGTTATTCCAGACTTTTATGTCATTTCCATTATCTACCATTAGACGCCTTCTTTGATGTCCTCATATATGTACCCACTTAAACATAAACTAATTGCACAGAGCTTTTCTAGAGAAATCTACCAAAGCCTTGAAGAAAGCAATTCGCACGCATCCCGATTACAGTAGTGTCGCGCTTATACGGTATAGCAAAAGTACACATCCAAGCATTTATAGAGTTGAAACGTGACAAATAAATAACATCCTCATTGCGCTTTTTCTTTACTTGGGCTGTAGAAATGTGACATCTCGGCTTGGCCTGAAAAAGGCAAAAACTCAAGCAGTAAATGAAATCACGATCCTTTGACTCCAGAAATTTTCTCAAACCTATAAGCCCACGATTCTGACAATGGTCGGGATAGAGGATGAATAAAACGTCCTAAATAGAGGGGTGATGTTTGTGACTTTGTGTGTCTCTCGTTTCGTTCGAACATATCTAGAATCTCTGGTAACCATGACTTTTGGAAATTACCTTATCTAAAAGCGTCTTCTGGTTGTCTCTTTGTTACATTTTTTTTTTTTTTTTTTTTTGTAAAGATTTCTTCGAATGTATTCTATTAGAGACTTTTGGAAATGTTGTTCTGTAAATCACTTTGTTGATTCTCGTTGGATTTAGTATAATCTTGATGTTGTTAACCTTTGAAAGGAAATGCTGCAAATAAATTATAAAGGGGGCCTTCGGAAATTACAAATTCAAGTGAAGAAGGACGGGATTTATAAGAAAGTCTTCCATCTTACCAAATATCAACAATTTGAAACGAGCAAAAAAGCTAGAATTGGTGGTAGACCAATTCTTATTATACCGTAGCTGAATGCCCGTATGTAATTTCGTATGGTCACCCATGTGTGCAAGTTCGACTTTTGAAGTATTTTTTTGCATATATTTCTAGAACGGTGCGATGGACAGTAAAAATAATTATAACCAATTTCATAGAACTTCATATTCTGAAGAACTTTTCAGTACAATAAATACATCTAGGATTGACGGTTTTTACAGTTTTTTTATATGGCAACACCAAGAAGACATTGCCCGAATAAGTCCATTTTTGAAGCTTTATTCATTATTATGATGAAAACACCATGTACAAAATTTCAGTTCTCTATATCGATGCGTTCTCAGGCAGTGTTGAAGTATATAGTGAAAAACGAAATTTTTGTATGGCAATCCTACGTACGAGTCGCCGGATTCGTCCCATGTTCGACCTCAAATTCACTTTTTTTCTAAAAGGCCCGGAACGACTGCAAAAATTAAAATATTTTATAATTCTATGTATGTATATCGAATTGATATAGAACAGAATAGAATACCATGCGTAATAAACGTATGTACAAACCAATTATGTGTAATAAAATGGTTCCTAAGTAATTTGATTAAATGTCGCACATACGCGAACACAAAAACTTTCTCATTGCTATTTTCTGGATTTAAGGACCATGAGTTTTCTTCACTTACATTTCTTTCCTTCCAAAAGACTTGATTTGTCGATCCCATATAGGACACAAGAAGTGGTGAACCTTCAGTGTGTAGTAAACTTTAAAAAATTAAAAAAAAAAACTTTAGGAGAAGTGTAGGAAATGACCTCCAGTAAGCTTAATTGAAAATTTTCAGTAGGTACTAAGTACAATACTGTTCTATTAATCATTCTTAGCTTTATATGATAATTTCATAAACATGAAATGCAAGTACAAATGTTGTTAGAGATAACTCATAAATTTTTTAAAAAATTGAATTGTTATATTGAAGTTAAGGACTAATGAACAAACTTTTTATTAAAATATTTGTAGATATGTAAAACCATACAGATTTTATTTCAGAATTTTATTTAAAAAAAACTGTGCACATATAAAATTATGAATCTTCATAACAAAAAAATAACATAACTAAAATTCTTATCATACTTATGTTATTGCAAAATTAAGTAAATTTAATAAAACAGAACTGATTGCACTTTCCTATGCCTAGCAAAAAAGAGTTCTTTATCAAATTTAATAGGAACAAATGATGAAAACTATTAATAGTAAATTCTGTAGTATGAATAATACACTATTATTTAACTATATATTCACCTATTCACTATTATTTAACTATATATTCACCATTAGTGAAAGAAAATTTTAAAGCATACTTTATTCACTCATTTGGCGGATTTAAAGTAAGATCTGGACTATCAAACTATCAAAAATTTCTTTTGCTAAAATTGTGTTTTCAATGTAAGACTTTTGTCTAGTATTTTTTAACTAGATAAAATCTAGTTGACGTTTTTCCTACTTTCTCAGTTAGTTTTACAGATATTTCGGTAATTACAAAAAATAACATGAGATATTCAGTTTAAGCCGGTTGGGTTATTATATCAAACTAGAATTACAGTAGTTATAAATAGAATTACAACTGGAATTTTGTTTCATTCGTGTAATGGTTTTACACACCCAACTCGATTCTGATTGAGTTGAATTCTCAGATACAGTAAAATTAACTACAGCATTATTTCGGGGCTCTTGTAATTCTAGTGGAATAACTTGTGTACTCAGTAAATTTTATTAGAATAGTAAAGGGGAAAGACATGTGTTTAATGCTACCTACTCTTCTGTTGCCATTTTACGTTTGCCAGTTGAATTGACCGGACGTGAATTTATTATTGTTAAAAATTCTTTTAATTGAAAGTGTAATTGTTCGTTGTTAGCTCTTGAATAATGCATCTGTTTTATTGCATATTGTTGTGAAAAATAAAAAAAGGACTTCTTGGCTGAATAGTGCTGCGTATATAAAAATATAATAGATGTGGCGCAGTTTGCAGAATTTCTAAAATATGGGGGGATCGAAGCAGATGTAGTACAAGTCTTAAAATGTCATAAATTTAAGAATAATTAATTATGTATTAAAATATAGTAGGTACTTAATATACAAAAAATATGAAAATATAAATATTAAAAATATAACCTATAGATCACTTCAGACGAATAGTGACAATCCTCCAAGACCTGCTTAGCCAATCTTTAAAAAGAACTTACTGCCAAATTGGGATCAATGAGTTAAATTGGAATATATTAAGTCTGCAAAACTAATTGCAGCCACTAATTCAATGTATTGCTGTGAGTATGCGCATTAAATTGAAACATGATTTATACATAATATGTGTATCTATTTTTGCCAGCTAGAAGATGACATAAAAGAATTTATCAAGAAAAATAATTTTACGCAGCCCTTTCTACTATACAAGAGCAACGATTTTTTCGATTGTCAAGAAATTTTTATTGTTGTAGTTGTTGACAATTTATTCATAGAATGTGTTCATAGAATATGTATTAAATATTAAATTTGCTCCACAATTATCGAAATTTTCGAAAGCTTTGTATATAAAATTAAAAATGTTAATCCCTTACGAGTAACATCTCGCTATTATAAAACCTTAGATCGTGCCTAATACTTATTTAGTTTTTCCGTATAAAATTTAACGAATATATAATATATATATATAATTTTTTTTTCAATAACAATACTTTGTTACATGAACATAATATAATAAGTTTTTTCCTATACATAGTTGGTTTCTTTTTATTGAAAACTTTAAATCAAATTAACACTTTGTGTAGGTATACATTATGTAAAAGTCTGTGAATACGAACTTTTCCAATTTCTTTTTCACAATTGGAGAGCCCCCGATCAGAAAACAACTTTATGCGGTAAGAACTATAATTTAGTCCAGTAACCATAACTAAGATTCTAGTGAATTTCACCGTCAAAAATATTTTGATCAAATTTTTACTAGGATACTAGTTTTTCACATTGATATTTCAATAAAGGAAGAACTTATTTTCAAACTATTTTCACTGAAAAAATGTTTCAATACACTAGAAAAATAGAATAATACAAAACGCTTTTCTAGTAATTTGAATAAAATTTCTAGTATAACAAAACGTGCAACCAGTAAAACTTATTACTAGCTTTCTAGTGCACACATTTTCACTAGAACATTACTTGAAAAATCTAGGAAGTCCACTCTAGTGAAGTTTTGCTGAAATTCTAGTTGAAAAATATTTACAGTGTTCGATTGTTGCAGTAATCAGGCAATTTTTTTTACAGTCTATAATAATTTTTAAATTCGAAAATTCCTTTTCAGCAGTATCGCTGCTGTGAGGTAAACAACAAAACTGTAGCATTTAATCCGCCAGCTCTTTGTATGCATATTCACCAAGTTCATTTTTAATTTTAGAAGTGTTAATCCAATATGTAACAATATTATTGGACTCATACTGTAGTATACTTTATCCCCTATAATAACCTGAATATTAAATGTATCTAAGTTGCTATCGTTAAACGGAAACTCTACAACTGCGGATAGTGTTCCTGAAATTACTTCTGTGGGATTTAAATATTTTAGAATATTTAGTCTTTTATTTATTTCAATGTGGTATTCAAGGAATATTTGTTTAATTTTCAAAACAGTTTCATCGTCGACTCTATTTTGAAAAATATACTGTTCACATCCTAACCCCAAATAAATCATGGGATAGGCTTAGTAATTATCTTTATTCAAAATATCTGTGTGTTCCAAAATGTGTTCGGACTTCAAAAAACTCCTCATTAGTTTGAGCAGTAATTTTCTAATGCTATCAGTAACGAGATGTATTTTTGAATTGAAAGAATAAATTAAAGCTATTAATACTTTTCAAATTTGTAGACAGAACTATTAGAAAATTAATACTTTCTTTGTCTGTCAGAAATTCGAAGATATCCCTTGTATTTCTGCCCTCAGGATTTTCATAGGAATATAAATTAAAATAACTAATAAGCGATTATTTTTGTTCTAATATTCTATTTATAGTATTCTCTAAGGAAATCCATCTAGTAGAACAATATTTTTAAATTTGGGTGCAAGGAGTATCAAATGACTTGAAAATCCTCGTAGTGTAAAATCTTTTTCTCACTATGCGCGAACTGATTATAAATAGTTAGTACCGGTTTTTATTTTTTTTTAAAGAGACTGGTAATTTCTTTGCAGCATTGAGTGCACATAAATTCAGTGATTGGCATACGCACTCGATACAAAATACCTTAGGGTTAACGGTTTCTAATTTTGATTTGACACCGTCACATGAAAATTCTATATTGTTTTCTAGTGGAATATTTTTATCATATTCCGGTACAGCCGCGAAATATCTAATTGTACTTCGTTTAAGAAAAGAAATTGTTCTTGTAAAAATAAAGTTAGAAAAGTTAAGAAATCAATATCAATAAAATAAAGTTAAACAGTTTCAGTTAATTGTTTTTTTATTATTTTTACTTTTTTTTATCCCAATTGCAAGAGCGATTGGTAAATGTTAAGCTCGGGCGGGATAATCATACGATTATCAATTATCAAACTTTTGAACCAGATTAAGTACAGAACACACAGAATATTAATGCGTTTTCCTTTAAAGTGTTAATTTGATAAACTAAGAAATTTTCTTGATTGGTAAATTCAATAAAATATCTATTGTTTGTTTTCCTTATTTCTCAAAAGTGTAGTAGAAATGACTTAATTCTCAAACGTGTAGTAGAAATGAGTTGGAGTGTAGTAAAAAATTCTAAAGTGTAGTAAATCTACTACACATGTAGTAAAAGTTCCAGTACTAGATACAAGGGCAACAACGGTATACCCCAACTTCTTTAATTTTATTATGACTTAATTAATAACTGCAGTTGAAATCGTGCAATCAAAGTCATAAAAAATTGACTGCTCCCAGTGGCGGATCAAGACTCTTGCTAGAATGAATTGGATGTAGTTAGCGGGAGTCATTGTTGCATGAGCTGACTTATCGTACTCGTGTAACCTTTAATTTTTTGTTACTTTAACTTTGAACAATTCTTGGACGCGGGAGTCTAGGCTTGGGTTGAGACTTCACCTATGATCAAAACCAGTTTTTCACGGCAAGTTTTATATTCCAAATTAACTTACAACTACCATTAGATCTCCTACTGAACCTTAAGTCTAAATAGCAATATAATACAATAAATATATTATATATAAAATATAGTTTACAATAAAAGACCAACCTAAGTACTGCTACTTCATAGTGAGGTGTATCACATGTGATCATGTGCTTGCTGGCTATGCACCGTTACGCGGCGTGGTAACAATCGTTTCTCTGTTTTCGGGCCGTTGTGTTGGACTTGCGTTTTTCTTTTACTGGTATGCTCACGTATAATGTTCTGGAGCTCTTGCATTTGTAAATTGTCGTCCTCTTCGTACGCTTTTAATACTTCGCCCTTATGATAATCCTTGGTGCCCTTCTATTGAATATAAAATCATTTATAATTACGCACTACTCCCAACAATTCTTCTTCAGTAGCCATATTCACCTATCTTGTTCTCGGAATCCTTCTAATTAATGATGAGGCTCGTTCCGATTTACTTACATCCAAATTCGGTCTAATTTCTTCAGATCCGGTGCCTTTCTGTTGGAAATAAATCAAAATTATCTTCAGCATCATCTCCACGCCATCTTGTACTATCGCCTCTACCTGACTTTATTCCGGCAACCTGCTCAATTTTATGAGCTCGAGCCCTCAACTTGACCTACTTAGTATATTGGTACACCCTTCGTTATCCTTCCTTAGACGACTTTCAAAATTTAAGATATTTGTCCACATCCAGACTAAATTAAACTTCTCCATGGTGATAACTTCCTTTCACACATCCTCGTGCTTGCTTTTTTCACAACCGTTACGGAAGATCCTCCATTTTCACAATTCATAGTCCTGCCAGCCTGGTCACATCGTTGAGTCCGAAAGTGCAGACCCTATTTTTCTTCCTTAAGCCATACACATATTGAGATCTAGCTAAATTACTCGGCCTTACAACTATTCCTGCACCAACACTTTACTTCAATCAATTTATCACAACATTCTACCCTTTACATAATGACAATTGGTGTTCCATGGCATTACTATACTATAAAATAATTTCATTTCTCTATCTTACGTATAACAATTTTTATTCATCAATTATAATCTTATTTTAGTGCTGCAACCTAACCTAGTTTCACCCTAGTTAAGACCTTCTATTACATTGAATGAACTTAAATCTCTTCCATTTTCAACTTGCCATTGTTGTGACTCAGATAGCAATGCCCTAAATCACAACCATAGGGTCAATACATCAATATATTGTCCTATACAATATATTGATGTACCTCATAAATGACCCTGAAAATGCAAAATTATTCCTTTTTAAAAACGCAGTAAAAATCTAAAATGCATTTAGAAATGCATTCCCATATTATAACAAAATGCAATTTAGCATAAATTGCATTTTGTTATCAGACACACATTCCACTCAGACGATATGCACACTTACCTACATACAGTGTCTTCTTACTTTTTATCCGTATGTACAGCGTACATACGTAGATTACTTACTTCCTTCAATCTAATTGTATGTACATAGATACATACAATTATCAGAATTATTCGCGCCCTCTTAAAATTAATATTTCAAGACGGGCGCACAAGTGCATATCGGATTACAGTTTTACATAGATACATATAGATTGTGTCAAAACTTTTGTACATTTTCTCGCGTACGATTTTTAACGTCGTGAGAAAGCAATAAAAACATAGAAAGGCTTTTGAAAATATCATGGGTACCTGGTGCAAGATCGCTAAACCTCGAGGAGTTGTTCTTTTACCCGTCGCAAAGCAAACTTCGATCTTTTTTTTTTCATTTAGGAGCCAAACGTTTAAATACGGCATAATTAAAAGGAAAATTTGCGTATCATCCATTCAGTCCACCATACATAATCCCGCGATGAGTCCTTGGTTCATCCCTAGATATATACCTAAAAAGATAAATAACAAAACACAAGGAATCTTATCTTACAATAACTTAATCAAAAAATACTTATCTAATATAAGGGAACTTCCTCCCTTTAATCCAACGCCGTCCTAAACTTTCTCCACTATTTTTTCACCTGAAAATAAACAAAAACTCTTATAAATAACTATTAAATAAAATAATTAACCAAAAAAACTTACCATTTCTTGACCCAAATCCTACTTCCCTCGGATTATTTACATTGACATGTCAAAAATGTCAATACATGTTCTCGCCTTCGCCGCAGTCAGAGTTCAGTGCAACTCAATGGTCTCATATAACATCACTGCGGGACGCCGCCATCAAAGTATAACAACTTCGAGAACGAGCGTTGTCAAGGCAACCTATTATGAAGCCGAAACGAAGCGGTTTGCGTCCGCTATAAAAAGGCGACGAGCTGCAGCAGAATCATCCATTCCTAATTCAGAATTTGATCTGAAAACATCGGAATTTACTCTGATTTTCCAAATTATCCAAACTAAATTTTGTTTCCATCCCACATCTAAGTAGGAATTTACTCCTACTGCAGAAATTTAATTCTGCAAATTCCGTCCCACACCTGAGTAGGAATTTACTCCTACTGCAGAAATTTAACTCTGCTAATTCCATCCCACACCTGAGTAGGAATTTACTCCTACTGCAGAAATGTAATTCTGCTTATTTTTTCATCTCACATCTAAGTAGGAATTTACTCCTACTGCAGAAACTTAATTCTGCTTATTTTTTCATCTCCCACCTGAGTAGGAATTTACTCCTACTGCAGAAATTTACTTCTGCATTAATCTCTATCAGACATCTCAGTAGGAATTTACTCCTACTTATTTCATCTAAGCAGGAATCTACTCTTGCTGCAGAAATTTACTTCTGTCATTATAACTATTTTTGCATTACTGCTACCGTGCTTATCGTGTAGCACAAAACTTCTATTGTATTAATAGTGGATTTTCTCTCTCTCTTTTCAGAAATAAGGGGAGAAAATCTTTCTGGCAGTATTGTTTTAAAACTAATGAATTTATGTTGAATTGGTAGCTTAAGATAGTATAAGTTCTTGAATTCTTAATCGTAAGTTAGGTTAGTTATAAGAAAAATTGAATTTGTGATAATAGTTTGTAAGCAATATATTTTGAATTAAAATTTTTATATTTGAATTTACAACAGTTGAGTTATCATTTAAACCGGCATCCCCTTTTAGATTGACCATAGATCTCACAGCAGGTAAATAATCACAAATTAATTAAAAGTCGCTACTAACTACGATTTCACAGATTTTTCTAAGAGAGTTGTCGAACTTCAAGCATCTCTGCAATGGCAGAGTAAAGTAATCAAAATAACCAAGATTCACCACCAGCTATAATTTTACAAATTCTTCTAGGAAAATTAACGCACTTCAGGCGTCTCTGCAACAGCAGGTAAGTAATCAGAATAATCTAAAAGGCACTAACAACTATAATTTCACACATTTCCCACGAATATTAACGCATTTCAGGCGTCTCTGCAACAGCAGTTAAGTAATCGCAATAAACTAAAAAGTCACTACAACTATTATTCCATAATTTTTCCAGGAAATTTTACGCACTTCAGGCGTCTCTGCCACAGCAGGTAACTAATAAAAATAAACTACAGAGTCACTAATAACTATATTTTCACGTATTTTTCAGGAAAATTTAACACACTTCAGGCATCTATGCAACTGCGGATATGTAATCAAATTAAACTGAAAGTCACTAGTAACGATAATTCCATAATTTCTCCAGGAAATTTTACGCACATCAGGCGTCTCTGCAACAGCAACTAACTAATCAAAATAAACTACAGAGTCACTAATACCTATTATTGTATAATTTTTCCATTAAATTTAACGCACTTTAGGTGTCTCTACAACATCAGGTAACTAATCAAAATGAACTAAAGAGTCACTGATAGCTATTACTCTATAATTTTTCGAAGAAAGTTTACGTACTTCAGGCGTATCTGCAACTGCAGGTAAGTAATCAAATTAAACTGAAATTCACTAATAACCATAATTCCATTAATTCTCCAGGAAATTTTACGCACTTCAGGCGTCTCTGCAGGTAACTAATCAAAATAAACTAAAGAGTCACTAATAACTATTATTCCATAATTTTTCCAGAAAATTTTACGCACTACAAGTGTCTCGGCAACAAATAAACTAAAGAGTCACTAACAACTATATTTTCACGAATTTCTGCAACTGCAGATAAGTAATCAAATTAAACTGAAAGTCACTAGTAACGACAATTCCGTAATTTCTCCAGGAAATTTTACGCACTTCAGGCGTCTCTGTTACAGCAGGTAACTAATCAGAATAAAATACAGAGTCACTAATAACTATATTTTCACGCATTTTCCAGGAAAATTTAACGCACTTCAGGCGTCTCTGCAACTGCAGGTAAGTAATCAAATTAAACTGAAAGTCACTAGTAACAATAATTCCATAATTTCTCCAGGAAATTTTACGCACTTCAGGCGTCTCTGCAACGGCACGTAACTAATCAAAATAAACTACACAGTCATTAATAACTATAATTCCATAATTTTTCCAGGAAATTTTACGCACTTCAGGCGTCTCTGCAAAAAGGTAACCAATCACAATAGCCAAAAAAAGTCACTGCTAACAATTATTCCATAATTTTTCCAGAAAGTTAACGCACTTCAAGCGTCTCTGCAACTGCAACTAAGTAATCACAAGGAACTAAATAGTCACAAATAACTTGAACATTTCACTAATAAATCAAGATATTCCCCTCTCTTTTTGTCTTTTGTTGTTGGTTCTCAGATACACGCACTACTGATGATATCTGTTTCTCGATTTTTCTCCAGAAAATTCACCAAGCACAAGATAATCCGTCACCCGGCGCACCGTGAAATAGTTTCTTTATAGCACACATAACGAAGCACCGATAAGAACTCGGATAGTTTTTCTAAACAAAAATGTATTTCCCCGACCTCTATTTCCGACAAAAAAAAACAAAAACATTCGCCAAACAAGGAAAAACCGTCGCCCGAGGAATTAACCGACTAGCAGCGTAAGGCCGTTCTTGACTCAACCACCGGCAAGCGAGCATTTTTTTCGTTCCTTCTCATCGTTCGGCCGATTCCGAAGATCTCTTCGCGCAGAGATTCTCCTGGATACATACGGGTGTGCGTGTATGATTTTTAGGCAAAATCATTGCCATCGAATATCTGTTGTGAAGCCAAATTTCCTGAGTATTTCGGGTGGGCTTGCAATGGCCTATTGTGTGTAGGTATCACGCGATATTTTACGGCTAGGCTAGAGATGGGCAAAGTGACTCTTTTCACAGAGTCGACTCATTGAATCCGACTCTTTTCAAAGAGCCGGCTCGATGAGCCGACTCAAAAAGAGTTAGGTGGCTCTTCAGATCGCCAACTCATTCAACGAGTCCCCATACGGCGTAAACTGTCACTCAATGTGTAGCTCAAATGAACTGCTTTGCTAGAGTGAGTCACTGATTGGGAATGTATTGCAAGTTTCAAATCTTTGTCAACTCAGCTCGGTGTAGATGAAACTCATCGGCTATCGGCTCCATGAATATAAAGTTTATACATGCCTGCCGCGTTTGTATATGTATGCGGTATGCTGTGCATATGGTAAATTTAATATACTTAATCCTATTTCTTATTCCTTTTTACCTGACTTGAAATTGAATAAATTAAGAAATATGGGCAAGGAAGAAATTTAAAGTTCCATACAGGGTGGCACAAAACTTGATGAAATAAATAAAATCTTTTTTATATTTATTATATTTATGTAAGACAAAATAATTAAGTATGATCTCCGATAAAGACAGCCGAAAACAATTATTTATATATCATAGTTATCATTATAAATGCTTTCGAATGGAAAGAAAAAATAGGAAAATATTTAAAATAATTTTGCGTCCGTAAAAGTATACCTTATAGGCTAAAACTAAGTGGTGTATTAGTGAGAGAGTCGTTTTCAATCTTGGGCAGTATTTCTGGAGATTTTTGGTAAAGGTCATATACTGGCATAATTAGCCTTCTTTGTGGAATATATTGGTGCTCTATTGCTCTAGTGCAGTGTCACAACAGCAGTCAGCAAAGTGATTTAATTAATTAGTAATGCAATGAAACTTGAATAGATTTAGAACCAATTAGGAAAGAGTCCTGTCTGTGAAATGTGATCAAAATATTTACACTTTACTACTCTTTAATAGCCAAGTACTCAAATTTTTCTTTAACACTAACAATGAATAAAAAAACTTCTCCTTATTTTCGATCCTACGCCTACCTACCGTAAGTAATTACGGAGAAAAATCTTAATACCTCCGATACCAATTCTAAATCGAGGGATACATATATACTATCATACTATATATATACTTTTTAAATGTAAGTTTTTACCGAAAAATGGAAAATTGCGGATTGATTCTATAATAAATCGTATATATATCACTAGCATTGTCTCTTTCTTGTATGCAATTTTTCACATCTTAACCGTTATTTTGTATTTTATATAGGTAGGTATATATGTATAGTATATGTATGCCTTTTTTAAAGGCAAGCAAATATCTTATTAAAACAAAAGGAAAACAAGGATAAATTATATAATAAATCGCATATTTCTGGTGTTGTCTCTTTCTTATATGTAATTCTCATTTTATTCGTTATTCAATCTAATGTATAAATACCAGAATTTTAACTGAAAACCTTCTTTAACAAAGTCCTTGTGATCGAGTTAATCTTAAAATCGTGCTTCATATTTTTCATTTAAATAATATTTGGTGATATCGTGTGTCGTGTAAAATAAGTAGAAATTTTTTAGTTAATTGCCAACTGGACAATTTAGTGGACATTTTGTGAACATTATAGTTATTTTTAGTTTCACTTTTAAACTATTAAATATGAGTGCTAGAAAAAGTAGTGAAATATGGAACCATTTTTCATATATTGCTGATAGTAAGGCAAGGTGCAAATATTGTTCTTGCTCAATTGCAATGTCTAGAAGCTCTACCAGCAACTTGACAAGACATATGAAGACTAGGCATCCTACAGTACCAATATATAGGAAAGAGTCAGAATCAACTGAAACTACTGAGACAGTGAGTCAACTCCAACCTATTACTGTACCTCCATCATCTGAAAGAGGAGATATCGAGCAAGGGAGTAGCAGTTTAATACAGCCAACAGAAATTGCTTCTAGGCGGGGACAAGGAATGATTACAGACTATTTACAATCTAAAAAACCACTTCCTCTAAAGAGAAGCCAAGAGCTAGATAAACAGCTCGTAAGGATGATCATCAAAGAGTATTATCCATTCACAGTAGTAGAAGATAAAGAGTTTAAAGTTTTCGCTTGGATGCTTAATTCAGCCTATAAACTACCAAGTAGAAAAACAATTTCTGAAAGCCTAATACCTCAGACTTATCAATCCGTGAAAGAAATTGTTAAGGCAAATTTGGTTAAATCGTCGGCTGTTTGTTTGACTACAGATGGATGGACATCAATAAATAATGAGAGCTTCATTGCCGTAACAGCACATTACCTCGATGAAAATACCAGTCTGAAGTCATATTTAATTGGATGCTTTTCTTTTAAGGAAAGACATACAGCGGATAATCTTTGCAACTTTTTAAAAGAAGTTATAGAAGAGTGGGATTTAACTACCAAAATTACAGCTATTGTGAGCGATAACGCGGCCAATATTTCAACTGCAATCCGCTTAGGTAGGTGGCGTCATATTACTTGCTTCGCTCACTCCTTAAACCTAGTAGTCCAGACTAGTTTGAAGGAAATAAAACCCGTGATGGATAAAGTTAAGAGCATTGTGCAGTATTTCAAGCAGAGTACAAATGCCACAAACAAGCTAAGGGAAATACAAGAGCAAATGAAATTGCCTCAGTTGAAATTAAAGCAAGACGTTCCCACACGCTGGAATTCGACATACGATATGTTTATGCGAATAATTAAGGTAAAAGAAGTAGTGGTTTCAACTTTAGCACTAATGAATTGCGATTTGGACCCACTTTCAATTAAAGAATGGGAAATCGTGGAGAAAGCCACTAATATATTAGAAATTTTCAACACCGTGACCGAAGAAATTTCTTCTGAAAACACAGTATCGCTTTCCAAAGCTATATTTTTCTCAAATGTACTGACAAAACAAATGATTAAAGTTTTAAGCGAGAATATAAAGTACGATGAGATAAAAAGACTTGTATTGTCTTTAAAGGAGCAACTACAAGTGAGATTCCGTAATTTAGAAGAAAATGAGTTGGCAGCGCAAGCTACTATACTGGATCCCAGAATAAAAAAATTTGGGTTCTCCTCCGATAATAAGTTCTTACTTGCTAAGGAAGTATTGTGCCGGAAAGTCTGCACTATAAGTATTGAGCCATTGTCAGTCAGAGAACCTAATTTTGAACCCCAACCTAGTACTTCATCTGCATCTTCTTCATAAAGGTTACTATGGGCGAGCATTGATGATCAAGTCAAGGCTTCCAGAGGAGGCACGAGTTCAACTGCAGCGGGAATAGTAGAATTGGAGAAATATCTACAGGAACCTCTAATCCAACGAAGTGAAAGTCCATTAACATGGTGGGAGCAACGTAAGTTGATTTATCCTCGCCTGTACCAAATGCTCCTTAGAAGGCATTGCATTACAGCAACATCCGTGCCATGCGAAAGGATTTTTTCGAAAGCAGGACAGGTCATAAATGACAAAAGATCTAGACTGAAGGCGGAAAAAGCTTCTCAAATAATTTTTTTAAATCATAATTTATGATCAGGTATGCTTTTATAGTAGGAAAATGTTCAAGAAATAACCCTATTTTTTTTTACAGACAAGCCTTCTAAAACAAAGGTGTTATAGTTATAGTTATATAATTTATAATATATAATATTTTTGATACATTATATAATTTTAATCACTTATTAAATATCTTGGTAAAAACGTGTATCTTACTGTTTTTGTCAGATTCCTAAATTCATTGGATTACCTACAAGATTTCATAAGTCAGCTCCCTACAACTAAATTGCTTTCTCTCAAATTTTATATAAACACGTTACGTATAATGTTCAATGAACTTCTAATGCTGGAGTTGGAGTCTGTGAAGTTATATTTCACTTAAAAGCCTATATAAAATATTCCAGTTTGTTGTCTCGTTATCGTGATAACGGACGAATGTCAATGTATTTCCATTATTCGAATTAACTTGAATTGTGAACATATTTACCGATAATTTTCATACCTTCTTTAAAAGTGCTTACATTTTCAATACAATCCAAACGGCAATAAAAAATTTGTTTATATTTTAAATAAAAATTAATTACAGTTTAACAAAAATCATAAAAAGGTCCTGTGAATCCGAATTCATAAATTTAATTATTAAAATTATGTGTCATTAATTTCCACATTTTATTTTAGATCTACTCAGTAAATCGAAATGCTTACATTTCAAATTTATTAACCCGGAAATAAATTTTTAAAGAAGCACCCTGTACGCAATTCATATAAAGACAATTTATATATTCTTTGACCAAATTACGTTCCCGCCCGTTCCCCGTGCTTCTCGGGTTATTCTATATTCTTATTTATTGCCATCATTCATTATGCCTTTCAATTCCTAATTCCTCCTATCTGTATCTGGACGTATGCCTGGCTCTGCCTACGTTTGTGTACACAATACGCACGTCGCCATGTAGTACGTACAGTGCCAGTGGCTCGACCCGTGCTGCCGTCATGTTTTGCTACAGCTCTTATCTTGAGTGTTCTTGACTCTGACTGGAGCCAAAATTCGTCGTGAGTTTCCCTCCTCAGCAATCAATGCATCCAAACAGAGCCGCGAGTCAACTGACTCGTAATGAGTCACCTTCAAATAAAATGAAGAGTCGGCTCAGGCGGCTCACTAATGAGAGCCGACTCTTTGAGTCAACTCAACTCAGGAGTTGCCCATCTCTAGGCTAGGCCAAAACCCTCGAGCCATGAAACAGAAATCCATATGTGTGCGTTCGGAGTCCGTTTTCTAAAATGTTCTTTATTGATACTTATGGAAAAGTGCTAAACATTGGCTTTATGTATGCCACAGAGCCTAAACTACTATCCATACAGGAAAATAGTCTTATAGTAATTTACAGCTTGATTAATTATCTTTCCAAAGGCTACACTTCCTATATACCTTGCTTAACAAAATAATAAAATAGTTTTGATTACAAAGTAACCTTACCATTTAACGCTCAATACTTCTCAATACCTCGCAGCCGAAGTCCGAATCTGTAGGCAGCTACATTCGATATCATCAGCCCACGGCATTCCATGACGGCTTAGCGACAATACAATGATACTCAGCTGAGAATTTTTGTTTGAGAAATCGTAATCATTTGGTTAAGATTAATTTTTTGAAATAATTTTGTTAGGAAAGGTATGAAACTTTTTTACGGTTCGGGAGATAAGAAAGCAAGCTTAAGATTATCAGAATACCATTTTTCTGTATGAATAGTAGTTTAGGGCGGAAGAGCTATTCAAATCAAACTTTTGTCAGTTTTACATAAGAACACTGCAAATATTTTAGAATGTAAGGACTCCATTAGGCCCCGCATGTGGTAGGGAGGGAGCTGTTTCATGGCTTGTGTTGTGATGTATTCTCGAGGGTTTTGGCTAGGCGAATTGCCGCTTTCGACTCTTGGATGTTGGTGCCTAGGGAGATATTCAAACGAAAAATTGTAACATGCGCGCGTTCTGCATATCTTAGAATTTTTCATTTGAATATATTTTGTTGTTGTTGTTGCCCTTATAGCCGGCCTGTAGAATTTGTGTGCTTGTGCGGATGATGGTTCTGTTGCCTGAATGTACATAATTCTTTTCCTTTCGGGCCAATGTGTGCCTTATGGAGAAGCAGCATAGAGCTGTTTTTTTGAAAGTATGAAAATGTTTGCCCCTCTTCGTATGGAAGGATAACATAGGGATACGTTTCGAAATTATGTGCAAACTTTTCGCCCTTTTTAGGTACCTAGGAAAAACGCGAAGGAATTTCTTTAAAAGAGGTAAGTGGGAACAGTGAAAGAAAAGGGAAAGTAGCGTGAGGGCAGAACGCTACAGTTTGCGATTAGTATACAACATATGTCATATCTAAAAATGCCGGAAGTGGGCCGGTTCCGCTAGCTCCACACGACTATAGGGACCAATAGAGTAACCGTATCATGCCTTGCAAACCTCAGAATTAGTAATGCACTGTGATATTTACACGAATTGGGAGAGCTTCCGTTGCGGTGGCCCTCTTCCCGTTCTAAAGTACCTAATATTAATCTGTGATAACCGCAGTGATAATAGCTGTGAGATATACACCTATAAGTAAGTGTTGCATGCTGCATGCCTAGTCTTAATAAATGTTAAATGTATAACACTGGTGGCTTGACTAACACACTAACCGCTCGGCAGGTATAACACTGGCTGCTTTTTATTTTTTTAAATACCATCAAGCGCTGGCTCAAGCCTGCCCAAAAAGAAGGGTTGCTAGAATAGAGCGGTAGGGAAAATATATAAAAGAAATATAAAGGGGTGAATTAAGTGAAGCTGGCGAATAAAACAGGAAGTATACTTCTATTGTCCCCAAACCTAGCCGCTTCTATCTATATGGATTACGCCCTAGGAGTGACTATGTTCCACAAAAAAGTGGAAATTATGCGGCGAAAACCCGCAAAAGCGACTTGACTCCCTTAAGGTAATCAAATGTGTCATCATTAGAGCGACGTGAAATGCGACAATCATGAGATAGCTTCCCTCAGACTTTGAGCATTATCGTGCAATCACTTAGAAACGTCACTCTGATGGCGTATGCTCAGGATATCTGTTGACGGGGACTAAATGAAATCTCAGTGGATGTATGGGTTATAGTTGCCTAGGTAACTTGGAATAAGCGTGTTATGCTTCATCTCAGGGAAGGGCTTGGTGCGGTAGATGGTTTGGCAGCTGCCATGATGTTGGGCCATCGACGTCACCTTTAGCTAGACTCGTTCTTTTTGTTCGTCCTCCATGTGTGTTGTAATCAACCCAATTTTAGGCACAAATGTTTATACCTTCCCGATGACAGCCCGGGTGCAACGATGGATATAGCAATTCTAATAATGCTGAACTATGTGCCCCATCGGAGCTCTGAGGTCGACATTTATGCGGATGCCTGCTGTCTGGAACAGTGATGCACGGCATATAGCCTCTCAAGTGTTCTTGGACACCTCACCTCCCCTTCTGTAAAGTAGGTATACATATATTATATGCATTAGGAAATTCTATTATAATTCAGTATTGTGAATTATTTACCCAAATGAGTTATACACGCTTCAAATTTTACTAATTAAATAATATGTTTTAAATACGAAAATAACAAGGCGCCTAAAAAATAAATTAATTTTAGTAAATCTTTGGGAAATTCTTAAATTTGAATTATTTATCTCTATGTTTTTTCAGCCAAAATAATGTTAGGATTAGGATTAACTTAAAAGAAGAAAAAATTAAGCTATACAAATTTCGACCCCACTGAAGTATTAGTTATAATCAATTTCATATACATATTATGTGTTGATCTTGGCTCTTTTGCCTCGATATTGCTGTGCAGAACTTAGGGTGTTACACCGTAAGTAGTGTTGTGGGTGCAGCGGCTCTTAAACCAGTACACCAGAAAGCTGTCGGAGTTACAGTGCCTCAAGCAGACTCACTTAAGGTAAATTAAAAGTCTTGGTTCACTGTATCGTAGCAACTAACTAATTCTTTATTGAAATTCGCTTTTTATAAAGTTACAAAAATGCCTAATTAGCTAAATACCAAAATTCACAAATAACTTACCACAGAATGAAAGAATTTCCCTAGCCACAAAGTTCGCACGCGCATTCCGTCAATTATCTCACCGGTGTCGACTTTCGTCTGGCTTTATCATTTCAGTCAGAATAATTTTCCTGATATGCAAAAATAAAATGCCAAAAGATATACAAGGTGAAACCATGTGAAGATCTTAGAATATGAGACTAGCGAAATTCTTGCTGTGATAAGTTTGTACATGTATGTATATGCGTACTATCTAACTATTTTTTAATGTTATGTTAATATAGAAAATGTAATGATGAACATCCTCCCCCGCGTTGAATGATGAATTCAACTGTTGAAATCTATGTTGAAATCGGGAACTTGTTTTTCTTCATCTTGATCTGAGGTGCAATCCGCTTGACTGATGTATCGCCTCGGTTGTGGGGTTGGCTTAGTTGGAATCCGGGAACAAATGCGGGATTTGTAAGTCCAAATTATGAAGATGATAATGGCAAATACCAATGCCAAACCCGTATAGCCAATAGCAAATTGATGAACATCGTGAGGGTGAATTGTTGGAAGATCGACGTGGAGCTGTTGAATTTGTTTTTGAATTGATTCTAATTCTGTCCCTTGTGGTTTGAAATCAGGTCCGTCTGATATGTTAGGACGTGGTCCCTCCAATTTCACTTGTTGAGTTAGATTTGTGGTAGGTATGTACGACATCCTTGAACTGGTCGGGAAAGCATTGTGGCCGCGTATGGTGATCAGAGGCTGTTTGATGATACATTCCTTTTGAAGTCTTAAAATACCTGATCCTTCGATGGCCATTTGGTTGACTGTGTCTTCACATACGACATTGATCGTGGTTTTTTCTTTCAAAGCAAACAGCCATTCATTTGGATTATGAAGTTGAGTCCAGTGTGGGCCATCTCCCGTTTGAACAATTTTGCACGTGGGGGATTGTGGTAGGTGGTTGATGAAATCTATCTCACAAGCCCCGAGGGCAGATCCCTTATGATATATGGGATGATGTTGCTTGCATAAGTGTCGACCTCTGGTGATGGTGCGGCATGCCTGGAGACTATGCTCGGTGAGTGGGTAATATTGGTCTCGATGGAGATTCACCACCAAGTATGGGAATGATGGTTGTATGGCTAAGAACGTGTTGTTGATCAATGTCGGAACTGGAATGATGCTAAACAATTCAAAATCCTCGAGTGTGCATAAAGGGAGTCTGAGTTTAAAGATGATGTGTTCGGCCGTTGGTCTTCCTTCGATTGTCATTAAATTGTAAAATTGCAAGACGTCATCTATTGTTAGTGGCAGCTTTAATGATGAAGGAAGATGACCTTTGATTGTGGTTAATTCCTGACGCATCTGATCTGGCGTGATCAGTTGTGGACTGATTTTTCCGTTATGAGTATCCACTAGTACGTCTAGGATGACGCCTTGGATTCTTTGAAAATTTGAAGCTGTCAACATGGCTTGCATTGCCAACGTGATGAAGACATTTGATAGTTTCTCCTGATAAATGTCTTGGTGTATGCCATTCATGTCTGCAGAAATCTTGTTGAGATGAATCTCCCAATTCCTGAACTGCTTGTCTATCGTCTCTTGCTTCTTCCGCATGATGTTGATGGTCGCATCAATGATTGAAGTTTGATTCTTCATAAGGGCTACTAAGTGATTCTCGTTTTGCTTGATTTCGTTGATCGTTTTAGACATGGCTTCTGCATATTCAGAGTCTAACACTCCGAACAGGGTATTCGCGATATTACCTATGAAATTTATGGCACCTCTTTTTGCTCTGCCTTTGTTTTCTGTTGGTAATAATAGCTCATTATTTGCTGAGAGTTCCTTAGTTAGAAATTGGAGGTGCTCCATGATTTGTTCACATGCATTCCTCTCAATTATTTGATCACATACGGTTTTAAGTATGCGACTGGAGTTGACGAGTGCATCGAACTCTTTCCAGAAAGGTTGCATGTCGTAATATGCCACCAGGTTCCACTCGCTGGATATTATGTTGGTAGAGCCTAGGCCTTCAAAATAAATGCCTGGCTGCGACTTGAAAGGGGTCGTTTCAACAGGTGCACTTCTAGTTGTCGAGAATGTGAGACAGACAAGGAACAATGAAACGAATGCTGATCCGATGGATCGTCGTTGCCTTTTTCTGGGAGCTGTGTCTGTTAGAGAAGTCTCCCTAGTTTGACTCGATGTCGAATTAATGGAAATTGACCTGCGATGCGGGTTACTTTGATCGCTCGCTGGTCGAGCAGTTCCTTGTGCTTCTATATCATCTATGGTGTTTGAACTGGGCGGTTCGATTTCATCTTCTTCTTGATCCTCGTTCATAGGTAAAGGCGCTAGTTTGTGAATAGCGCGTCGTAGTGTCCCATTTGCAGTGCGTACATCAGCGACGCGTACCAAATTGTCGGGTCCTGTGTATGTTTTCACAATTCGTCCAAGCGGCCATTTGAGGGGTGGAAGATTGTCTTCTTTGATAATCACCATTGTGTTAGGTTGGACATTGTGGCAGCGTTGCTTCCATTTGTACCGTTGCTGTAGTTGATTTAGATATTCGCTAGACCATCTTCTCCAGAACTCCTGTTTGAGATGAGAAACGAGTTTCCAACGGGTGATGATGTTTGAGTGTTGCGGGGTTGCAGTTGCGTCCATTGTGCTCGTCAGAGGCTCCCCAATGAGCAAGTGACCTGGGGTCAATGCTGTTAGATCATTGGGATTCGTCGATAGTGGTGTTATCGGACGTGAATTCAAAATTGCCTCGATTTCAATGACGGTGGTTTCTAATTCTTCATAAGTCAGCGAAGCTGACGTTAACGTTCGCTGCAAGAGATGCTTGGCTGATTTTACAGCTGCTTCCCATAGGCCGCCAAAGTGTGGGGCTCGGGGAGGGATTAGATGGAAATCAGTGCCGTTTGTGCTGCAAGTTGTTGCTATTTTTCCATCCATCTCTTCACATTCGAGCATTTTTCGTACTTCTGTGAGTTGGTTTCTGGCGCACACGAAATTCGTGGCGTTGTCACAATAAATCTTGCGGCAATGCCCTCGTCGTCCCGTGAACCTTTTGAGTGCTCCAATGAATCCTAGTGTTGTGAGATCACTTACAACTTCTAGATGGGTGGCCTTGGTCGCGAAGCAGCAGAAAACAGCTATGTAACTCTTTTGTGGTCGTTTTCCTCTTATTTTGAAATGTGTCCAAATGGGTCCGCAGAAATCGACCCCAGAGTTCACGAATGGTCTGGCGGGTTGCACACGGTCGGCGGGCAAGTTTCCCATTAATTGCGATAGCATCTTTGGGTTTGCTCTTGTGCAATGAACGCAATGCTGGACAACAGAGCGAGCCAGGATTTTTCCTTTCAGTGGCCAATATTTTTGTCTTGCCATTGCGAGAAGAGTTTGTGGTCCTACATGATGGTTCTCCTTATGTATGTCATTAAGAAGGAGTTTAGTGAACTGATGTCCGTATGGTAGTAGCATAGGGTGCTTAGAATCGAACCCAAGTGTTGATGCTTGTAATCGTCCACCAACTCTCAGGATGTCTCGGTCATCCAGGAATGGAGTTAGACTGCTCAAAGAGCTGTTTTTGCTCACCTCACCATAGCATTTTATATTTGCAATGTCCTGCATGAAAGGTTGCTCCTGCATTGTTTTTATAATTAATGTTTGAGCTTCATCTAATTCTTCACTGCTTAACGCTTTCCCGTTAATTTCTCCTTGAAACTTTTTCTTCGTATGAGCTATGAAGCGTAAGATATAGGCCATGACACGTTGTAGCTTTCTGAATGAATTCCCATGGTCGATTGCGCTTATGATACTTGTTGAGCTGGGGGTGACTACTGTTGACAAAGCAGTTCGCTTATGTTCGACTGTGTAATCTGTATCATTGCTTCTGTATGGATTGGGCCATATTGATTCTGCTCCGTGTAGAAACATGGGACCGTAAAACCATAATGTTGACCCGCTTAATTTCTCTGGAGCTAGGCCTATTGACAATACATCCGCTGGGTTCTCCTTGGAATTCACATGGCGCCATTGGGTGGAAGTGGTGACATCTTGAATTCTAGCCACTCGATTGGCCACAAATGTGTGAAACGATGAGGACATGGAGTTTATCCAAGCCAAGACAATTTCGGAATCGCTCCATAAATAGATGTCCTGATTTGCGATGCTCAAATCTGTGCTGATTCTTCGAGACAGGTCAGCTCCCAGTTTTGCTGCGCACAGTTCCAGTCGCGGTAACGTTGTCTGATTTGCAGGGGCTACTCTAGATTTCGCACAGAGTAGTCGAACTGTAATGAGGTCATTCTTATCGACTGATCTCACATATGCAGCAGCTCCATATGCTTTTTCTGATGCATCTACGAATATGTGAATTTGCGTGCACTTCGGAATTCGATGAGAGAAAACATGTCTAGGAAATCTTATGGTATTCAAGGTTTTCAAGCCCTCACGAAACTTGGTCCATGACGTGTATAATTCCTGGGGCAATGCGGCGTCCCAGTCCAGCTTCAAAGTCCATAACTTCTGGAGAAATAGTTTGGCTACTACCACAACTGGAGCCATTATTCCCAACGGGTCATGTAAATGGGCTATGTCTGAGTACGCTGTTCTCTTAGTAATCCGTCGGCCATCGATCCAGGATGCCTTTATGCTAAGGTCGTCAGTCTTGGGTAGCCAAATCAGACCAACAGTTTTTATATGCTCCTCCACCTTGTTTGCAAAGTCTAACTGTATTTCTTTATCTTCGTGGGCTATATCACGCATTAAGCGTGGATGGTTTGCGCACCACTTTCGTAACTTAAAGCCGGCTGTGTGCAATGATAATTGTAATTGTCGCTGTGTCTCAATGGCGTCTGAGAGATTGTTTGTTCCCGTGAGAACATCGTCTACATAAAAATCATGTTTCAGCACCTTTGAAGCTAGTGGGTGACTTTCGGCGTGGTCGTCTGCTAATTTCTGTAGACATTTCGTGGCCAGATATGGGGCGCTGGTAGTTCCATACGTGACCGTGTTGAGTTGAAAGCATTTGATGCTCTGGCTGGGATCAGCTCTCCACCAAATCAATTGATATTTTCTGTCAGATTGTACCACATTGACTTGCCGGTACATTTTCTCGATGTCGGCGGTGAATACATATCTTGGCATTCGAAAACGCAATAGGATGGAAAACAGTTCATCTTGTACTATGGGACCCGTGTGTAGGACGTCATTTAGGGATATGTTGGATGATGTTTTGGCTGAAGCGTCGAATACCACTCGGAGTTTCGTCGTGCTACTCTCAGGCTTAGCGATGCAATGATGTGGAAGGAAGTAGTATGGCTTCTCGATTCTAGTTAAGTCGACTTCCTCCATATGTCCTAGCTTTGCGTATTCTTCCATGAAATTGGAATATGCTGTCTTGAGTTCTGAGTCCTTGGAAAGCTTACGTTCCAATGACAGAAACCGTCTATAGGCGATATCCTTTGATTCCCCCAATGCTGTGGGGCTATCTGCAAAAGGCAAACTGACAGAAAAACGGCCGTATTGGTCTCTATAGGTAGTCTGAATGAAGTGTGCTTCACAATTTCTTTCTGCTGTAGTGAAATTGTTCTTATTGGCTCCTTCGGTGTCTTCCAGGCGCCAAAATTTCTCAATCTGCTGATCAAGAGCTTCATCTTCGGTACATATTCCGCACGCTGCTTTACTCTGTGGGACACCATCAGTTTTGCCTGCTATGGCCCACCCGAAAACTGTATTCTGCATTGTTGGTAGCGTTTCTCCCAATTTGATTTGTCCCACCGACAAGATTGAGTAATAGATCTCTGCACCAATGAGGAGGTCTATTGGGCCCGGCTGGTTAAATTTCGGGTCCGCTAATCTTATGTTGTGTGGTACTGGCCATGTTGAAGTGTCTATGGATTTTGCTGGTTGTGGTGAAATGATTTTCGGAAGTACATGAGCTTCAATTCTAACAGCAAATCCACTTATTTTCGACTGTAGTAATATGCTAACTCTGCGTTGAGATTGTTGCTTGCGTTGGCCAATGCCTTCAATATATAGTAACTCGGAAACTCCAGATAGATTCAGTTGTTTTGCCATCTTGTCCGTCATGAAGTTAAGCTGGGAGCCGGAATCCAATATGGCTCTGCATTCCACGCATTTGCCCTGGTTATTGACCAGATTTACCATGACTGTGCTAAGAAATATGTAGCCCTTTGGAGCTTGAAGGCTTTTCGTTGTCAACGAGATTGATTTAAGTTGGTCGTCGAATGATGTGGATTGATTTGATGCTGATTGTGCCATCGTACCTGTCATGTAGTTATTCCTGCTAGGCTGCTGTGCTGAGATGGTTGATCTTGGAGGAGGTGTCTCTATATGCAGTAATGTGTTGTGTCGTTTAGAGCATTTTGTGCACGTTCTTGATGGACAAGTGTCGGCCCTGTGTCCGGCCTTGAGGCAATTAACGCAAATGTTTAAATCTTTAATTACGCCGAAGCGTTTGCGTGGCGTTAGTTGAATGAATTTCTGGCAGGCAAAGATTTGATGATTGCCTTTGCACAGAATACATGTTGGTCCAGCCGAGACAGATGTGAAAGACCTGGATATGGTTGTCCTTTTATGAGGATCTTCCATTGATCTACCCTTATTTCCTAGAGCTTCCAAAGACTGAAAGCGCATCTCTAAGAAGTTTTGGAAGCCTTTGAGTGATTGCAATGCTCTGGGCTGAGTGAGAGATTGTTCATAGAGCGTGTGTGTTACTCTGTCCAATTTCTTGACCAATATGTGCAACAACAGTGGATCCCAATGGCTTGTGTTGATTCCTAAATTCTCTAGACCAAGGAGGCATTCTTGCGTTATGTCGTGTAACGCCTTAATTGCAGGCGCACTCTCATAAGTTACTGTTGTTTGTGACAGTAATTTGTTCAACAGTGCAGTTACCAGCAATCTAATGTTCTCGTAACGTTCCTTAATGATCTTCCATGCAGCAGTGTAGTTTGCATCTGAGATAGTAAGATGTCGCACAAGTTTTTCGGCTTCTCCCGATAAGCTGCTCTTTAAGTACCACATTTTCTGCGAGTCGACCATTGCTTGTTTGTGTACCACTTCGTTGAAGAGGTCGTAAAATGGTCGCCACTTCAAATAGTCACCATCGAACTTTGGTAAGACTATTTTCGGAAGCTTCATGATTGAGGTTGCGTTCACCATTGGTGCGGATGCGATGGCGTGCTGACTTAAACCAGCATGCAACTCCAGTAAGACCTTCTGTGTATCCTCCTCTAGACTGAAATATTCTTCAAACTCTGATGTGCTGGGATCTTCAACTGATTCCCATATTGAGTAGTGTAACTGTTGAATATCATCCCAGTATCTCTCAACCGTGCGTATTTTAAGTTGATAGAACTGTTGTGCTTGAGGCTGCTGGGTTGCAGCTGTTATCCCAGTGAGCATTCTGCGCAAGGCATTCATTATTGTTTGCTGCCGTTGCTTTATTTTGGAGATATTATTGCTGGCGTCAAAAGATGTGCTTGTCTTGATGTTACTGCGAGGTTCTTCTACTCGTGGATTTTCTCCAGTTGGCTTCTCTTGTGTTTCTTGTTTTTTGTCATCTGAGGTCGGCTGGTTCCTCTTATCCTCGGCTGTACTACTGGGATTTAGCTTCTTCAGCTCTGTAAGCCTGTCCATGATGTCTCGTCTTGTCTTCTCGTATTTTTGTTTTATGCCGTCATAATAAGCCTTTGCGAAATAGGCATGCTCCAATTTTGCCCCATACACATTTCGAATCTCAGTGTCGACTTCATCAAATTGTTTCCAGAGTTCATCAAGCGTCCTCAACCTTACTTCAAGATACGTTTGGTTCTTTCGTGATGAAGTGTCCTTGCCATAATTGCTAGCAATAGCCTTTATGTCTTCTCCTGTGTTGTGCTGCTGAACTGCGAGCTCATCTAGACTCATGACTAGTGTTTGCGGGTGGTGATTATCTCGTCGGAAGAAATCACGTCGGGGTCACCAAATGTTGATCTTGGCTCTTTTGCCTCGATATTGCTGTGCAGAACTTAGGGTGTTACACCGTAAGTAGTGTTGTGGGTGCAGCGGCTCTTAAACCAGTACACCAGAAAGCTGTCGGAGTTACAGTGCCTCAAGCAGACTCACTTAAGGTAAATTAAAAGTCTTGGTTCACTGTATCGTAGCAACTAACTAATTCTTTATTGAAATTCGCTTTTTATAAAGTTACAAAAATGCCTAATTAGCTAAATACCAAAATTCACAAATAACTTACCACAGAATGAAAGAATTTCCCTAGCCACAAAGTTCGCACGCGCATTCCGTCAATTATCTCACCGGTGTCGACTTTCGTCTGGCTTTATCATTTCAGTCAGAATAATTTTGCTGATAAGCAAAAATAAAATGCAAAAAGATATACAAGGTGAAACCATGTGAAGATCTTAGAATATGAGACTAGCGAAATTCTTGCTGTGATAAGTTTGTACATGTATGTATATGCGTACTATCTAACTATTTTTTAATGTTATGTTAATATAGAAAATGTAATGATGAACATTATGAGAAAAATTTATGATCTTAAGTTTTTTGTAATTTATCCACATAATGGTTACTCAAGCCACTTTCGGGCTACGCTTAAAACACACTGGCTATAACAAAATGCTACACTAGAAATATTTCAATGTTAATGCGCCCCTCCCCTAATCTTCTAGGCTTTTAAAGCTAAAATTTTATTATCAAGATTAGTCGGTACTCTGAAAAAAAAATAGTTTTTGTGTTAGCTTATAAGATAACTCTTACTAATTAAGCCAACATTTATATGATCACTCTTGCTTCCGCTGGAATTTGACAATACAGTAGTGCTTATATATAGAGTTAACTAAAGGAGAAACATAATAATTGATTACGTATTTATTAATGTTCCAGAACAATCTGGCGTAATTTATGCGTATTTCAGTTATCCCACCCAAGATTTCGTGGAAAACTTGCTTCGTTTTCTAAATGTTGAAACGTTTTTGACATTTTATTTGCTTTTTGAAGGATGCATCAATTCGATTTGAACAGGTAATCTCGTTCTCTTGTGGATAGAATATTTCTTAGCTTCCTGTTACAATACTTGTTCGTTTGTGAAGACTCACACATCCAAACCATGGTAGAAGCCACCACGTGAGAGTTATAGCCAAATGCTTTCCACCTTAAATGCAGCTCAAAATCGCTACATAGAGACGTATGATGGAAGTAGTTTTTTCATATAATCCACAAACTATTAATCACCACATGTTTATTTAGTTGTTAATATAATTAAGAAAAATTGAGGAGCTAGTTACTGTCTATGCTGTCTAAATATACTATGCCATAAACTCTATAATGTATCACTTGTGGCACCAGGATTCGTTTGTGCGGGTGCCGATCGGTTCAGTTTTTATCAGTTGCATGCGGCACTTGTGTGGGCTCCGAGCTTACTTTCCTGTACCTCTGCGCTGACCTCCAATATTAATTAGACCAAAGCATGATACCAGCAAAAATATTAACAAGGGAGCAAATCTTATTTTTTTTTCACTTTTCTCTGTTTTGGCAATATATCAAAAAAAGTTAATTTCATGGAAAAGTCAATTATGGCATGTTCATTATTCCTTGTAAAAGTAAGCTAAAAATATGTTTATGAATTTTTTGCGATCCGGAAAGTGATTATTTTGAACATATCCCCGGCTGATTATCTCGTTTGTATGAGTACTACCATACCGAACATCCTCAGTCATTTCCCTGCTAACGAAAAATTCCATTAGTGGGCGAAAAAGATTTTTTGATGAACAATGGGATACTTATTTTCTGAAGGAAACTACAATATGTATCGACTATGGTAACAAATAAAATTCTTAATAAGGACTAAGCACGTGTTCTGATAAAGAGATAATAAATCTCCGAAGAGTATAGAGATATAACGACTGATGGACGAAAAACATGTAAAATGAGGAATATGACCATGGCAATAATTCTCCTCAAGATTTTCACAAAAGTTCAAATTGTAGCAGTCATGAAAATATACGAAGCTCTTTCCCTTCAAGAGGCTGATTACCAACATATACAATTTCACGTTTAAAAGCTATGCTAGCTGGCGACTTCCCTTGTTTTAAGGATATCTAACTCCTTTTGTTGCTGTATGCTCATTGGAAAATGTGTGCTTGTGGGCTCATGAAATTTGCATATACCTATAAAAGTAAACTTAAAGACAAACTGAAAGATTTTCCCCTCGGGCTGAGTGAATTTAGAGCAAACTTCTTATGTTTTGGGATATACAAAAAAGTTTCATCCCGAAATATGTATCCAAGTTATCCAAGCTCTTAATTATGAAACTTAAAAAAAAAAGTTCAGAAGTGTCCTAGAAAGTGAAAAAAGAAACGAAAAGTAGGTAAAAAAATTAGGAAAAACAGGAAAATAAAAACATATTTCAGACGAATCATCAATAGCATAATCTTTGTACCTCATGGCATTGGTGTAGTTGGCTGTTTTTTCTTATCTACATAGTGTTTTCTCCATGGTGATCAGTAGAGCAGGGGGTGATAGTACTCATAAAGCCAAAAATAAGTTGAATGAATGCGGGGGGGGGGGGATTTCAACCGTTTCGGAGTTCCAGGGTGATTATGCAAAAACAAACAGGGAAAATATTTCTTTATATTTTTCGTTTAAGGTTTAGTTAAAAGGACACAAAAGATATTTATTTAGTATTTAAACCGAGGGAAAATTATTTGGAATTTTGTTATCTTTTCACTTGTTTATTGCATATTTGTTTTAGATTCGGAATTTGTTTTATAATCCAAGCAAATACACAGACAGTTTTTACATTTAGTAAAGTGTGTATGTATGGTGTGCACGATGTATACTCCCAAAACCCTCGAGAAATACCTACCGAGCAACATAGCCATATGCGTTTTCATATCCAAGATTTATGTGCATTTGCATTATTATGAATAGTGTGTTGTATTAATTAAAAAAACTGTAAAGTTTTTGCTTTTAGCGCAAAGTGCGTAGATAAAAATAGCATTCGTTTAAGAAAGTTGTATAAACTGATGTGAAATAAATTGTGTAACTTGAATACATGTTTAATTTTGAAACTTCTATACAATGAGCTGTAACTGTTCATCAAAACCGAAACTGAACGCAAAATCAAAACATGCGCAGATGTAGAATTAATTAAATGATCGTTCAATATTTTAATTGAACCAATTTATATATGAATATCGTCATTATGCATTTATTGATGATAAACCCAGTGATTTCCATTATTTGAACATGAATTGACTGATGGATGTATCAGTGGATATTTTCATTATGTCAACAAGAAAATAATGTAACAAATAATAGAACTGCTCATCGAGTGATCGTTAAAAGGCCCATTATGTTGAAGAAAATTATATAATGAGTTCAGTCCCGGGTCCAGAACAGATTTCATCATTACTTTCATCAAAGGGTTCACGATAAACTCATCGATAAAAACATCAAATCATTTTTACTGGGGATAGTACGAAAGCTCACGCTGGGATTCATTAGATTTATTTTCTGTCATTCAGCCTTAATGTGATGTAGTGTTCTCAAAATACGATTTTCGAAAGTAATAGAATTGCCTCTAGAAGAAGAGGAGTTTTAACGAGTAGCTACTAATAAAATGCGACGATAACTTGGAATGTTTTGGAAAATTAATAGACCAGGAGATTGGGGACGATATCCTTGAAACATATCGTCCAGGTAGCGATGAAGAAAATTGGACGTTCTTGAAAGTGATGCTTCTACTAATAAGGTATTAAGCCGGAAAGATGCGATTCTTACGTTTGAAAATTGCACAGTCCACAAATACTTACATACTTACATGCAAATGATCTTGAATTAAACAAGTAGAAAAGCTAGACTTTGTCTAAGACCAACTTTTATGATATCCTAGATGAAATTTCGTAGGGCACCCATCTTTGCAAGTTTAGATTTTTGGTGGTTTTTCGCATATATTTCTAGAACGGTTCGTCGAACAGAAAAAAAAATTATTAAAACCAATTTTATACGATTCCATATTCGGAAAAAGTTTTCTGTACAGTAAAAACGTCTAGGACTTATCGTTTTTACAGTATATGTAAGAATTTTATATTGCAACAGCAGGAAGGGATTGCCGAATCAGACCATTTTTGAAATAATATTTACTATTTTTATGAAAACTCCTCTCTACTTTGACTCGCACTCAGGCAGTGTACAAATATGGAATTTTTCTATGGCAAACCTACAAAATTGTTACTCGATTCATCGCATTTTCGAACTTAATTTAGTTTTTTTTTTAAAAAGTTTCAGCTCTCTGAGTACACGCTCTCTCGAGTTATTGTGCTGATGGACAGACGAACAGACATGTAAAAAACAAAATAACTTTTGATATTATGCGTGGGTGTCCAACCCATTTTACTCTACAATCATTATTTCCATGCGTTACACTCGGAATGACAAACTTAGTATACCACATGATTTCATCATCTTGGGTATAAAAATATAGAAAAATTTATAGAAATGTCCATAAAGTCCAAGACACGAAAAGGATTTCTGAATATTTTAATTGAGTCTCCACAATGATGTATAGGTATATTTATAAAATTTTGCGCTTTTATGTGTATTTTTTCCCATATGTAAGTACATGAGTATATATGGAGTAGGTTTGCTATAAAACATTATTTTGTTTCCGCCATTGTTCTTGAATAAAAATATTTCTTGGTAAATTTATATCATTTTTTCAAATTTAGGTATACGCAGCTATTCTATAAGAAATAGTTCGTTTGATGTATCTTAAATCGCGCACCTTTTATAATAGCATATCTTGTGCGTGTAATTGGCTATCGATTTATTCGGAGATTTTTAAAAACAAAATGGCAGACGTGAAACTAAAAGAGTGCTACATTGTTAAATTAATATGTTTTTATCGGGAAAGACCACTTCTTTGGAACTTGAACGCCAAGTGCTACAAACGAAGTGAGAACCGTAACGAGTTGCCGACGTGTAACAATATGACAAATATAACCAGGGCGGATCATTAAAATTAGGCGGGAGGGGGGGGGGGGGTGTGCTAATCAGGACTATTAAATGTACAAAAAAAAAAATACTTGTCCCACGCCGCTTAGTTTAGCCAGCGCAGAACTGTAAGTACTAGGAAAGTTTTTCCGTATTAAACGGTGTGGATGTTTTTAGTATACTTTTTTTTACAAAGTCATTTTATAATATAATAGTTGTAACGACCCATATTGCATCACCGGAATTCTCATAATATGCCGATACAACGAGTAATGCTGCTGACACAGATGTATATAACGGGTTTTCCAATAACAGGTGTTATTTTAATTAGCCCGCTATTTCGGTAGATGTCACTTTTGGAGCTGTAATTTTTTTACATTTGACAACTTGAAACTACGCCATTAATAAAAATGGAACGATACACGATTCAACAACGCATAGAAATTATTAAAATTCACTATAAAAATAGTGAAAATGTGGCAGCGACGGTTCGTAAAACTCGAACATTTTTGGGTCGTTGTGAAGCACCTTGTCGGACCGCAATACAGAAATTGGTAGAAAAATTCGAGCTGTAGGGACAAGTCAGTGATGTGAAGAATAAAACCCGTGCACGTCGCTCAAGAACAGCCGAGAATATTGCTGCTGTAGCCGAAAGTGTTGAAGAAAGCCCAGGTTTATCCATTCCTCGTCGTTCTTCCGAATTAGACATTCCACAAACGTCATTACACCGTATTTTGCATAAAGATTTGGGTCTTAAGGCTTATAAAGTTCAGTTAACACAAGAACTCAAGCCGGCCGAACATCAACAACGTCGAGTCTTTGCTGATTGGTTCCTTGAAATGCATGAAAATGATCCGGAATTCCATCGAAAACTCATCTTGAGTGATGAGGCCCATTTCCACCTCGATGGCTTCGTCAACAAGTAAAATTGTCGCATCTGGGGCTCGGAAAACCCAAGAGTTATTGTTGAAAAGCCTCTCTATCCTCAACATGTGACTGTTTGGTCCGGTTTATGGTCCCGCGAGGTCATTGGACCTTAATTTTTCGAAAATGAGGCTGGAGCAACAGTTACGGTGACTGGATTGCGCTATCGACAGATGATTAATGATTTTTTATGGCCGGAATTAGATGGTATTGATCTGGACAACGTTTACTTTCAACAAGACGGCGCTACGTGCCATACAAGCAACGAAACCATTGATCTTTTACGGGAAAAGTTTCTGGACCGTGTTATCTCTCGAAGAGGTGGTCACAATTGGCCACCGAGATCTTGTGACTTAACACCTTGCGACTTCTTCCTTTGGGGCCACGTGAAAGAGAAGGTCTACGCCAACAGCCCAGCGTCGATTCAAGACCTCAAAGATGGAATTCGTGAAGCTATCGAGGACATAGGGCAGCCACTTTGCGATTTGGTTATGGAAAATTTCATGAAAAGGGTATGGTCCTGTAGGCGTGGTCGTGGTAGTCATTTGACTGATGTTATTTGCCATTATTAACGGTGGCTGCAGTTATTAGATAACAATTTATTTTAGAATCGATTTGCAAAGCAGTAGCAACGTATAAATTTTCTAGTACTAGTGGTGTCGAATTGATCGGAATTTGTGTGCATTTCCTATGGCATTGAGCGCTGTGCGGCAAACAATACATTTTCATTAGTTTGCTTGCGTCATATTAATCGAGAAAATTTGGTTCTCTATAATTTCGCTGAAGTGAGTTGCCAAAGTTGCTAATTTAATTGAAAATAAAGAAAAGTGAAGCCAAAACGTGATCTTTCCTTGGTGAATTTTTTAAGGTCATCCAGGTCAGCATATACAAAGGGGTGCCCTGCCCGGCCGGTGGGCTGCATTTTCATTGGCCCTGGTATTACAATACACATCTCCAGCATAACTTTTGAAAAGGCGAAGGTGACTACAGTATAACCTCTTTAAGTGTGCCCGTGGGTTTTGTTTTTGTCAGCATAAAGTACAGACACACAGTGGCATATCCAAAGGATTGGCCATATTTCAACACCTTTTATTTTAAGCAAAAGAACCTCAAGAGGTGGCTGACGATGACCAAAAAGCCTTCTCCTGGACGAAGGCACGCACTCCGTTATTGCGGACTTCCATACTGCTCTACATAGTTATGACCATTAGTCATCTGATTTGTTTTGCTTTTTATTATTAATTAAGTAGTGTATGAATTATTTCCGATTAGATTTATTGAATTATTTCCGATTAGATTTAAGATACGCGACACTGGTAGTTACACATTCCCTTGGAATGATATGATCGGCTTAGGAATTTCACTGGCATAGTTGACGTCATATGTATTTCTTCTTATAAATTTTGTTTTATATTATTACTATATTTCAACTTGAGCCCGGACGATGCTTCGACCGCCGCCAAGTACTATCAGCTTTTTTTTTGAGAAATATTTATGCGCATATACCGACAGAATTACCCATTATAATTTTGTAGTTCATTTCGAACGCTAATTTGTTTTTTTTATATTCTAGTTTTAGTAGGATTATGTCAAACGGTTATTTTTTTCGAGCTTTCATTATGCTAAATTCGTGTTATTATTTATGAGTTTGATCCTTTAAACGATATAAGTGAAGAAGAAAAGGAAAGAGGAAGGAAAATTAGGATTAGGAACGTTTGTAAATTTTAAATAGATGGCTCTTATGAATGACTTAGTTTTGTTCGGTTGTGGTTGGTGCGGTCGAATTTCTTAAAAAAGCATGTAAATTTGTCATTAGCTTTCATAGTCAACGGGATAGCATAGGAAAAGGAGCACTGAGAGCTTTAAAAGAATCCATCCCAGGCTGTGAGCTTGAGCCGGCAATACCTGTGCTGTCCAGTGCGAATTCTCAGTCTCCAAGCATACTCTAGGGGTTGTCAAGTCTGGTCCTGCTAGCTCACTCCTGGGGTACGACATGAACTGCCCCTCGAAATAATAGAGGACAGTTACATAGCAGTTTAGGGTGCAAACTGCAGGATTCATTCAAACCAAATATTTTCCAATTTTACACACTGGCATATATAATATGGGCTGCTCTATATATTATTTTATGTAGGTACAATTTTTTGTGTCAGAAATAGCTCTTACGTCGGTGCCAACATTGAAAAAGAAAAAACCATTGGCGGGAAGTTGAAACCTAATTTTAATAAAACCTTTCGAGTTTCTGTTGAGTATCTATAAATATATCGCCGTTGATAAAACACCTTTTATCACTAATTAACACAAATAATTAATTTAAAAACATTTATTTCGACATTTTATTTTGTTGATCGCAGTTCTCTCTCAATTCGTACTTGGCGCTTGTACGAAAGGATACGCTATATATAGAAGTGAGCCCCCTCCGCCACTCTCTTCATATCACCTAATCCTTTCCCTATTTCCTTCCTGCTACGCTGTGCTTCGCATCAAAGGGTACCCCCCTGAGCTTGGCTTAATAATATAAAAAACAAAAAAACAATCGCTTATATGAAACGCAATTGATCAGACTGCAGGTGTGGATCTCTAGTTTCTTTTATTGAGCTAATTATCTCATTTGTTTGTGCATTGCTCGCGCTTGTACTTTTAATATATTTATGTGCCATATATCATTTGTCTCAAGTTTGATTCTTGATAATGCATCTGGACCAACATTATCTTTTCCTTTAACATATTCAACTTCAAAATCCAGTTCTTCGAGATCTAGTCTCATTCTTGTTTAGTAGAAGCTTGGTTTTTTATATGTCCTAAGGGTCTGTGGTCCATTTTCACCGTAAATTTTCGGCCATATACGAATGGTTTAAATTGTGCTATAACCCAATGTATGGCTGTTAACTCTTTTTCAATCGTTGATTTATTACTTTCTCCTTTTGTAACAATTTGTTTGGCATATGCGATGGGGAGTTCCTTTCCGTCCACATTTTGTAATAAATGGCAAAACATTCCGAATTTGAGGAATCTGCAGAAATTATGAATTGATTACCAAAATCTGGGTACTGTAATATTTTTGGTTATATTAGGATTGATTTTAGTGTTTCAATCCCTTTTTGTTGAGTCTCGTTGCACTCATATTGGGAAATTTTCTTTAGTAATTGCAAAAGTCTACGAATCTCCTAACGTCATTGGCATTTTTATGTATGGCATAATTTTTTATAGCCCCTTATTTCGAACTGTCTGAGTTCATACCCTCTGCTGATATTTTGTGACCTAAATAAGTGCCTTCTGTCTGAAAGAATTTACACTTTTCTAGATTAAACTTAATATTTCTCTCCCTTAAGCTTTTGAAATTTGTTAACAGATTTTTCAAATATTGTTGCTGGGACCAGCCTATGACTATAATATCGTCGATGTTAAAAAATGCTGTTTCGGGTGGTTACTCTGCCATAGATATTGCCATCATTCTTTGAAAACTCCTTGGACTGATGTTGAGCCCGAAAGGTAGCCTGGTGTAGTGGAAATGGCTTTGGTTTGTTGAAGATGCTGTAAGTTATCTGGAATGTTTGTCCAACGAAATTTGATAAAAGAGAAAGAAGTATTTTGCTGGACCCAGTTGGACATTTTTCAGCTAGGTTTTTTTGTTCAGGTTCCCAAAGTATACTAGCAAACGCCATTGTGAATTGTACTGGGATACTTAATTTTCTATAATTCCGTCAGTTAAATTTTTTTTTACCTGCCGGTGTATTTCAGTTTTATTGGCTTCCGGAATTCGGTAGTTTTTTTCTACGCTGTCTGCTACTTCTATGTGTTGTTCATAGAAATTCTTTGAAGTTAGCGGTTCGTCATCAGATGCAAGGATGTCGCTGAAATCGTGACATAGCTTTTCGAATTGTGATCTAGCATAGCTTGGGATAGTTTTGATTATTAATTTTGGAATTCCTTTTTCGGATCTTGTATCTTTAAAGGCACTTTCACATCAAAAACAAGAACAGAAAAATGTAAACCGAAAAACTCAATTTATTCCACTTTAAAACAAGATTTTTATTCCAATGATTAATAAAATCCAAGGAAATAGGATAAACTAAGAATTTTACTGAGAAAATAGTTATATTTATTTCAGATTTTGAAGAAAAACAAACTTTTATGTTTTATCGGCGAAAAACTTTTTCGGCGGAAATATTCGGCCGATAAAACATAAAAGTTGTGTTTATCTTAAAAAGCTGAAATAAATATAACTATTTTCTCAGTAAAATTCTTAGTTTATCCTATTTCCTTGGATTTTATTAATCATTGGAATAAAAATCTTGTTTTAAAGTGGAATAAATTGAGTTTTTCGGTTTACATTTTTTCGATTCTTGTGTTTGATGTGAAAGTGCCTTAAGTGTCTTAATTATTTTAAAGTAAAAAAGTGGTATTGTCGAAATATTTAAGTTTTGAAGTGTGACTATTTTGTTTGTTGTGTTTAGTATTTTTACTAGTGGGTGACTGGGAGATATTATAGATCCTGTAATAAATATTCCAGGTTGAACGTCCTATCTTGCTATCACCAGATCTTCGATTTTTGAATTATTTCACATCTGGGTGGTATGACGATTGAGTTTGGCGAAGGACCGCTAAGTACGGGTATTTCTGTTATTTCCTCTGACATATTTATGGTCAGCGTACAAGTGTCATAATCAATACTTGCTTTGTTTTTTGTTAAAGAATCTATCCCAGAATAGCATCAGCGTCTATAGAAAAATCGTCACTGACTAGGTGTGTTCAATCGAAAATTGTTCGTTGGAAATTTATTGTTGTATTTGATGCGCCCATTGATTGCCTTTTAGAATCTGTTATACTCTGTATAAAACATGTATTTTTTGGTTGGTATAATTGATCGGCGCTATTTTTATCTCTTTTAAATATTGAGATTACAAAATCTTTGTAATCTTCTTCTTGAATACTGCAGAACATCTATTTCGCCCATAGGCGCTGAATATCTGTATGTGATACGGGCATTCATCTGGAATACCCACGAATAATTGCGTCGTAATAATCTCCATACCACTAATCAATGATTTCGACAAGCCGAGCCATAGAGCTATTGTATACCACTCAAATTTAAAATTATTTAGATATTTCCGAGATTACGTACAAGTTATATAGGTACATTTATGTACATACGTTACACTACATTCAAAGCTATATGCAACTTGGCAGTAGTAAAATTCTTGAATCCGTACGCTTACTTACATATTACATACACCACATAATAGTTATGTGGAGATTTGTTGAAATTTGAAATTGCTTTGAAGTTAAGTACTTGTTATACTCTCTAAAATGCACAAATCTCTAAAGGTAATAAAGCGCAAAATTGCTACTCGTAAGATGGAATATTTCCTCTTAAATAAGATTTTGTATTGCCTCATTTTGCTGCCAATATCTTGTTTGTTATTGCAAAGCATTATAACCGTATAACTCATACAATCTCTTGACAGAAACTTTTGGCGAATAAAAACCTGGACAAGTTCCCTGAAACTGCAATTTTTCTTAATCTTCTATTCACCTGTATTTGAGCATCTGAAAATCATTTCATATGAGATACAGGCTCCTCGGCCTTCCTCCTCATTGTACAGGTCAAGAAATATAAGGAAATATTCATAGTCGTTTTACTCACTGTCTCCATCGTTGGTTACCTGTGAGCTGTGAGGTACATAAGGTATAGGGACATGACTGGCATAAATTTCAAATGCATAAGCAGTAAAAATAACATAAGATTGGAATATTTTTTGTCAGACAAATGGCGACATCTTCTTGGAATAAATCTTACATGAAAATGTAACAATGAGCCGGCGGCATAGGAGGTACCACGTTTATAAGAAATTGTAAGCTGAACGTTCACACGAATTTAGAGTCGAGTCATGCAATCCGAAAATATTCAAAATGTATTCAATGTCCGCGATGAGATGTGTTATTAATTTTCACGACCAATATATTTTCGATTATTTGTCGACAAACATATTGACTTTTCCAAGCTGTCAGCTTTTAAATATATAGATAAATGTTCATGTGGATTACATATTCATCCGCGATTCCAAATGGAGTCGCACACTTTTTGACGAATTTTGCATACCATTTCCTATCGATTTATGCAGGGATACTAAAGTTAAGATCATTTCATTCCAAAGTTTAAGAATTTGCGTAAATTTGACGGAAAGGCGTATTTAGGGAAGGCCAACTTTAATGAATATGGTAGACAACATAGTATGAATGAAAATTTCCTATAGTATTTTTGCAAAGTTCCATTTTGCCCTGCATGTGATCAAGAGATAATATTTATGCTACCACTATCTTCGCACAGGAACCAACAACAAATATAAGAAATTGGCAGAAGTATTCTTCCTCAAATTTCGTATCAAACTGTATCATTTATTATTTTCAATTTTGCAATGCAATATCGGTCGGATATACATTAAGTGTAGGATAAATGAAATAAATAAATATAGGAGCACGAAAAATCAACGAATAGTACTCAGCTATTGATGGCTTATGATTCAAGTCTAATGCTTGTCAGTACAAGCCATCACAGAATATACAAATATAACACCATTAAAGTTTTTGAAATGTCTTGAGTCCACTTTTTCTTAGGAATTTACTAGCGAATTATTTTTGGTAATTGTTATGCATATTCGGTGTTCAGCCCTGAACATACGTTTCAAGCCAGCCTTAAAAGTGTTATTATAATTAAGAAGTCTGTCATGTTCAAGCAGAAAAATAAAACAAAAAGATATAATAATAATTTGATATATAAGACATCATAATTCAGGAGCAGTTGGTCGGTCAGTCACCCTAAACGTAATTACTGTAAATTCAACCTTGCTTTCAGCTTACGAAGCAATTGCAATCGTTGTTCAGATAAATATTTTTGTAGTACAGTGACCCGACTGTTGCTGCAATATTGAATGTAAGTTTATATGGTCTCGTCAGTAAAGTAAGGTAAGGTAAAACATTATCTGTAAGTCGTAGTTATCGCTGACAATGAATTATTGATTATTTGTTTCCGTTTTCTGTTACCAATTTTGTTATATACTAGTATATATATGTGGAACATTTGTATGAATAAACTTCAGACTTTTACTATAGTCCAACAGGCTGTAGTTGTCTTCTGCTCAATTCCTCTATACAATCCTATACCAGTACTGGAATCAGTGAAACCTCATTTCAGTACAAGAGCTAATTTACATTTCGCTTAGCATTTCCTACGTTAAAGTAATCCTCAATTCAGAGTTAGTGTTTCCTAATTTCTGAACAACCGAACTAGCAATATTTCCTTCATTAATGTCTGCTCGGCTTATAATGTTAATTCTGATTGTGCGCAAACTCAGCAAATTTGTTGGCGATCAAATTTTACGTTTCCCATGAGGCAATGCACTTTGAAGAAATCAGTTGCTGACAGCATATATGTCTGTATATATATAGCAACAAATTATATAATTTGTTCAGAGTAAGAAATTTCTTCCGAGTGTTTCTTTTACTGAAACCTGAAGCTCTTCCACAATCCAACAAGCATATTGGTAATTGCTAATGCTGGTTCGGAATTAATAAACAGTTGATTCCAGCAGGCAGGGTTACTCTAGATGCAATATCGGGAGCATTTTCGGTGGATGACACGATCCTCCAGATGATTGAGGGAAACGTTTCCTGTATTTCAGATTTTCAATTTACTATGAAGGTATGTAAAATATTCGAAATTTTTGATATCCAGACAAATACAATTTCAGAATTACACAATGCGCTCACAGCGAGTGATTCTAATTCTAACATAAATTTCAGCGACTGCTCTAGTAGCGATGCCCCACATACTTCGAGACGTGGAATTGTGATCTCTTTTTAAGAGGAGTCTCTTTGGTTTTGGAGGTTAAGAGCGTGGTTCGTATGTGCCCGAAATGATCTGTCTAACTTGAGTATATAACTGCGGCATATCTGTTCTCTGAAGTGGCACAAAATCCGTGCAGCTGAATCTCATGCTTCTTGCGATAACCTACTTATCTAAGGCTTTTTATTTTTTGAAGCTTGCGCAGCTCTGTTTCAAATTCTTCGCATGCTTGGATTGTTTCTTGTGTAGCCGTTTTATCCCAGTCTATGTTGCTTTTCCAAATTACTTTCATTTTCATCACAACTGGTGCCAGGTGCCCTAGGGGATAAAATAGAGGCAATTCTAGATAGCAACGCACGCCTTTTCAAGATTGATGATATTTTCCCTGGTTGCAGTTTGAATTAAAATTCTTGTCGGATTCCAGTGGGTCCCTAAATCCTTGATTGTCTCATGTTGTTGTATTTCAGGGATGCGTTCTTCTCTGTCCATCGGAAATTTTTTCAACAGCTCTTTGTGAATTCACGTGCACTTTCTCAAATTGAACTCTCCCTTGCGTAGCAACTTTGCTACTTGCACAACTGGCAATTCTAGTCCTTCGATAGTGGTGTCAGATACAAATGCTTTCTTCTTTCAATGCCAATGCTTTCTTCTTTCAATAGCTAGCTATTTTAGTACTCCTACTGATAGGTAGGTGATGTATGTTTGGGTGTTGAGCGTAATTTCTTGCACAGACCCATTCGGTCCCGGTTGCCATAGTATTCTTTGGTAGTTTGTGTCTTTTTCTGCAACCGTCAGCTGTCTGAACATTATTTCAATGTCAGCAGTATTTACATAGCGACGCTTTCTCCAACGTAGAAGTATGTTAGTCAACTTTAATTGGACTTTGGGCCCAGTGTGAAGTATCTCACTCAGGTTCAGGCCAGATTTTGATTTGCAGGAAGCATCAAATACCACTCGCAATTTTGTGGTGTTGCTGTCCTTTTTATACATTGCAAGATGTAGCAGATAATAATCATTCACTTCTGCTTCCTTATTGAACTTCACAGGAGTCATAAGGCATAATGCTAAATATTAAGCCAAAAGTTTGTTATATTCGATCATATCGTCTTCACTCAGTTTTAATTTTTACTCCAACTGCAATAGGCAAGCTTTCGCAACAGTTTTGGAATTACCCAGTTACTTTGCTTGATTCTTTAAAGGCAGTCGTACAATGTATCTTCTGTTGTCGTCTCTTTTGTGAGTAACTTGAAAGTTTCCCTCGCATGGCTCATCTTGATTATTATCTGCTTGCGGATTTATTTCCCAGAACGTCCCAGAACTCCTCTAATTTTTGGTCAATCTTTGGAAGTGAGAGGAAACTTGTTACTCTGGCTATTTGGAGTTGTTCTAAATAGTATCCAGCCTAATTAATTATATTGCGCCGCTGGCGCACCCTGTTTTACTCCTTCCAAGATTATGTTTGCATATACTCCGGCACCGATCGATTGGAACGTATGTGTAAAAGTTGGGATCGGCTAAGACTGTATTGCGGTATTTTTTCATGTATATTCCTTTTAGCGGCCTTTCGGAAAAATAAGAGTTGAGCTTCTGTAAAACCAATGCTTTTATGGAGGGATATATGCATTGCTGTTTGAGTCACAGCTTGATTTTTACTTTGTTGTTAGACTTGGCGGTTGTGATTCACTTACTGTTTAGTCCACCTAAAGTCCAGCCTGGTTAATTTCTGAAATAAACAAAAAGGCACCACAAAGTATTAAGACTAAATTAAAATGTCACAGAATACTTATCTAAAAACTGACGAATTATTTATTTGCAAACTGCACATCCACAGCAAATGACCCTTATCAGGTTACCTCTTTAATCTGAAAATAATCCAAAGGAAATTATTTAAAAAAAGGAATAATTAACAATAAATCACAAACTTACCAAATCATATGTACCTCTGTATTGTTGACAACTTTTTTCGTGATTTAATGACATTTACACAGTCAGCTGTCTTCGCCTTCGCCGCAGTCAGAATAAGAGCAATTGCAATAAACGTCGCTAGGGCAACACCGAGAGGCGAGAGCTAATAACTGGATGCGGCGGCTATAAAAGGCCGACGAGTTGCAATAGATGGCACCATTCTTTTATCAGAGTTCATCTGATTCAGAGTCTAATCTGAAAAATAAGAATCGTGTTCCTATCCTCCATACAGAAGTGTAATTCTGTTCAGAGTTTAATCTGAAAATATAGTCCTATCCTCCATACAGAAGTATAATTCTGTTCAGAGTTTAATCTGAAAAACATATTCCCATCCTTACTACAGAAGTATAATTCTGTTCAGAGTTTAATCTGAAATTCCCATACTTATTACAGAAGTATAATTCTGGTCAGAGTTTAATCTGAAATCATTTTTCATACAGAAGTATAATTCTGGTCAGAGTTTAATCTGAAAATCAATTTTCATATTTATTACAGAAGTATAATTCTGTTCAGAGTCTAATCTGAAAATTTTCGTCTCATTCTGTTTTGAACCACACGTTGCAGTACGCTGCTGCATTCCCCTTTTCTGCTTATTCAGCTTCTCTGCCTGACAGGGCCGCTACCATCAAACAGATTCATACAAAATTTTTGTGTGCGTCGCTTTACTGCCCTAGTGCCCACACACAGTAACACCATTATTATTTTTATTCTAGTAATTTATATGGTGACAGAAACTAATTCCGGTTTTCTTCTTCTTTTCAGAAATAAAGAGACGGACACGTCATTTGGACCATTCCCTTTATTTTTATATTGAATTTTTACATTGAATTGTTATTCTAGTTTTAAGTATTATTAGGTTAAGGAAATGAATTATGAAATAAAATTTTATATTTGAAGTTAAAAACGCTGAGTTATCCTTTCAAATACCGGCACCTCTCCCTTATTGTTTGAGACCAGCTCTCACATTGATCCTTCAAAGCCGGATAACTCAGTCAGTCAAATATAAAATTGGAATATATTGCTTAATACCACATAATTTAAGCTCCGCCATTCAAAATGCCTACAGATGACGAACGCAGTATATCTGACGCCGGGGACGAAACCATTAGCTCAGTATTAGAGTTGGTTGAGTCTCAAAAAGAGGTCAAAGATTTAATAGAAGACCTCTTTAAAAGGCATCAAAGAGAAGGCAAGAAAAAGACTGTCAAATCGACAGAGAAACGTTTACAAACGTTCACCGAATATTGGAAAGAATTCCAAACGCGGCATAGGGTAATTCAAAAGAGAGCGACAAATGAAGATCGCAAATTAGAATACTTCACGAAAGAGACATTTAGTGATGTACAGGAGTATTATATTGAAAAAGCAGCAAGCATGGAAGAGGATATAGATAGACTAACTCCAAAGCCTGTTAACAATCCTCCTCATACTCAGACATCACATGCTAGCACAAATTCATGTAATAATGAAAGACTCCCCCGAATTAAACTTCCCACCTTCAATGGAGAATACTCTACGTGGATTTCATTCCACGATTTATTTAATTCAGTTATACATAACAACAATAATCTAAGAGACGTTGACAAACTATATTTTCTGAAAACTAATCTAATAGGAGAAGCTGAAAAGCTGCTCAGGCATTATGAAATATGCGACGCAAATTATAAACCAGCTTGGCAACTCCTAAAGGAGCGCTACTCAAATAAGCGAATTCTAGTCAACGTACAACTAAAAAAATTATTGTCTCTCCCACCTACTAATCATGATACCGCCGAAAATATTAAAAGACTACTAGACAACATAACAGAAGCATTATTAGCATTAAAGAATTTAGATGTAGAAACAAACAATTGGGATCCAATTATTATATACTTGACTGTACAGAAATTACACCCAGATACGCATCAATTATGGGAACAGAGCTTACATAATAGCACTGAGTTACCAGAATTAAACACACTAAAAAAATTCCTAGAGTCTCGCTTTCGAACTCTGGAAATGATAGGAAATAAAAATACATTGTCGAACACGATACAAAGAAAACCGTCCTCACCTAAACCAATATATGGACTCTTGAACAATACTAAGAGTTCAACACGAACACACCCCCCCACAACAAAAACCTCTTGCAGTCATTGCAAAGGTAACCATATAATATTTCATTGTCCAACCTTTAGAACTCTGACCACGCGACAACGACACGAAGTTGTCTCGAATAAGCATTTATGTAAAAACTGCTTATCACCCAACCATTCAACCTTAAATTGCACCAGCAGTAAGAAGTGTTACCATTGCAAGAAAAATCATAACTCATTACTTCATTACGAGCAAAATCATTTGGTTTCAAAGTCACCTATTCAGATCTCCCAAAATTCCAATATGGAAGCAAAGCAATGCTCACCCACCGATAGAAATAATGAACTGCAAGTCCAAAATTTCCTAACCTCAAACTTGAAAAGGGCACTTCTTTCTACAGCTCTGATTAACATTATAGCACCATCCGGAATCACAATGACATTCCGAGCATTAGTAGATTCTGGGTCACAAGTGTCCATTATGACCGAAAGAGCTCTTAAGCGATTACAGCTTAAAGGATCTCCGACCACCCATCAACTAATTGGACTTGGCACAACACTCACTAACACCGCTGTAAAACAAGCAACTGTCACAATTAACTCCTTATATACTAAATTCCAAATGGAGAGCAACATGCTCATTATCAAAAAAATTACCGAATTATTGCCAGCCCAGACAATTGCAGTGTCAAACTGGAAACACATCACCAATCTGACTTTAGCAGACCCCACCTTCTCAATCCCAGGAGAAATCGATGTTCTGCTTGGAGCAGACATCTACGCCGCCATTATTAAAAATGGAATAAAAAGAGGACCTGGCAATTCTCCAACAGCCCAAAACACAGAATTAGGATGGATTCTGGTTGGAGCAGTACCAGAAACAACGAGCACCATTACAACTGTGCTATCCACCCACACTACAATAAATACCGAGTGGGATAACCAGTTGAGAAAATTTTGGGAGCTCGAAGAATGCACCATCCGACCAACATTGTCACACGAAGATCAACTTTGTGAAACGTTGTATAAAAACACAACAAAACGCCTACCCTCTGGAAAATACGAGGTTCATGTGCCATTCAAGAACCGTAATGCACCACAGCTTGGACAATCTAGGAATATGGCTGTTAAACAATTCCTACAATTAGAGAAAAAATTGTCCAACAACCCAGCAATTGGCAAATTATATAAAGATTGCATAGATGAATACACTCAGCTTGGCCACATGAAGCCTATTCCACCAACACTAGTAGAAAACAAAATATACGAAAACATTCCTTTCTACTATCTACCACACCACGCTGTGCTCAAAGAGAGTTCTACCACAAAACTTCGAATAGTTTTCAATGCCTCAGCTCGTACGTCAAATGGCAAATCATTAAATGAGCAACTGCTAGTTGGACCTACAATCCAACCAACACTTTGGACTACCTTACTAAGATGGCGTCTGTACAAGTTCTCTTTTACAGCAGATATAGAGAAAATGTACAGAATGATCCAGATGGCACCTCAACACCAAAATTTCCAGAGAATAGTTTGGAGAAATACTCCAAAAGAAGAGTTGAAAGATTATGCCTTAACTACTGTCACATTTGGAACAACACCAGCGCCATATCTTGCCATCAAAACGCTACAGCAGTTAGCACGAGATGAAGCGACTAATTATCCCCTCGCAGCTAAGAGCATCATGAAAGAGTTCTATGTCGATGACTTGATCTCAGGAGCCCATACTCTCAGTGAAGTAATACAACTGCAACGTGAACTTATCGAGGCCTTAGCAAAGGGAACATTCAACCTACGTAAATGGACTGCCAACCACAATGATCTTCTCAAACATATACCATTGGATCATCGAGAATTAAAAACCAACTTGGAATTCTCTGATAACGAATCCATAAAAACGCTCGGAATACGTTGGCATCCAACAACAGACTTTTTCTCCTTTAAAGTCAATGTCCCCGAACCAAAAACCACATACACCAAACGAATAATATTATCTGAAGTATCGTCTCTGTTCGATCCACTAGGCTGGTTAGCTCCATGCATAATTATAGCCAAAATCATAATTCAGAAACTCTGGCTCTCCAAATGTGTCTGGGACGACCCGGTACCTAAAGAAATTTTAAAAGAGTGGAATTATTTCAAAGACCAGCTACATTCTATTCAGGACATTCAGATTCCACGTTGGCTAGGCTACCAGCCTAACAAAAGCGAGATGGAACTACATGGATTTTGCGATGCCTCAAATAACGCCTATTCAGCGGTTCTGTATTTAAAAATACATCCTAATGAGAGCTCCAGAGTACAAATTGTGACAGCAAAAACTAAAGTAGCTCCCATCAAACCAGTCTCACTACCTCGACTAGAGCTATGTGGTGCTGTCTTACTTTCTCGGCTTATTAAACAAGTTGTCAACGATTTAGAACTAGAGAAAGTTAAGGTTAGAGCGTGGACAGATTCTAATATAGTTTTAGCTTGGCTACGAAAACATCCATCCACCTGGAAAACGTTCGTGGCCAATCGCATCTCGGAAATACATGAAAACATACCACAAGCTACTTGGAATCACGTCCCCTCCAAATCCAATCCTGCAGATGTAGCGTCAAGAGGCATTCTGCCAAACACTCTAGTCACAATGTCTATGTGGTGGAATGGCCCAGACTGGCTGCATCAAGATGAGGAATATTGGCCTCAACAATCTTTGGAGGTACATACTCAACTAGAGTATAAAAAACCAAAAGTTCTCACTACTACTGTCGATGAACAAATAATTATACTGAATAAATATTCTTCATTTCAAAAAACCATAAGAATAACTGCATACTGTCTCAGGTTTATAAACAGCATGCGCAAAATACAGTCCACTACGGAATATTTATCAGTATCTGAGTTAAAAAAGGCAGAATTATGCCTAATCAAATTGCTCCAGAATATCTCTTTTCCTACCGAAATCAACCAACTGCAGAAAAAATTACCCCTTCCTAAAAAGAGTCGAATTCTGTCTCTGAATCCCATGCTCGACTCTGAAAATATCCTACGAGTGGGAGGTCGTCTCACCAAGTCTCAGCTAAGTTACGACCAACAACATCCCATAATTCTTCCCAACAACCATCACTTAACTAACATTCTCATTGATCATATACATCATTATACATTACACGGAGGCACTCAAATCATACTAAGTACTATAAGAAACCACTATTGGTTAATAAACGCCCGCAATACGATTAGACATCGCATCCATAAATGTGTTGACTGTTTTCGATTCAATGCGAAGCCCAGTTCTCAGTTAATGAGTTCTCTGCCCTCAGCGAGAGTCAATATATCTTTACCCTTCCAACACACTGGGGTAGACTACGCAGGGCCGCTTGTTATGAAAACATCAACACTTAGAGGAGCAAAATTAACAAAATCTTATATCTGTCTATTTGTTTGCTTGGCCACCAAGGCCATACACATAGAGCTTGTCTCTGACTTGTCAACACCAGCCTTCCTAGCTGCCCTCAAGCGCTTTGTTGCACGGAGAGGTCTATGCTCACACATCTACTCGGATCAAGGAACAAATTTTGTAGGAGCAAATCGAATTTTACAATCCAATTTAAATAAATCAATGAGAGCAATTGAAGCCAATTTGGCCAAAGAATTCTCCAACCAAGGCATAACTTGGCACTTCAACCCTCCTGCAGCACCTCACTTTGGAGGCTTATGGGAATCTGGTGTAAAATCCACCAAACGCCATCTCTATAAAACAATTAAGGACGCAAAACTCACCTACGAAGAACTATATACAATTTTAGTTCAAATTGAGGCATGTTTAAACGCCAGACCTCTCTCTCCTCTGTCCAATGATCCAACAGACTACAATATTCTCACTCCCGGACACTTCCTTACTGGTCGACACAATCTCACCATAGTAGAACCTTCCCCTCTTAATCCACAACAACATCCTCTCAAAAGATGGCAGCACATCCAATCCCTCTCCCACAATTTTTGGAAGCAATGGTCAAGAGACTACCTGCATACATTGCACCAACGACATAAATGGCAGACTGAAAAGGAAAATTTAAAAATCGGAACTCTCGTCTTGATAAAAGAAGATCAAATCCCAATAGGAAAATGGCCATTAGGTCGAATAATTGAAATTCATACTGGCCATAACAACTTAGTGAGAGCAGTCACGATAAAAACAGCAAAAAATATTCTCACCGGTCCTATCTCAAAAATTTGCCCTCTCCCTCTCACCAACATTTCCTGACAATCATCAATTATCCCCACCAAAGTCTATTGCTCTCTGGCAGCACCAAGTTCCAAAATACCCGTTATATTTGAATATATACGAATTCAGAACCCGCCAAAAATCACTTCAGTTCCAATAGTGACAAGTGAAAAGTGGTTCTTTAAAATCGTTAATTTTCTCAGTTTTAGTTTTTCTTTTTTCTTTATTGAGTGCCATGGAAGAATTACTGGAAATATTCAGTTCAGAATCTCTAGATTCTGTGGACATAGGTCTTGCACCTACTCCTCCGGAACTCCTGGCTCCTCCAAAGCCTATCACGCCTATCAGTCCGCTCCCTTCAACTCCTACCAAAGGACAAAGGATGAAATCAGTCGTTATACGACCGCCACCACAAGAAATTTTGCCTGTAAAAAACATTTTTAGGCCATTCGAAGCTAGGGTAGCATCGCCCATTGTAAAAGAATTACAATGTCAAACAAAAGAAAACGCCAATTTGAAATTTCGACCAAGGTCACAGAAGCATCAACCAGGAGTCCGTGTTTCAACCCAGCCACGTTGCCTCACGCAACCAACTACTCAGCCACGTTGTATCACACAACTACCTGCAGCAAAACGAACCAGTCCACCCTTGGATTTGCAGTGCAAACCACTTGCTGACATGAAAAGGGCAGCACCCGCTAACGATTTTCCAGTTAAAAAACTAAATACAGGACCCAAAGCAGTTGACAACCCCAACAAGTCAAAAAAATCTCGTGCAAAGGTTAGGGATTCGGTGCAAACAACAACAATCTTACAGCCACATTTCAACTGCAAGAACAATAAGGCAAAGCACCCCAAGCAAAGTTCCAACACTGCACTGCCGAGTCTACCTGGAGATTTACACCAAATAGTACCAGGCCCAGCAAGGAAAAAAACTTCAAGGCATCTACCAAGCACAAAGCCAGCTAAATGTGCTAAACTCGAGCCAGCTACATCAAATGTAGAAGTAACACCAACCACATCAGCAATACAAACGTCTAACGAGAGCACTACCATTGGAATTCCTGAGGATTTAAAACACGTAATATGGTCAACCCCAGACGTCATGCAAATCCTACAGTCATCTATAATCCCGTGGAATATGATCCGAGAGGCAAAGATGTTTTTTAGATGTCCTCTTCCAGGCGGCCTAACACTGAAAATGAAAAAAAAGGGAACAAAACTACACTTCCTCATTCAAAAATCTGTAAGTAATTTTATTTTTTATTTTTATAATGATTTTTCCTTTTTTGAGGCGGTAGGATGTTTAGTCCACCTAAAGTCCAGCCTGGTTAATTTCTGAAATAAACAAAAAGGCACCACAAAGTATTAAGACTAAATTAAAATGTCACAGAATACTTATCTAAAAACTGACGAATTATTTATTTGCAAACTGCACATCCACAGCAAATGACCCTTATCAGGTTACCTCTTTAATCTGAAAATAATCCAAAGGAAATTATTTAAAAAATGGAATAATTAACAATAAATCACAAACTTACCAAATCATATGTACCTCTGTATTGTTGACAACTTTTTTCGTGATTTAATGACATTTACACAGTCAGCTGTCTTCGCCTTCGCCGCAGTCAGAATAAGAGCAATTGCAATAAACGTCGCTAGGGCAACACCGAGAGGCAAGAGCTAATAACTGGATGCGGCGGCTATAAAAGGCCGACGAGTTGCAATAGATGGCACCATTCTTTTATCAGAGTTCATCTGATTCAGAGTCTAATCTGAAAAATAAGAATCGTGTTCCTATCCTCCATACAGAAGTATAATTCTGTTCAGAGTTTAATCTGAAAAATATATTCCTATCCTCCATACAGAAGTATAATTCTGTTCAGAGTTTAATCTGAAAATATATTCCTATCCTCCATACAGAAGTGTAATTCTGTTCAGAGTTTAATCTGAAAATATATTCCTATCCTCCATACAGAAGTATAATTCTGTTCAGAGTTTAATCTGAAAAACATATTCCCATCCTTACTACAGAAGTATAATTCTGTTCAGAGTTTAATCTGAAATTCCCATACTTATTACAGAAGTATAATTCTGGTCAGAGTTTAATCTGAAATCATTTTTCATACAGAAGTATAATTCTGTTCAGAGTTTAATCTGAAAATCAATTTTCATATTTATTACAGAAGTATAATTCTGTTCAGAGTCTAATCTGAAAATTTTCGTCTCATTCTGTTTTGAACCACACGTTGCAGTACGCTGCTGCATTCCCCTTTTCTGCTTATTCAGCTTCTCTGCCTGACAGGGCCGCTACCATCAAACAGATTCATACAAAATTTTTGTGTGCGTCGCTTTACTGCCCTAGTGCCCACACACAGTAACACCATTATTATTTTTATTCTAGTAATTTATATGGTGACAGAAACTAATTCCGGGTTTCTTCTTCTTTTCAGAAATAAAGAGACGGACACGTCATTTGGACCATTCCCTTTATTTTTATATTGAATTTTTACATTGAATTGTTATTCTAGTTTTAAGTATTATTAGGTTAAGGAAATGAATTATGAAATAAAATTTTATATTTGAAGTTAAAAACGCTGAGTTATCCTTTCAAATACCGGCACCTCTCCCTTATTGTTTGAGACCAGCTCTCACACTTACTCCAAGTATGGTAGCTCTGATCCGCTCTTTATGAAGCTTTAACATTTGGATGGATACCTGTGAGCCAGGGTCAATTAGGACTCTGAGTTGCTTTGCTTGCCCTTATATGATTTTTATGCTTACTAATGCAGTCGGCAGTAATACATGATGCGTCTTTTTGCTATTTGCATGACAGACGGTACCATCGTGTTTATGTTGTTGTTTGGTGTCGTTATAAGTACTTGTTGCTACATTGAGTTTACGATGATTTACAAGTTGTTGATGAAGCAAAATGTGATGCCTCCCTTTACAGTAAATGCAAGGCTTTTTTGATTTACATATTTCTGTCTTGTTGTGAACGGAGCAATTTGAGCAAAGACCTTTTTGTGCGACCAGTAGATTCCGGTCATGTACGTTCATTCCCTTGAAGTCTGAGCATTGATATAGTTTATGAGATTTTGAGCAGCTTGCACATTAATCACTTGAAGCAGCATGGAAGTTCCTTTTGTGGTTTTTTAAACTCAATTTTTTTCGTTTTTGTAATAAAAAAATAAACAGAGATGTGGACAAGATATACTGTACTAAAAATCCTATGATGTGTGCTTGCAGTTAGAAGGTTTCGCAATTACTGAAATAAATTATGTGCAGCATATTTACTTTACAAAAATATGCAAAGATAAGCCCGTTTCCACAAATTGCTTCTCTTATAGAAACCCAGCGGGAAATGGAAACGCTCAAAGACGAATTACAAGAGCGATTCTGTGGAAGCTCGCAGCGCTTCCTCACCGTATCCTCGTCTACAACATTTTAACATGCGCATGTCCTCAGAGGGAAGAACTCAGTTGCAGAATCTTTTGAAGCGTTCTTGGAGGGCTTGGAGGGTAGCACTTTTTGAATGCTTGTAGGGTGGCACTCCTGGAGTGCTTGTAGTGTAGCACTCTTGGAGTGCTTGTAGGGTAGCACTCTTGGAGCGCTTATAGGGAATACAGAGGGAATCAAAATAAAAACTGAAAATTTCAGTTTTATTCTGTGGTCATTCCGTTTAATCTTAAATATGTACCAAGGGCATGTTTCTGCAAAAAAAAAAAAAAAATGGAATATTTTTATATTATATCCTTAAGCTATATGCATAACCACACATTTCACTTGATTACTTAAATTTCACTTAAGTACTTAGCTGCACACTTCAACTGACTAGGAGTGAAAGTTCTGCTGCACTTTCAGATACATAGGAGTCATCTTTTCACAACAAAAAACGAGAGAGAAGAGATCTGCTTCCCCAAAGATTTCTTTGTATATGATAAGATGGCGCTTCGGAAAAGATATTTTCTGGCTATGGGGTGGAAGTGCTTCTCTTAACAAGCGCTTGACAAATTTGCCGCTGGGAATTTACAATTACAATTATGAGAAAATTAACTTTCTACTGGAAAAGTATACTTTAATACGCTTGATTTCCGCTGAAAATATTAAATGATTTTGCAATGAATTAGATTTTTTCACATTTTAAGTAATTTTGCACGGAAGAATGTTACTTTTCATTTCTTTTAGTAAAAATTTACTGTTATTAAACAAGCTAATTTCAATATATGTTTTAGAGGGCTGGTATATGACTGCTATGGAATGATGGCTGTATTTTTTAACTATCTTCTCTGTAGTTGTCAGTAATTAAGTAGATCACAACAGAATATTCTCTATATTTGGAGACGAGAATCCTAGCTCACACTATACGCAAAAACCGAATCAACATCTCACAGCAGGCTTTTGATTGGAATCCTCATGACAAGAAAACAATACAAGACGTCGGGGGTGAACATTTGGGCACTACTCGGAAAAGGTCAGGCTAGAAAATACACGAAAGTCTGGATAAAACACGAAGAAATTTTGAGGTTGCTGCATGTAATCGGAATTTCGATTTGAAATTAACTAAGCTGATTTGGTTCGAGGTCGAAATTTCAGCATATTGTAAAATATTCAAAGGATTCTAATTGACTGAGAGAGGAATCATACCTATTAATAAAAGGTAGCTGTTTCTTGTTATACTGCTGACAACTAAATTTCTTAGAAACCTCTTCTCAAACAGTTCTCCAACTGCCTGCAGAAACAATCACATGTATTCAGTTGTTTTAAGCTGGGAGGCTTACCTACGCTTTCATGTTTTTTGATTATACATACTAAATGCATATATGTATAGTATGTGGGTTTACATGCAGGTATATAATTGCAAGACTGCAAAAGTATCGAACTGTACGAACAACAGCTACTTTTCCCTAGGTGTAGGGTGTAACCAAAACTTTGCAACCACTGCAAAGGTATTGGAAAAAGTTCTTGAGCTGAAGCCAAATTTATATCAATAAATAAATAAAATGATCCAACTTATACGATACGAATCACATACATTGACTATCTGCCAGTAAATTGATGTTCGTAATAGACCTGGAGGTTTTAGCTTTCAGTTTAGGGGGAATATATGTATATGTAAGCTTAGTAGTGAGAGAGGAAACGAAGTGTATCCCAGCGGGAAAATGATCGTGTATGAAAGTAGTTATGCAGGAACTCGTTGAGGAAATGAGTATCGATGAAAAATATGTGTACATGTCATGCAGAAAAGATGCGAAGCAAGTTCAAATCAATTGGATCGGCCGGTGCCTGTATGTACACGATTTATTTACTCTTTTGTATTGATTTCTCTGATGAGTCATCTGCGTACACGTCGATGCAGGTGGCATGAGTGCGACCTTTTTACCCCTACTTTGTATGAATCATCTGCGAAAATCACTGCAGGTCAAAGTTTCAGGTAAATAACATACCCGTAAATCATGGTATAAGGACTACAAGGTAAGATGGAGAGAGAATGAAATGCCGCCATTATTGTTTTTCTCTGACGTCAGCAAATACTTGGCAATTGACATTTCGGTTATGCACCATTGCCTTTGTAACTGGTATAAATCGTTTACTGATTAATTTAAAGTGAAATAGTGGTATTAATTAAATAAAATGGTTTCGTGTAGTGTAAAAGGGTGTAATAACTCCCAAGGAAAAAACAATAAAAAAGTGAAGTTCTTTTATTTTCCTAAAGACATTTTACTATGCCGCAAGTGGTTGAAAGAGTGTGGAAAACAAATTAAAAATATAAGCAATGCGAGGGTCTGCTCAAATCATTTTACTACCGAAGATTATCGACTTCAAGATGGACTTCTTTGTAGTGAAATGAAGAAAAGCAAATTAAGACTGGAAGTAATTCCGAATAAACTGCTACCAGTTCCTGAAAAAGTATCAGAGAGGTCTAAAAGAGCCAGTGAAAGGGAAAGGATATCCATTATTAATGATGCTCTTGCTCAATGTGGGTAAGTTTTCGTCTTAAATAAGTTTATTTTTCTTCGATTTAATGCAATGTCTTTTTTTAGAAATATCTATCCAAGAATCGTCTATAATGCAAGAAAAAGGTCAATCAGACGATATAAATAAAATTCATTCAAATGCGAATGCTCAAACACTAAGTAGCGTACTTACCTATTATTTAAGTTTCTTTTACACCTATCTAACAATAATTTATTATATATTCAGAGTTGACATGAAAGTTACCAGAGAGCTTCAGATTATGGAATGCAATAAAAAGAAAAAACTCCAGGAATTTAAAATTAAAGACTTGAGTTTGAGTTCAAAAAAGCCAACAACCTCAAGCACAGTCTTAACAGAATTTGTACACCTGGACAAATAAGGAAATTAGAACTGTTTCCTTCTAAAGTTAACTAGAATGTTGAGGACATATCTCATGCTATTGGCATGCATTCCACCGGTCCACGTTTATATCGCCAGCTTTATAAAAAAGGTTATCTTTTGCCAGGGGTGTCGACATTGAGGCAATGGGCATTAAAAATTAATATTAAACCGGGTATACAAACAGATACTCTCAAACTGATGGAGACTTGCAGCTATGATGAAAAGCAGCGACTTTGTGTGCTATATTTCGACGAAATGAAGATCAAGTCTGTATATGAATACGATAAGATAAACGATGCCATATTAAGTCCTTCGAACTATGTCCAGGTCGTGATGATAAGAGGGCTATTAGAGCGTTGGAAACAACCAATATTTTATGATTATGACTGCAGTATTACTGGACCAATCTTAAATGATATAATATCGGCTTTCTACCGAATGAAATATTCAGTTGTTGCAATTGTTTCCGATATGGGTCCTGGAAATCAGGCACGGTGGAAATGTTTGGTTGTTGATCAACTAAAACCTTGGCTTATTCATCCCTTATGCGACAATAAAAATTTTTCGTGTTTGCCGATGCTCCTCACCTTATAAAATTAATTAGAAATCACTTCCTGGATTCTGGTTTCATTTTAGGTGAAAAAAAGATTGACGTACTGCCTGTTAAAGAGCTTTTAGACCTAACAAGTATTTCTGACCTCAGAATTACGCATAACATCAATGAAAATCATTTAAATGTTCACAATGCTGCCCGACAAAATGTTAAACTGGCTGTACAACTGATATCTCATACCACATCGCGCGCTATCAGAAGATGCGTTCAGATAGGAAAATGCAATAGCCTAAATACAATCCATTGTGCAGATTTTATAAAAACTGTAATTGACTGGTTCTATGTTTTCAATTCTAAAATACCCACAACCGATTGCCGCAATCGTATGAAGGTATTTGGACTGGCTGAAGAAACACAACTCAATATCCTGGAAAGCATGGACAAACTTATGTCTCAGTGTAGGGTATCTGGGAAAAAATCATTACTACCTTTCCAAAAAGCTGTAATTATGTGTAATTTGGCCTTGCGGCAACTTTTTATATATGTTAAAGAACGTTATAACGTTCAATATTTATTAACCAACCGCCTTAATCAAGACGTGCTAGAGAATTTTTTAGCACCATTCGCGCTAAAGGTGGATTAAATGACCATCCCACGGCATTGGATTTCAAATATCGTTTTCGGTCTTATTTACTAAGTAATTCAGATTTTATGTAGTAGAGATTTTATTAACCATTACTATTAATTAAAATTTGCTTGAGGATAAAACCCTTTCTAATACATTTAACTCCTCATTGTGTTGTTTTCCCTTCCCCTCTGTGTTTTCTTTCTTCTTTTCAGGACGGAATGAAATATTCTCAAATAGCTCCAATGTTGAAGAAGACACCGATTTGATGCTTAACCTAAATTACATAGAAAATGAGTGCACGATAAGGCAAAATATTGCATAATTATGCTGAATCAATAACAACAGAGTACGAAACCGAGGAGGTCTTCAACTGTGACCTAGAAGAAAAAAGTTTTGATGAACTACACCAAGATGCTCCGCAAAACCTAGTTGGATACATCATTAAAAAACAATATAGTAAAGATGAACGCCATTTACTTGAATATAAGCATAATTTTGTTATAGAAACCGGACAAGTCAAATTCAAATAAATTTGAAAATCCCCGATTGCTTTGGTATTTGCTGACGTCATATGCCGCGAACTGTCAAACATACCGTGTAGTCTTTATACCATGCCCGTAAATAAGTATTTCTTTTTACCTTTCCAACTTTTCTGCGTAAATGTCGCTCTAGTTTAAATTTGTTTAATTCATGTTATGCCGTTGTTTTGAGTGGAACTAAAAAGTGCGTGTAAAAATAAAAGTGATTTTGAAGAAAAAAGGAAATGAAAATATAAATAATCAAAAGTGATTTTACTGAGTGAAAGAAACAATAAAATAAAAGTAATTAAAACTTTTATTCAGAAAAAAGGTGCAATTTAGCATATGTTTTGAAAGAAAAAGGTGAGCATTATATGGTTAAGGTTTTGTATGAACTGTGTATTGTGAAAGTGGTGTCTATTATTGCTTCTTTCGAGATTAAAAGGTCAGCATTTTAGACGATTAAAAAATATAAATAAATTGTACTAAGTTTGGCAATGTTTCAACGAATTTAGAAATATGTAAATTGATTGCATAAATTACTTTTATTTGAATTTAACTAAAATAATATATTCTTTCTGAGTCGAAAATGGACTTACACCACTTTCATAATTATTGAACTGTAAAACTCATTTAATTACAATAATCAAAAATTTAATTTTCTTGAAATTCAATGTGTTTTATCTATTTTGTTTAAACGTTAAAAATATTTACTTATTTAGTGCTCATTATTGCGAGCTTAACATTAGTTAGTGTTAGAGAGTATAAATTAGATTTCTTTTTAAAGTTTAATTCAGGGTTCAAATACTTTCGTCCTGAATTTTGGAATCGAGTGTTATAACTCTCAAACGCCGGAAAACTTCTTAAGTGTTTTCTCAGAGTACTTATCGCTAGTTCATCGGTTCTCCTGCAAGAGCCATCCATTCTCCCTAGCAAGTCTTTTGGAATATCGTTTGCCTTTAAGATACGATCAATCCGTCCCGTAGATATAACTCGAATTTACTATTGCACTAATTTTGTTTCTTCTTCGATTAATCTGGGGTCCGTTTTGATAATAAAATCTAGATCTCATTTCCAGACGAAATTAAATAACTTACCATTTATTTCAATAGTTTTAAACTTAGTTTCTGATATGATTCCATTTAGGGTATAATAATGTCTGTAAGAAATTTCATCAGTAAGAGGCATTTGCGACGACTAATTAAAAAAGAGCAAGAAAGGTCATTGAGAAGTTTGGAAGAATGCTCAAGTAGCATTGCCGATGAGAGTGAAAGTCTTCAAAATAGTAATGAACAAAGCAGACAATATGAAAATGAAGACGAACAAGAACCAAGAGGTAACAATGAAGAGGGACGTGGTGGAGAACAGCTCGCTGGCGAAATTGAAGAAGACAGAAAAGAGTCATTGAAAGGTGAATTGAAGGAATGGTACATTGAATACCACCCATCAAGGAAAAGTTTTGAAGCACTTTTGAAGGTCTTGAAACGACAAAATTTGGATGTTCCAAATAGTTTGTACTCCGTTCATAAAAACACTGAAAAAATTATAATTAGGACAGTTCCACCTGGACAATATTTACATTTGGGAATTAAGAAGCAAATGGAAAAAATTGCATATGCAGTGACTAGTGAAAATGAAATTATTTTGGACATTGGTATAGACGGCTTACCCCTCTATAAAAGTTCCAGTCAAAGTTTATGGCCGATATTGGGTAGCATAGTAAATATTAAAGGTGTAAAGCCATTTGTAATTGGCTTATACTTAGGAAAGAAGAAACCGTATAATGGTGATACCTATTTACACGATTTTGCGAACGAAATCGAACATTTACTCCGCGATGGGTTAGTAATTTCAAACAAGTCAATTAATTTGAAAATAAGGGCATTTATATGTGATGCACCTGCACGGGCTTTTATTTGTGGAATTGTTGGTCACAATTCATTTCACGGTTGCAGTAAGTGCACTCAAATTGGAAAAACTATAAATAGAGTAGTAACATACAAAACAAGTATTGCTACTTTACGAAGTGATCAAGATTTCCGAGAGAGGAGGGATTCACAGCATCACTCTATATATTATCGAGATAGGGAAAGTCTGCTTGAAAAGGCAGGTATTGGAATGGTTTCTCAGTTTCCGTTAGACCCCATGCATCTAATAGATTTGGGTGTAGTGAGGAAAATGCTTCTGCGATTGATAAACGGAAAAATAGCCGGTGCAAAACTTACTACAGAAAATAAACAACGGATTTCAACTCGCTTGTTATCTCTTGCTCCTTTTATCCCCAAAGAATTTGCTCGAAAACCAAGAAGCCTGGAAGAAATACTGAAATGGAAAGCAACGGAATTCAGGCAATTCATCCTTTACTGTGGAATAGTCGTCTTGAAAGATATTGTTAGTGATGACTTGTACTACCACTTTCTTCTTCTTCATTCTGCTTATCGCCTATTATCGTGTTCTAAATATTATGAAGCTAATTTGAATGTGGCCACCAATATGATTGAACTGTTCGTACAAAATTTCCCAATCGTGTACACAGAGGATAGTGTAACTTATAATGTACACAGTTTGTTGCACTTAACAGAATGCGTAAAAGATTTTGGGCAAATAAGCGAATTCACTGCATATAAGTTCGAAAACTATATGCAGGAACTAAAAAGGAAAATTAAGCAACCTACGAAAATTTTGCAGCAACTTAATAATAAGCTCAGCCACGAAAAATTGATAATAAAAAAAAAACATACGGATTCAAGAAAAATTCCAAAGGAAGGATAATTAGCCATACAACTGATTTGCATTATTTCAGTGCTTTGCTTTTCATAATTATTGCTGCATCTATCCTCAAATTTCGATTCAAATAACCGGATTTGCTGAAGGGGTCGAAAAATTCATAGTTGGAAAACGATTATTAAATCAAAGAAACTTTTTTGATGAGCCACTTGAATCTCTATCTGGTCTTGGAATATTTCTGGCAGATCTAAAAACCGCAGAAGAAGAAGAAATGTTCAACATGAAAGAAATAGCTTATAAAATGGTGTGTTTGCCACATGAAAATTATTTGTTACTTATCCCTCTTCTTCATGATTGTTTATGGTAAAATTCATATGTTAAGATAAATATAATCCATGCAATTTCATAATACAATATTTCCAGAACAGAATGCTTACAAATAAGGAGAATTCGGGAATGAAACGTTCGACTTTTAAGAAAGGACGGCTGCAACGTTTTGATGCTACTTTGCAACAGGAATCATGTGAACAATCGCCCACTAGGGAAATGTCTGAATTAAAAGGTTGTAATATAATAAGAAATTAAAAAGTATATTTCTTCTTTAACTCCTTTCGTAAAATTTTAGAATATATTGCCAAGGAAATAGGGTCTTTAAAAAGTAAAAATTAATCAACACTCTTTATACACTTGTAAACTATTTCTAATTTTTAGCCCAAATAAGGGAAATCGCTATGTCAAATGCAGAAATAAAAACAATTTTAAAAGAATTCGTTAAGAAAAAACAGGAAGTACAGCCTATTCGCGTGAGGTTCCCGATTAAAACGAAAGACGAATTAGTTAAATTAAATTCAGATATCTTGGACGATGAAGATTCTTATGTAAGCAAGATAAATTAAATAAAACTTATATTATTAAACCAACATTAAATAATATCTAACTAGGTAGCTACTCTCAAATCTTTGATGACACCGGGAGGCATCGCAAAAAATTTAAGTAGATTAATAGGAGATAACCTAATTCTGGCATTCAATTATGATGGGCAAAAAGGAAAGGAAGCATTCAAAGAATTTAAAAATATAAACGGTGCATTATTCAGTAAGTTCACATTATTTTCAAAATTTCCAGTCTTATATACATATAATTAATTAATTTCTATCTTCCAGAAGCGTTACTTAGAGATGGCTACAGAGAGGCTGACTTCGTAAAGGATGTCAGATATAGTTTCCGGACCAACAAAATAGATATTTCAAAAAAGAGGCCACCAAAAGGAAGGCAAATAATTAATGCCTTCACCAACATTTTTTCAGTTTTTACGATTTTTCAAAGCATTATTTTTTTAAGTTTTTGAAATTTTTGAAGTTTTTGAAGTTTTTAAGTTTTTTCATTAAATTAAATATGCTATAGATATAAGTTTGTTGCTTTGATATTGATTTGGTAATATATACTATTATCTTTTAAAGATATTGTTAAAATCTTCCTAGTAACCGATTATACTTGCTTTAATCCTTCCTTAAATCCATGCATTGCTGGGGGGTGCTTGAAACTTGAATCGAGAAAAGCTGAAACTACTTCTACTAGTTTAATTATGCAAAAAAATTCAATTAGACATGTAATATGAAATTTAGCTAGAAGAAACGTTTCGACTATACTCGATTACAGTACCACCCCTGGATCTGCAAAAATTTACTGATCGAGAATATTTTCATCGGGGATTATTCAACTTTTCCTTGGGGATTATTCATTGAAAATTTGGTTGGAGATTAATCATTGATGTTTTCATCGGGGATTATTCATTGAAGTTTTCATCTGGGAATATTTTTTCAAGTTTTCATCGATGATTATTCCTTGAACTTTTCGTTGGGGATTATTCTTTCAAGTTTTCATCCATGATTATTCCTTGAACTTTTCGTTGGGGACTATTCTTTCAAGTTTTCATCGCTGATTATTCCTTGAACTTTTCGTTGGAGATTATTCTTTCAAGTTTTCATCTATGATTATTCCTTGAACTTTTCGTTGGGGACTATTCTTTCAAGTTTTCATCGCTGATTATTCCTTGAACTTTTCGTTGGGGATAATTCTTTCAAGTTTTCATCAATGATTATTCATTGACGTTTCCGTCGAGGATATTTCATTGACGTTTTCTTCGAGGACATTTCATTGACGTTTTCTTCGAAGATTATTCACCGACGCTTTCATCGACACTTGCTCCTGCAGAAAGGCATCGCACCCTCCCTAGGACATCGTGTGTAAAATTCATCGAAGTTTCGGTGCAGAAATGGGTCGATGATGCATGCCAGAGGTGCAGTACGGCTTCGATGCGGTGTTGCATCCACTTCCCGCTGGGATATTAAAAAAACTATTTTCAGCACCTGAGAGTAATTGAATAGTTTAAATGGTCTTCAAGATATGCCATCTAGGTACATATCAATTTAATACATTATGAAAAATATCCTATTTTGCAGAGATGTCTCCTAGTTCCGTAAGGTCAAACACCCTGACGGGTGTTGGGTGCATGTGAGCTTCTGGACAAGGATAATTCAGAGAAATTTGATCTCTTGGAGAGTTCTATGATTGTTTAATGCACAGAGGATCCTGCTCAGTTAAGACTACTTACTTTTGAGGCGACAGTTGTTGATGTTTAAAAAATATAATAACACTCAAAATGTGGGAAATGTCGACTCCTTTTGTTTATGTCGTATGAAACTAGCTAGGGCTAGAATTGCACAATTTTTAGTAAAATTCTACAGAACAGTCTTTTGTGGATTTGAGCTTTCATGGGTCTACATATTTTACATAAAAACAAGGAAAATGATAGAACTGGTAAATAAATGTCCCCCTGCATTTTCATATGGTCACCCCTCTGTATAAATTTGATTGTTAAAGAGATTTTCGCATATATTTCTATAACGCTCCCTCAAATAGTAAAAATTATTATATAAAGGGTTTTCTGCTGCAGGTGACTATTATTCCCTGAATATTTGCGGGAAGAAACTAATGACGCAGAGGAGGAAGTTTCTGTAACGGATGCAATCCAATACTCCCGAATGGAAACGGAAGAATCTGAAAGTGGAGACTCAGTGCTCACACTAACAAATACTACGGAGCAAGGCGACTATAAACAGCCCTTTGCTTCAGAACAACTACAAGCCTTACGGAAATTAGAGCACAACAAACAGCCTAATATACTGGAGCGGCGAGAAGACGCCTGAAAAACTTTCAGCTGCAGGAGTAGGATACGAAGAAGCTATACTAAAGTACCGGAAACAGCTAGACTCGACAGAGGTGGGTGCGAAAAGGAACCGCTCTGAAGAGGACTAGCCGAAAGTGCAACATATAAAAAAAAGGCATGCATACAGAATGTCAGTTACAAAGATACCCTGGAGTGGACTGAAGTGGCTATCATTGGCGAAACGCCAATGAACACTGAGCAGCTCAAGAAGGTTCAAAGCGCCGTCCTGGCGGAACTTGATAGGACACGAGAAGACGGCACTAAACCAAAATTGCTACGCTACTCAATGAAACCAAGCTGGCTAACCATTACGCGTGCTAACACTGAAAGCCGTATATGGTTGAAAAAGGCGGTGACAGGATTAACTCCATGGCCAGGGGCTATTTTAAAATCGGCATAGTATGGATCCCGGGAGAAAGCCATCTCCCACCGGAAACCATACTAAAAAGACTGAATAACCAAAACCAGGGTCTGCGTACCTTCGAATGGAAAGTACTTAACAGGAAGGGTGATGGGAAAGGACAAACGTTGACACTTTCTATCGATGAAGACTCCTGTAAGACCCTGGAGAAGGTTAACTGCAGACCCTATCTGAATTGATCTAAAGTACCGATAAGAGTTAAAGAACATCGAAGCTCAGAAAGCGCGGAGCACCGTGCAGGCACCAATAAGGGTCCTCGTGGCTAAAGCACTGCGAGAACTTCCTACAAACCTCCAACTAGGGGAAAGGCTTCAGTATCTATACCTCATAAAAAATGGTGCCAACAGCAGCATCGTTACGAGATAGAGCTTAGGGCAGGAAGCAGGCTGAAGTTTCGGGTCCTGGGGACAAAGGTTCTGCGAGAACTTCCGGCAAACCTCCAACCGGGGGAAAGACTTCAGTCTCTACACCTCAAAAAAAGATGGTGCTAAAAGGAACATGGTTGGGAAATTGAGCTGAAGACAGGTTGCAGGCTGGACCTCTGCGCCTGGTCCCGGAAAAAGAACGCGGTTCCCAAAGTATGGTAGTGCAGAATAAAGGTAAAAATGGGGGCAGTGCGCATATACTGGCACGAGTGTCAAGGCTACGGCAAAACGACTCATGACAACAAAACCAGCAAAACAACCTAACCAACCCCAGCTTCTTCAATGATAACCAAATGCATCCAAGTGAATCTCCAACATGCCTTTGCAGCAACCACTGTACTGAGCAAGAGCTTCATAAAAGAATAAATAAATGTAGTCCTGATACAGGAACCGTGGATAAATGACGGAGCAATTAAAGCGCTAACAAATGCAGGTAAGTTGGTACATGACAAAACCAGTAACAAGCCAACAGCCTGCCTATTTTTCAATGCTGTGGTCTATGGTGGTTGACGACCTTTTAGTTCAGCTAAGCAACCAAGGTATTGAATCTAAAGCTAATGCCGATGACGTTGCTATCATTATCAGAGGTAAATATGAGCGCTTGCTTTCTAGAAAGCTTCAAGAAGCCCTAAGTTTTGTTCAAGACTGATATGCTGCACACAAACTATCAGTCAATCCCAACAAAACAACAATTATATCCTTTACCAAAAGAAGGAAAATGAGGAACAAAACAAGCCCTATCCTATTTGGTAAGGGGATTTCAATGTCCAAAGAAGCCAAATATCTCGGGATAATTCTTGATGATAAGCTGATTTGGAATAAACACATTGACGAGACAGTCCAGAAAGTTACAGTAATGCTGTGGAACTGCAGGAAACTGGCTGGCTCAACATTGGGACTCAACCCGAACATCATGATTTGGCTATACAAATCCGTAGTCAGACCCATGGTCACCTGCGCTGGCAGCAGCATGGAGGATTAAATGCACACAAAAGACAACCACCAGGAAGCTAAACAAGCTCCAAATGCTGCCCTGTCTAAGTGTAACTAGCGACATGCGCACAACATCTACCGGCGCTCTTGAAACACTATTAAGCTTACCTGCACTCAGCGACATGGTTGCAAAAGAGGCTGAACTCCTGGTGTACAGATCCCGAGCAGACGAAAGTCTATGCACCATAACCAAAAGAATTGAAGCAAATCCAATAATTGATATGATGTCAGACAGAATGGTTGCTGAGCACAACCACCGTCTGCATTTCAAGATAATAATACCAGGTAGGGAAGAAACAGATACAAGTCTAATAAATCAAGTCCTACTAGGAGCAGGAATATATGGAGTTAAGCCAAGAGCTAACATATATCAAAGCATACGAAAATACGCCTCAATGTTTCAGACAAAGCTATATGCCATAACTGGACGCGCATACAAAAACCTCAGGAGATCCTACTCTAATAAAAATATCTATATCTACATAGATAGCCAATCGGCTTTAAAAGCGATCTTATCACCTGAAATTAAAACTAAGTTGATGGGGGAATACATTCAAGCATTAACAAGTCTTGGCACATACAACCATCTGACGCTTCAGTGGGCTCCACGACACTCGGGAATTGATGCAGACTTACTGGCCGAAAAAGGAGCAGCCATGCCCGTTATAGGACCAGAACCTTTTGCGGTATTTCCTACAATACCGTGAAGTTTACCATACTCAATGTCAGGATCCTGATAAGCTGAAAGATTCATCAAGAGGCCTTCCTCAGAAAAGAGCCTGCCTGGATCTGTTAGGACTATCTAGAAATCAACTCAGAATCATTACAGGAGTCGTAACCGGACACTGTAAGCTTAACAAACATATGCACCGGATGGGAATTTCACCCACTGAATCGGATCATGTACTGTGTGAATGCGAGGCCATTGCACAATGCAGATTCCAGGTCTTTGGCTCATACTTCTTAAAGCCTGCCGACTTCGAAGAAATTTGTTCCAAAAAAATACTGCTTTGCCTAGGAAGAGTGGGCTTGTTAGAAGAATTGTAATATGAACGGTTCACAATAAGCCAAAGATGGTTGCAGTGCATAGGACACTTGTCCCGCTTAACTCTAAATCTAAATTAGTGGAAAATTTACTAGATATCCTTTTTAACAATACCTTCAATTTTAATTTATTGTAATCAGCTGTCAAATTTTGCGCCACTCTGTTATCATTTGCTTTAACAAAAGCTGTAGAAAATTGGAATTAATTCGCATTCCTTCGAATTTACAAATTCTCTTTTCTGAAATGTAACTGTTTCATTCAATGCACACTTTAGTAACTATACGTATGTATATCAGCATAAAATTTCATTTCCAATGCAGAAGCAAGTCATGCAATAGACCTCAATTCTCGTTTTGGTCAGAGCAAATCACAGAGTGTCCGTTGAGTCAACTCTGGGATGTCTTCAAATGCAGATTATAAACATCAACATAAAATCAGCTACTACAGCAATATTACAGTCAGGAAGATTTGTGTATTTCAGAGCAAGGTCTATATGTTGCCGTATTCCAGATTTCTGTTGTTTTGTTTTCCAACAGATTGGGTGACCTTAGGCAATGATTCCATCCAAGAGATACTCTCCAGAGGCAAATAAATGGATTTATCAGCCATAGATTCTATTTGGAAGAAAAGGGCACTGGGCGTACTGAGCTCAAGTATGTACAAGGTTGTACAGCGGCTATTCAAATTGAAATGTGGGACTCTGCTTATATGTAGGCCATGGTTGAGTTTAATTATGTTTTGCTAAGATAAGGTAATATCTGCTTGTTTCTATGCAAATTCCTAAGCGTATCCATCAGATATTAAGCTGTTATTATGTCGTCTGGAGGTAACTATACGGTATTACTCACTATATGAATGGAATCGAAGTGCATTTATATATACAGATTTGCTATGTCTGTATGTATGTAGTACACACTGCGGGGGGTTGTATAAAGTTTTCTGACAACATATAGGTCCGTTGGCATCGTAGCCTTGAAATATTTTGAAAGTATGGAAATTTGATTTAAACCTCCGAAATGTTGATTTATGGCGAAGAGATGTAGACTACAAATTGACCACAGGCGCGGATCTAGCATTGAAATTAGGGGGAGAGTCATCTTACTGCAATTAAAATTAGCTAAAAACAGAAGCACCAAATGGGGAATCACTTGTCCTACGCCATAAGTCGCTTAGTTTGGCCACCCACAGCAGTTCTGTAGTAAGGTACTAAGAAGGTTTCCGCATTATGCAGTGTGGATGATGTGTCAGTTTTTATTATATGTAATTGTTTAGAAAAAGTAATTTTTTAATAGAATAGTAGTTTAGGGTGCAAACTGCAAGAGTCATTCAAACCAAACTTTTCTCGGTTTTACACACTGGCATATATAATATGGGCTGCTCGATATGCAATTTCATACGGGTAAAATATTTTGTGTCAAAAAAAATTCATATGTCAGTTCCAACATTAAAAAAACCATTTGCTGGAAGTTGAAAAGTCATTTTAATTGATCCTTTCGAATTTGGTGGGCAGGACTCCCCTGGATCCGCCGCTGATTGGGGAAGGGTCTACAGTTAAGGACTTCACATATTCCAATGAATATATGTTCGCAATATTATTATCTACCCTCAATGCTTTCATCCACTGTTGGCCATATTAGAGTGTTTAAACCATATACGTTAACCCTTATGTCTGCTCCCCTGTCGTATCTCCGGGAATGAACACCATGGGAATGAAGGAAAAATGGAGGTAATTCGAAATAGTTTTTCAAGTAAAAATGAAAATAAATATATTCAATATTTTAATTGATCTTAATTGAAACATACAATTTTGAAAGGTAAAAAACAAATAGAAAGGGTATTATTAATTGCAGGTAACTTGTTTATATTGTTGCTGCTGGTGTTCTTTGCTGCTGTTGGTGTTCTTTGCTGCTGTTGGTTTTTGATACTGTTGATCGATAATGCTACTTACGCACATTTACACTTCTTTTGAAGATTATCTTTGATCCAACAAAATTTGCATGGCGACTCCTTACATGTCCCCTGTACTGGCACCTGGAGTCGGAGCATTTAACTGCGCTGGGCCACCAAAAAGGCTTTAATGTTGAATTGAGGGCTTAACTGTTTTATAGCCGCTACGTTATTCATGCTCTCCTCATTGGGTGGATAAGGTGCTCCACATGAGAGTGTAAAAATAAGCAGCGAGCGTCTGTTGAAGATTCTGAACGAGCTTTGAATGAATTTAATACACAACCGAGGCTTCCACTTCGAGAATATTATAAAAAAAAGGCTAAAGACCACCGTTACCTACGCTTTTTACAGGTATGTATACGTTGAATCATTTGGTCCATCACATCTACACCACTGTTGTAATATGTAATGGCTACCGCGTTTTTGTTGGTGCAACCGTTCTCGTGCAATAGTGCATGCTCGTAAACAATAGAACAGCTCTATTTTTGCGGGCGCGACTAGCTAACATCTTGTGAAGTATGAATTTCTTATTCCCTGGAATAGTTTCGACGAATGAACGAATGACAATCCTTTCTGATATACACGGCAATATTTAGCGGGATAAACAATCAGTACTTTTAGCTAAATTCGTTCACCTTGACTAACATCTATAGGGTCTCCAGAATCTTTTCCTGTATAAAATATTCCCTTCAAAGGAAAACTTTCACTCGTTTTGAGGGAATGTGTTGGGTAAAATTTGGCTTTCTTAGGTACGGAAAGGGGTGTTCCTAGACAGTAATGGAATATTCTAATTGAGCGTTGAATATTACCTATAGCTAGCTATATTTATCTCGTATTGTTGCAGCTTTAGCAGCTATTTAACGTATTTCAGGTGTTCAACCTTGGTCATTGAAATGTATAAATCGGCTAATTGAGTTAAAATCCATTAGCGCAGCATTTTTCGTCACTTACCTACTTCTTCGATAATACCTATTATCGTAGGTTTTTGGTTTTTCAGGTAGACGAATTATATACGATACCCGCATTCTTGTTTGCTATATATTCTGAAGAATATTGGTTTGTCATAAACGTCATAACGCTGGAAAACATATATTCATGTTTTAAAGTCAATATTAAAAAAAAACAAATCTGTCCGATAGGATTGTGCTATTCTTTAACCATTATTATCCCGATTTATTGGATTTCTAAAACTGCTTCAACTAAGCTTCCGACTAAAGTAGTTTATGAGTAATAACGAATTTAATTCAGAATGAGTTTCCCGCATACGCCAACTTACGAAAGGTAGGTTTTCTGCATATAAGTATATTATAAAAATTCGTCAAAACATATCAGAGCTTAATTATATTATCTTTGTTCAAGAAAGAATTTTTTGGGGATTCTCCGGTATATAGCAAAAGCTAAAAAATGTTCTAATTTGTTATTTCATCACACAACCCATTAATTTTTGGTGACAAGTTTCAAGTCTTGGTTCGACTCATCAACAGGTCACAAATAGCGAAATTGGGTGATTTGAAAAACAAATGAAAAAAAATGAAAACAAGAGAAGAAAGAAATGAAAAGTTTGAGAAAAATTGAGAAAAAACAATTTTTTATTTATTAAAAAAAAAAAAATTTTTTAAAGAAACATATTCATTCGAAGCGAATCGAAAAATAAAGAAGAAAAGGAAGAAGAAGCGTTTCGTGTCAGCAGAAAACCTTACACTCATCGGTGCAGCTTGGTTTTCTGCCTGCTGCAGACACTTGAAAATAGATCAAACTGATCTCTTCTCATATAAACTCAGAATAAATTCTGGGTGTGAATTATATGAGGAAAAAACAGTCCTATACAAGCCCAGGAGGTTTAAGTGGAATAACATTAATATGTTTTTTAGTAATTCTAGCTTCAATAAGCATTGCCCAATCATGATGATAAGGATAAACATAACACATGATGAAAACATAACAAATATAAATGCATTTCGAAGCATTAAACACGAAAATAATCAACATAACACTTGTTCGTATACATTACATTTATTAGTTGAAGATATTAGTAAAGGATGGTGATGTATTGATTTCAAAAGAGCTGTGTAATACTCCTGGTCGGCTGCTATCATAAATACTAATAAACTTTTGATATCCTCTCCTTTTGAAATACATAGACTTCTTTTTATTTTGATTTGTACTTAGTCTTTGATTGAACAGGTTTTTCGGGGTTCCTAAAGTTTTCTTTCTTGATTTTTTTACACATATTTAGGGTTTTGTATCCAAGGTATCTTCCATTAGCGTTAAGTTTAATTGAGAATAAATCAGATCTTTTGTATCTCAAAAATTTTACTTTTATGAAAAGTATTTGTGTAAACTGCGAATTGTAATATTTCTTAAAGTAGGTACCTTTAAAAATCTGATGGTTGCATTTGTATCAATTTAAACGTTACATTTTTATACGATATTAATATAAGTTAGAAGTGAAAAAAAACAGGCAGTTGATTTCCAACTTCTTGCATTAAGGAATGCTGTGGCGTCTAGAATTTTTGCTCAATAGTTTTCAGATTGACCTGATTGTGAAGTAAATACAGCAGCATTGCTGCGATTTTTGTATCGCACGAAACGTAGAAAGAATAAGCATGTTCAGCGACAACCATATTGCTGCAGCCAATCAAAAATCTATCACATGCGATAAATCGCGCTCGTGAAAAAGCCATAATGTGTTCTATTTGTGGATAGTCAAGTAAAAAAATTTCCATCATTTCAATAATAAAACTTCCAATATCATCTCCTCCGCGACCAATTTGTGCTTCGCTCTAAATCGGACAATAAGTTACTTTTGGACTCTCAACAACAATAGTGGTTGCGGTAATGCTAAAAACATTAGATTTCCCTTCGGCATAGCAAATACCCTTTGCAGGTTATGGTATATGATTGGATCTCTATTCTTTCTATCGAGATCTCTTTCAGCCTTCATAGATAATTGGTCTCCTTTATGGATGTTATGCTGACAAATTTTATCATTAGTTGGATGTCTCTCATCCTTGGATATACATACCAACCACATTGATCCTTTTTCGGTTTCTGAATGCCAGAGTTAAATGTGTTAAATTGCTTACGATACACAGATATTTTGACTGGATCAATGGTGCATTATCTGCTCAACTCGTACATTTTGGTTACTGTTAAATGCGATTCCAGATATTTTTTACTGGAGCTCGCTCTGCAATAATGCAAATCTACAGTTGGGAAACTTGCTATGTGCTTCTTAACGATTTCAATTTGCTCAAGAGGAATAGTTCCATTAACATGTTTTTTTCTTTTTAATTGGTTGCAGGCAGCCTCAAGCTCTAGTTTTAAAAGTAATAACAGATTTTTCTTTCACTAATATCAAAAGTATTTACAAAAAAAAATATTTTACATACTCTGTGTATTCGTTCCTTGGATGGCAGGTAAAATTGGTAAGAATTTTTTTTAACGGTTGACACATTTAACCTGCTTCAGTCTATCTGTTCTTGTTTAACAAATTTGCAATAGAATGATGGCATTTCTTTAACACTGCGATTCCAAAATATTGCACTTATTATACCCTAGATGCAATCATAGCGGTATACTAAGTTTGTCATTCCGTTTGTAACACCTCGAAATAATGATGGTAGAGCAAAATGGATTGGACACCCATGCATAAGGCTAAAAGTTATTATGATTTTTGCATGTCTGTCCGTCCGTCTGTCGCACGATAACTCGAGAACGCGTATACTTAAAGAGCTGAAATTTTGTACACGGACTTTAAAAAAAAAGTAAAATTAAGTTCGAAAATGACACAAATCGGGAAACTCCTTCGTGGGGTTGCCATATAATACTTTCGTTTTCCGCTATATATTTGGACACTGCCTGCATCGACGTAGAGAGCTGAAATTTCGTACATGATGTTTTTACTACATTAGCAAATAAAATGTCAAAAATGGACTAAATCGGCCAACTCCTTCTTGGTGTTGCCATATAAAAATTTCGGTTTTTTACGTATACTTTGAAAACGATCAGTCCAAGACTTTTTTATTGTACTAAAAACTTCTGCAGAATACGAAATCCTATAAAATTGGTTATTACCATTTTTTCTGTGCGACAAACTGTTCTAGAAATATATGCGAAAAACAACTTCAAAAACAATACTTGAATAGATCGGTGACCATACGAAATTTAATACGGGCATTCATCTAGTATCATAAGAATTGGTCTTAGACCAATTCCAGCTTTTTTACTTGTTTTTTTCCTATCATCCCTACTAAAATTTTTCATATACAAATAGAAACAATTGTGCTTGTATAATTTTTCCATTAATATTAGTATACTGTTTCCTGATTCTGATTCCAAGAATATGGAAGCAATATGTGGCTTCCATATTCTTGGATTTCTGTGCCTCCTTTTCCAATTGCCCCGCAAAAAATGCGTTTTTTTCTAAATAGAATATTGAAGTTATTTAAGTTTTATACAAATTTTTAATTTTCATATCTAAAACAATTTATTAGAAGATTGGTAAACTGAAGGAATGCTTCCTAAATTGTCATTAAAATTATCAGTGAAAACTCTGAATGTTTGGCTTAACACTATATTTCGAACGCGAGGTTGAGTCTGCTTTGTAATGTCAAAATCTGGATCAGCTCTACTGTCGTCACTACCTATAAATAAAATAATTATCATTTATTCGTGACTTAGATCTGTCTACCAAAATCACTTACGCTCATTCTGCTAACATCGTGATTTTCTTTATCTTCAGATAAAATTTTCTTCATTTTTCTGTACAATTTAATATTATTCATATAATTTTACGAAATTTTTAAAATAAAAGTAATTACGCGAGCAGAGCAAGCGATAAATGTGGCGGTGGAGATTGCATATTATCTGACAGAAAATCTCGTCTTCACTCCATGAAATTACAATGATGACTGAACGAACATCTCTTTACCGTCTAATGCCTTTATAAGCACATACAATAAACCAAGTCTAAAATATTCTTTTATTTTATTGTCATATGTTGATAGTCTTTTCCTGCTTCTCTATGGATGTACGAAAACCAAAACTGAGTAAAAATTTCTTTGCTTTAACGAATGTTTCTCGCTTAAGTATCTACGACAAATCAAAACTCAACCAAAAATAATTGCATTTTGTAAGAGACTATTGCCTGACGTTCTACAAATTCGCATTTACTACAAATTAATATTTACAACTGCTGATTTTTAGGGATAAGCGACAGAAGTGCTGCTTATTATCTCAACAACCTTCAGAGTTAAGAAATAACCGATCACAGATTCGGAAAGAGCGCATTCAAAAATCTATAAATATCCTTTCAGGTCAAAAACTTCCCATTTGGCCATAAGACATACCAATTCTCGGCCGACGATATGTTATAAAAATTGAGCGGCAGCAGGTATGAGATATTGTACATAGGGTTTGCGATATGATATTCGATAAACCGATAAACCGGTTAATCGAACAAAAGCTTCATTTTAAAATTATCGATAAATCCTCTAAATGTTATCGATAATTCGATAAATAAACGAACACACATTTTTCAAATTCTGAAAAAGTTTTAAAAATATCAACAGTATGCCATGCTTTTTGCTTTGGTTTATGTTGCTATTGTGGTTGTAGTAATTCGACAATAATTCTGGCTTTGTCTTTACACTTAAACTGTGAAATTTAGTGGTTACTAGAATATTTTTAAAAAATTGAAATTGTTTGTTTGTAAAATTGTGAACTTTCAACTTCTCCTACATTTTCGTAAATTTTATAAAAGGTAACGAGCTTTTTTTTTTATTTTTAATATGTATTATGCGAGTTGAATACAGTTTTCAAGGCATGGCGAATAATACAAATGTAAATTATATGAATAAAGATTCGTCGTGGAATTATTTTAACCGCACTAAAGATGGAAATGCAGGTATATGCATAATTCAAAGTTTCTCGAAAACAATAAAATCTGCAGGCGGAACGACTACTGGTTTACGTAGCCATCTTAGAACACAGCATAACATTAATTTATTAAAAAGAGATCAAAATTGTGGAACCTCAAGCTCAAGCGGAATAAAAAATATCAACTGAATCGAATTTTTCTGTTAAAATTACAAAAAATTTCACCAAATACATTGATGATTCTCTACCTGCAATAATATCTCAGATGACAAGCAAAGACGGCCTGTCATTAAAACATTTTGTACGTCATATGATTTGAAGAGCTATTAAAAAGTAAAGGTCGTCAGCAAATTCCTAAATCATCCAACACAATTCGGAATATAGTTTTATCTTATTCAAAAAAAAAATACGTGATGAAATGATAATCTTCACGAACTGTTCGCATGGAAAGATTTAGTTTGATGTTTGACGAGTGGACGTCGCCATTCAGCAATTTGATTTTTTGTCGCAAGCATAGCCTAGTCCACATTATTTATTAAGTGTGTAGACAAATATTGTTGACTATGTTTCTAAATTATATTACATGAATTAAGTATGTAGAAAAATCGTCAATGGCTCTTACGAAACTATTGAAAACTGTTTCTATTAAAGTATATTTTTCAGTGAAATCACCTTAGTTGATGCTAGTGCCTCGAATACATCAATCATAAATATTGATAAAGTGTCATAACCAAAAATTCCCAGCCATTTATGAAACCTTATCAAAGTGACTTACTTATTTCCGAGACGTAACGAAAGAACTAGAGCATGCGAGTTATAGTGTTTAACTTATAAAAATATAGGAAGACAAATTCTTACTTATTATACCTACTTAAAGTAAATGAAAATTCGCTTTTATTTTTGTATAGGTACTATGTTATAGCCTGGCAGAGTCTCTCAAACCTGAAAAGAGATGAAAATTAGATCTCGAGTTGGTGCGCGGCCTTTCCCGTCATTGGAAATTTTGATCTTAAAATTAATATATATTGTGATGATCAATACTTGTTTTGGTCCGATCATCTGAAGGTTTTCCTCAACGTCTGTCGGGTCTATTCAGGTCAATTTAGTAAATAAAAAGTTCGCTTCTTCACGGCTAAGTCAATGCAATTTTCTTTTCAGTCCACATTCAAGGCTTTCCACTGCTATGGAAAATCGTTAGAAATACTTATTTTTATTCATTATTATTTTTTTTTATTGACGACTTTTCGGTATTATTCAGCCGAAACTCTGATTTATAGATGTTATTTTAGTTCTAGTTGACAAAATTTGATTAGAAGGAAAAGAAGTCGCTTCGACTTTCCGATTTCTTTGAAGATTTAAACATTTCTCGTTCTGCTTATTTACTAAAACATCTAACAATGCATTTTTATCAGACATTTTTTTTCATGTGTTTTGGGTATTGATGATATTCCTAATATAAATTAATACATATTATCAAAAACTCATAGACTCTATATAGGCTCGATTGTATGTAACTTGTCAGCGTTAGTATTGGGATTTATTATGTCCTCCCCTAAATTGGTTAGCAAAATCTAGACTTTTTAGGAGTTCGATTATTGCCCTTGGGGTTAAATTGCAAGCCTTATTTGGATAGACAAGTGTTTCTCTAGTGATTTGCAACCTTAAAGCTATACATTCACATATAATATGCTTCGAGGTTTCATATTTCTTTTCGCACCGTCGAAACAGTTCGCTGTCAGATTTGTCAATCTTCTTCAAAAAATAATGGAAGGGGCCATGTCCAGTTACTGTCTGCTAAGACCAATTTGTCAGCGCATCTGGAAAGGAAACGGAATGAAAAATTCCTTCGCTTGTCTTATACCGGGCGCACTACGCCAGAGGAGATCCATTTCTATTTATGCAGCCCCCCTAAGGTGGACAGTCAGTTAATACTAACAAAAATAGAAAACTAATAAAAGGCGTTAATTATTTTTTTTTTAGTTATTATAAAATAATAATTTTAGCCAATTTAAACTTGGCTCACTATTTGTTAATATATATTTCATCGTTTACAGTTTACAAAAATAGTGAGGTTGCTATTCAATTGACAGCTCCAAAAATGACATCTACCGAAATAGCGGGCTAATTAAAATAACACCTCTTATTGGAAAACCCTATAGAATTAATAATGCACTCTGGTATTTAGTAATTCTGTTTGTTTTTTAAATCTCCACCAATTATAAAAGCTGAATGTAACGCTAACTGATAAATATTGATACTTGAATAATAATGAACGCACTGAATGGAAACTGAATTAATAATGACTTGGCTTTATCCAAGATAACCGCTTACTTATATTTTGAAATTAGATTATCTATATCATATCAAGAGTTCCAGAGTTCAATAATATCGACACAGACATACAAATGCAGGTCATGACAATATTGCGAATTGTAAAATAATTGCAACTCATGCTTGCGTGCATTTTTGTGTCGACATTTGGTTGACCCAGTATTGATTTATTAATTGTTTACAAATAACAATAATGTAAATAGATTTTGGTTAGTGATGTAATTGCATTCAACTCTTGGTCAGTGTGTTGCTTTTTCTTGTATAGTATGGGGAAATGTGTGATTGACCCCAATGCTATTGCGAATTAATAATTTGCTTTGTTTATGAGCTTATATGCATACATTGGAGTGATTCGGTTTGCATATGGGTTCATCACAATACAGAATTTATTTTGTTTAACCAGATATATCTATTCTATATTTTTTTTTTTTATAGAATATATAAAATCATAATTTTTCTTTTTCTAGTATATTTGGTATATTATATTTATATTAATTTTTTTTTAATTATAATAAAAAGATTGTGTTGTTGTTGTGAACATTGAAAGTAGTTGAGCGCTTTTTTTTTTTTTTTTGTTTTTTTTTTTTTTTTTTATAAAACTACATGGCGCCCAACAAGGATTGTGTGTAAGTCGGAAGTGTAGTGGAACGCAACCCTCACCTGAGCTTCCCAGTTGCACCTATTGGGGTTTGTAACAACTATTGTATACTATTTCCTAAAATTCAAAAGCGAAGATTACGGAACCTCATCTAAATTAATCGAAATTTTTTAAAAGTTTAGAAACTCAGAAACAAAAGGCCATTGGAGTACAATTTACATGTCAGATCCACTGACCCGATAGCAAGATTCGTTGAGTGAAATATTAAACCTTTCTCGAAGTGTTGAATGCTATCTGACATCAGCCGGGGATAGATTAGATTCTCTGCGAATATACATGGAAACGATTCCTGGAGGATTCCGCGTTTATTGATTTACAGTACTCGAAAACCATTCATTTGTAATCTCCAGTATTTCCGTTTTATATTGTTTGACCCAACGTCGAAGTTCGGAAAAAGTATTAAAACTGACGTGCTTCCTGTTATACTGGCGAATGCAGTTTTACTGCGGAGTATCATGAAAAGTTATCTCATCTCAAAAAATGATATGACTAATCTGGATTGCTTGCTTTAAGCTTTTTTTTTTTGTAATATATTTCAACACAAAGAGTGGGAGGTTCTTTTTTGCGGCTGAAAGGTTGAAACCGACCGGAATGACTTGCATAAGTTTAATTAGCACGTAAAGTATACTTGCCCTATTTGTGCATATACTTATAAATGAAATTGTATACTTGGTTAAATAAGAACAGAAGCTACCTTTCATACAGTTCCAATTAAATACTTTTTGGGTGGATCAAAATAAGGACCTCTGGTTTTGTATCGTGAATCTCTGTTCATTTGTGTGTGATTTTCATGTTCATACCTTTTGTTCTCATAAGTTAGTTGTATCTCATTATATTTTGGTTCTCATAAAATAAATAAACATCAAGAATTTATTTTAGTTTTGATAAGATGTGGAGATTCATATTAATCCTGTTGTGAGCTATTTGTCGAGTTTCTTAAGTCGAAATAGCTATGAATGCTCTGCACATCAAACATAAAAATGGCCATCGATAAAAAATGATGAATGGTGATATTTTTCGAGAGTCTGGATACTTTTTCCAGCGGCAGTGAGTAGTATTTATCTGAAGTTGGACCTCTACTCTTATCTGTTTTGTGAGAGCATAAATGCTTACCCTGTAGCGACATCAATGAGTATTTTATCTAACTATATTTTCAATACTTTTACTTTTACTATTTTTGTACTTGAATACTTTTATGCTTCTTATATCTATTTCGAATTTTCTCCTTTGTCCTACACTTATCTGTTCAATTCTGTTATCCATTTCCTTTATTCCATTGTTTATGAACGTTTTATGTATGAATGATATGTTTTGCGTGAATTAAAGAAATCGTCGTGTCTACATCTACTAGAGTTCCCGGCCCTACCGAAGCCTCATTGTGGCTTGCATAATACATGCAGTAAATGTTTTGATTTTTTGCGACAAATTAAAATTTATTAAACGAATTTACATATGAGTTTTCGCTCTTTTACATGTAATAAAGGAAGAAAACAAACATAATATTAAAATAGGTACAAGTAAGTTAGTTACTGTACCAATTAATTACAAAAATTATTACATAAAAAAACGAACAGTTAAAAAGAAAGAAAACAAGAAAATAAAAAGTCAGAAGGGAAACATTAGATAAAAGCAAAAAAAAAATTTTATAAACATTACAAGCAATGAAAAGGATATTAAGGGCTGGTTTCACAGTTCAAGTTTAAACTTAAGACTTGGTTTAAACTCAGTTTATCCCTTCAATACAGTTTCAGAGTGGTAAGTTAAACCTCGTTTAAACTTAGTTTATCTTTAAATGTGAATGAAGTGATATTTTGTGCGTTTCAAAGAGTCTTTACTCATTTTCGTAGGCTTAATTAATATATTTTTTTTTTTTAAGTGAAGTTCGTAGGTTTAATTAATTAATTTTTTTGTCACAACAATTTGGCCGCCAATATTTTGACAGTAAATGACTCACAATAGTTTTCTAGTTCACAATTGTACAGAAAATAGCTTGCTAGTTCACAACTGCATAGTGCTGCCATATTAAAATAGGTCGAACTCTGTGAAACTCATCTTGGTTTAAACTCAGTTTAAACTATGAACGGAGTTTAACTAATCCTGAGTTGTAAGAGGTTACGGTACAGAAAACAAGTAAATATTCAGCTATGACCAGAGTAATAATTGAAGGCATGCTTTTTGAAATTACTGATAGTTGTGGATTGTCTTATACTAGCAGGTAAGGAATTCCAAATCCTGACACTGTAACGGCTATAATCGTTTTCCTCATTTGCAAAGATCTAATTTCGTTGTACCTTCGGTATCAGGGGTTATTTAATCATCATTGATCAGGTTCATCTTAAATCAAGCCATGGTTAAACGATTAATACAGTAAATGAATTTCTTTTCTTTTTTTCAAATGCACAGAAGAAAAGAAAAATAAGGAACAATACATATATATATATATATATATATATATATATATATATATATTTATATATGTATGGGAGTGTCTTGACACCTTTTTACGTTTGCCCATAACTTCCACCTTAGGAAGAATTTGGTAAATCCGAGCACATCTTTGGAAAGCTCTGGAAAATAGGAACACTTTTTCTGAACATTGCAGATTGATTGGCTGAAAATGAAAAATATATAGGCATTTACAATAAAAAGGTTGACCAGCCGATAAAAAATGTGCTGAAATGATTGAATATGACTATTGCTATGAGAACACCTATCACTTAACGTCAGCTCTCTACGTCGAAGCGTTTTCAGGCAGTGTCCAAATATATGAGGAAAAACGAAATTTTTGTATGGCAACCCCCTGTCTTTACGTTTTCTGCAAGAAGCCCGCGTACAAAATATGAGCACTCCAACTAGACGAACGTGTTCTCGGGTTGTCGTGAGGACGGAAACACAGATAGACAGAAGAACGGAGAGACTGACAGGCGGAGGCTCAGATGGACAGACGGACATGCAAATATCAAGATAGCTTTTAATATTATGCGTAGGTGTCCAACCCATTTTTCTCTACTAGGATTATTTGTATGCGCAACAACGGATTGACAATCCCTATGACTTCATTCATATAGGCTATACAAATTTAAGCTTAAAATTCGACGACCACTAATTACACCATTTTTATTCTGTTAAGCTCTGAAAATAAATAAAAGGCAAGAAATGTGGTTCGACAAAATTCGCGAGAATTAAAAATGACTCCGTCGAGCATTCTAGTGTTAAAAGATATCCAAACTCATATGCAATCAATAATTTGAAGATAACGTTTAAAATTTGGTCTATAAAAGTATAAATTACTCACA
>OZ002744.1:55580923-55855764 GCA_963924295.1 Dioctria rufipes | reverse complement strand
TTTTCCTGTAAGCACCGTTGAATGGTCATGTGCGATACATGAAATTTTTTGCTCATTGTGCGCATGGACACACCAATCTTGTTTTTCATTTTGTCTATCACTTTCTCACTCTGTTTATTAAAACTCTTGGTCTTCCAGTGGGCTTCTTATTTTCGCACATATCACCACTTTTACAAGCTTTTATGGCACCATATATTGTTGACTTATATTTTTGTCTTTAAACTTTTCGCAAATTTTCGAATTTGACAACGTTCCAACCAAACAAAAAACTTCTGCCCACAATTTTAATTTTTCATTCATTTTTAGATGTTGTTTCAAGTAAAGGTTACATAGAACTAATCATTATGACTGTTGGCATGTCATCACAAAAAACGTAGGTACTGCCAACATGATTAAACATGACATTTGCATGATTGAAGATTATCTCAACATTTTTATTACAGGTGTCATATATATAAAAAAATATATGAAAAATGAGGATCGAACACTCAAAACACTAATTTTTAATCGTTTTTTCTCCTGCATCAATTACGCATTGAGAATTCTCTTTTAAAAATGTACAGAAAGATATTATATCTTTAATTTACTTTACGATGATTTATTTGAGTGCAGAATTTCCCTTAAATTCAATAAAAATAATTGCACAAGTGACATGACTATAAACAACCATTTTCGATATTTCTAAAACATTTTCAGTTTTCAATAAAATAATTACAACCGATTAGAATAGAGTCGAAAGTCTGAATACTGCTCCAGGTTTTCAAATATAAACCGTTTTTTTCGATATTGGGTACGACAAACCAATGAGCTTTTAAAAAATAAATTTCATGGTTACTACCGAGTCATACGCGGCTTACTATCAGTTACAATACCTACGTAAATATTGTTTCCCCATTGTATTATGCTATTTCTCCCATAAATTAATCATTTCATAATCATCCAATTCTTACTATTGACGAAACTGCTGATTGAGTCGGTATTTAATTTGTTTTCAGTGGATTTTGAATCTGTAAAATCGTCTCGTTTTGCCTGAGTGTTATGTGACTATGTGCTACCTTGGGTAAGGTAAATATTATTTTAGAGAATTAATTCAAACTAAACTCATTAACAACATTTTACTATTTTTAGAAATATATATCTTATAAAGCAAAAATGGAACACCGATAGATGGTGAAGTTGGAAATAGTCTTCAGTAGTCAGTAGATTTGGTATTCTTTTATTGGCTTGCAACCACTTTTCTCTTTGTTGTGTTTGCCGGTTCTTCTTCGTAGTACTCTTCCCGGAACATTCTTCTATTAACAATGTCATTTGGAAACAGTTTTCAGGGAAGCAAAAACATTTTGATTTTGTGGGTGTAGAAGAAATTCAAATAGAAATTGATAAAGAGCAGTCCAGTTGATATTTAAATTCTTTTCATGTGGGATGAGCTATGCAAATTATTAGCAGAAGAAACGAATCGATGCGCTTACACCAAAAAAACTGCCACTAGAAGTTCTAGAATGGCTAAATGGGATGAATGTACAGTAAATGAATTAAACATATTTTTTGGTATATTAACTTGGATGGGACTAAATAAGACGACGAAAATAAGTGATTATCGGAGCACAAAATACAGGTTAGGAACGACCTTTGGAAGAAAATGTCATGAAATAAAATTCCGAAATATTTTGAGTAATTTGCATTTCTCTGATAATATCAAGGCAGATTGTTTAGATAAACGCGTTTCCAATAAGAGGTGTTATTTTAATTAGCCCGCTATTTCGGTAGATGTCACTTTTGGAGCTGTCATTTTTTAACATTTGACAAGTAGAAACTACGCCATTAATAAAAATGGAACGATACACGACTCAACAACGCATTGAAATTATTAAAATTCACTATAAAAATGGTGAAAATGTGGCAGAGACGGTTCGTAAAACTCGAACATTTTTGGATCGTCGTGAAGCACCTTTTCGGACCGTAATACAGAAATTGGTAGAAAAATTCGAGCTGTTGGGACAAGTTAGTCATGTGAAGAATAAAACCCGTGCACGTCGCTCAAGAACAGCCGAGAATATTTCTGCTGTAGCCGAAAGTGTTGAAGAAAACCCAGATTTGTCCATTCCTCGTCGTTCTTTGGAATTAGGCATTCCACAAACGTCATTACACCGTATTTTGCATAAAGATTTGGGTCTCAAGGCTTATAAAGTTCAGTTAACACAAGAACTCAAGCCGGCCGATCATCAACAACGTCGAGTCTTTGCTGATTGGGTCCTTGAAATGCATGAAAATGATCCGGAATTCCATCGAAAACTCATCTTGAGTGATGAGGCCCATTTCCACTTCGATGGCTTCGTCAACAAGCAAAATTGTCGCATCTGGGGCTCGGAAAACCCAAGAGTTATTATTGAGAAGCCTCTCTATCCTCAACGTGTGACTGTTTAGTGAGGTTTATGGTCCCGCGGGGTCATTGGACCTTACTTTTGCGAAAATGAGGCTGGAGCAACAGTTACGGTGAATGGATTGCGGTATCGACAGATGATTAATGATATTTTATGGCCGGAATTGGATGGTATTGATCTGGACAACGTTTACTTTCAACAAGGCGGCGCTACGTGCCATACAAGCAACGAAACCATTGATCTTTTACGGGAAAACTTTCCGGACCGTGTTATCTCTCGAAGAGGTGATCACAATTGCCCACCGAGATCTTGTGACTTAACATTTTGCGACTTCTTCCTTTGGGGCCACGTGAAAGCGAAGGTCTACGCCAACAGCCCAGCGTCGATTCAAGACCTCAAAGATGGAATTCGTGAGGCTATCGAGAACATAGGGCAGCCACTTTGCGATTTGGTTATGGAAAATTTCATGAAAAGGATATGGTCCTGTAGGCGTGGTCGTGGTGGTCATTTGGCTGATGTTATTTTCCATTATTAACGGCATACCTTCCTCTTTATAATGAAATAAAGATCCGATCATTTATCTCAAAAAATGGCATTTTGCTTTGAATATCAAAATAACACCTCTTATTGAAAACCCCTTTAGAATGGCAAAACTACGTCCACTTCAAGAAATTTTAGAGAAAAACTTCATAAATATTGGTGCCCTGGGACAAGAAATGGTGATATACGAACACATGTTCCCATGGAGAGGCCAGCGGTGGTTTCGTCAAAATTTACCTGGAGAAAAAGATATATATGTTGTCACGGTTTTTAAACTCTGTAACCTAAATAGGTATACCTGAAAATTTTCGTTGTATACTGATAAATTTAACCATGATGGGCGATAAGTTGCTGCACAAATTGCCTTGAACCTGGTAAAAGATTTTGTTAACGAAGGTCGTGTATTATACATAGATAACTATTATTGACTATCAGAACCAGCTTAATACAAGCTCGCTGCATGGACACGTTTATTAAATAAACGGTCAACAATACATGTGTTGCATCACTTAGTCGGTGTTAGTATTAGTATATTACACTAAGCATAGACCAAACACCAGATGAAATGACATGCAATGAGACATAGTACAAAAATATAAAAAAATAAATTAAATCTAACTAAAAAGATTAAATATTATATAGACTTTTTTTAAGACATGCTTAGAGTTGTCAACAACAACATTTTCAGTCAAATTGCTAACACCAATGCATATGCGATTAATAGGTTCATACGTGCCAAAGTTTGACCTTGAGGAGTTGACATGCAATAGAGGTAGCATTCTTAATTTGTGCCTATTATCACGGAAAGATATTTTGTCAAGTAAGAACGGGGAGTCAACATTCGCGTTTAAGAGTTGGTGAACAAAAGTTACATCGGCAACCATGCTAATTTTCTCAAGTGAGTGAATGTACAAAAGCTACAAGCGATCCTCATAGGATTGAAGAATCAATGAATTACTCCAGGGTAGGTGCCTGAGAGCAAATCGTAAAAAGTTTCTCTGAACAGACTCGATGCGCTCGATGTGTGTACCGTAAAAAGCAGACCAGACCTGGCCACCGTATTCAAGAAGTGGTCTCATAAAGCAAGTGTACAAACGATATATTATGGTAGGATTCGAAAACAAGTGTTCCGATTGCAAAAGAACTTTTATCAAAGAAAACACATTTATTAGGAACCCTAAGAAAAAATTGTAAATATATACCCAGAGATTTAGTAGCACAGATAAAAAAACGAGGTGAGGTAATTTCATTTGAAGAAGATGATGGATTTGTTGTTATAAAATGGAAAAACAAACGGTATGTGCCAATGCTATTGACTAAACATGACGCGCAAATTGAAGAGTTACCTACAAAATCTAATACTATAAAAAGAAAACCTAAAATTGTTATCCTCTACAACAATGAGAAATCCGGCATTGATAAGTGGTAAATGCATATATAACTTACAATGCGATCACGAAATGCAAATCCACTGAAATTCGTCAGGAAATAGCACGCGCATATCTGGATCCTGCATTTACAGCTGAGCCCCGTGTTCATAAAACTATCCATACTTTAAATAAGCGAAAGGTTGATGGAACGGCTGAACGAAAAGAGTGCACATTTTGCTGTGCTAAATTATCTAACTTTGTCACGCAGCAAGTATAGGTACCACAGTTAGGACAACATTGTATTCGCGGTACCATGCTAGATGACACATTAGATTATATTTTCATTTGACAGCTTTTAAAACTTAGTAAGTTTTGCTTTTCAAGAAATCGTCGGAAATATTTTTAGTGTTAACTTGGCACATGCCATAAACTAGTGCATATCCTCGAAAAGGCCTACTTGAACATAAAGTTATAAGTTAGATAAATTTGTCATTACTTGTAAGTGGCGCTGAAATTATTAAAAGTTCCGTACACCATGCATAAAATCCAATTATTTATACTAGCCTCGTATCAGTTTGCTCAGCTTGTTTAATTCTGGTATGCAACAACACAGGTGGTTTATGCGTGTACTATGATATCTGTACTAGCTGTGTGTCACAGAAATAAAGACCATTCCCGGCAAGAGGCTCGCAGAAAGGTTAGAAAGTCAAAATATATTGTACAACTGTACAGTGTGTTTTGATTGATATGTCAACCAGCACCCATAAATGCAAGTGCCTAACTATTTAATTAACTTTATAGAATACAGATGTTTTTGTTTTTTTTTTTAATTTTAGTTATAAATAAAGGACTTAATATGTATAATTTTTATGTTTTATCTTTATAACAGAACTAAAATAATTTTGTTTAAAAAAAAAAAGTTTTTATTAAAAGTTTCACATATTTTTAATGCAGTACTTTAGGATGACAAAAAATATTAGAAATTTTCTCTTAGATCCACAGTCCGACAAGTTTATATTTAAAATATATTAATAAATTCAGATTTTGTCTGACAACGCATTTTTCAACTTACCTGGTGTCAGGTCAATTTATCAGACAAAGACTCCTTTTAAAATAAGCTTGTCGGTACTTTGATCTGGCAATAGGACGTTGAAAAAGACTTGTTTTTCCCGTGACACTGAGAGTGTTAAATTCGTTTTTGTGGTAAGACCTACAGCAATTATTGCTGTTTGTACACAAATAGAAATCGCACTTATAATTTGAGGTACGTTTGTTACGTATTCTCAGGGCACGTAATATCTAGATAGGGCGATGGACGTTGCTAAACTGGAACACAAAAAAAGAAAGGGCGCCACGTGATCTTTAGCTAGAGGCACGATAGACCACGAAATCTTCAGAATAAATTATGGCAACGAAATTTAATTCATAAAAAAAAACTTGTAATTATATGTGATGAATATAACAGAAGGAAAACATTATGTGCTAAGTATATGTGAATCGCCGTCACCATCAAGCCACGATCAACGAGTATATAATTCATATACATACATATATGATTAATTTATTGCGGAGGCAAGTAAACATAACTTCGTCGATTGGATCCAAAACTTCTCCTTCTACGAACTTTATATAGGAGCGAATATATCTCCCTTTCCTTTCCCTTCCCCTTTATTATTTTGCTGTTGGGTAATTTCCCCCCCCCCCCCTCCCAAAAAACACAACTTTTATTGTTATTTTCTTGCCATTCCGTTGAAATAATGTTGGTAGAGCAAAATAGTTTGGACACCCATGCATAAGGTTAAAAGTTATTATGATTTTTGCATGTCTGTCCGTCCGTCCATCCTCGCGATAACTCGAGAACGCGTTCACTTGGAGGGCTGAAATCTTGCCAACGGACTTTTTTTAAAAAAAAAAAGTAAATTTATTTTCGAAAATGGGCCAAATCGGGCAACTACTTCGTATGGTTGCTATACAAAAATTTCGTTTTTCACTATATATTTAGGCACTGCATGAGAACGCGTCAACGTATAGAGCTGAAATTTGGTACATGGTATTTTTATAGAAATAGTAAATAAAACTGAGAAAATGGACTAAATCGGGCAACCTCTTCTTGCCAAATTTATGATTTTTACGTATACTGTGAAAACGATCAGTCCAAGACGGTTTTAATGAAAAGTTTTTCAGAATATGAAATCCTATGAAATTGGTTATAACCTTTTGTACTGTCCGAAGAGCCGTTTTAGAAATATATGCGAACAACCACTTCAAAAACGATATATGCAAAGAGAGGTGACTATACAAAATTGCATACGCGTTTTTATCTGCGTTATCATAAGAATTGGTTTGAGCTTCCTTACTAACTTTTAAATAAAAAAACTTTGTTTTTAATTTTTATTTCTGATTTAATTTTTTCCCTTTCTCTTTTTTTTTTTAACTTCGAAGACATCCTACCTCCTCATTAGCCAACTTCACTTCAAAGAGGAGCCCGGTGATGGACTTCATTTTTCCGCCTGTAATCTCCATTTTGCTTTCAGCACATCCGCCTAAGAGTGCTTTTATTGTTTTCGGAGATCGATAGGGCAACAATAATAAAAGTAAGGATGTACAAATTCTCATAAGGGTATGAAATTATAAAAGAATACTTATAGTACCAAAAGTGTATAAAATTACAGAAGATTAGAATATTTCACAATTTTACCAATTTTACGTTAAGCATTCAGAAAACGAATTATATTGAGGACACGCTCGAACTCTTGTAGATTAATCGGTCCGAATGCTCCTTTCAAATAATCTTGTGAATGGATTTTCGAGTTGTGCATGAAACGATAAACGTGTGCGAAAGTATTGACGAGTTTAAAGTATGAATTGCAGAATTTGGAAGAGTTAAGAAAACGGCCGAACCCTCTACTGTTTACGCGTTACCTTTATACCTGTTTCTACACATAACATTTATTTTGGAGCTCAGTTATATCGAAATTCATAACGAACAGTCAGTGTTCAGTTTTTTAATGTTTTTCTGTTCACACGCCATATTTTGATTTAATTTATCTCTTGCAACAAGCTCTTCTGAAATGTATATAATTGCATACTCGAAATCACTCTCTTGACTTTCTACACATGTAGTGGAAAAGTGAAGCTCTTTACGAAACCATATTTGCTGATTTCTCTACAAATATGTAGATTGCTAACTTTTTAGCAAAACCCATTCGATGCTGTAAACCAAACTGCTTTTATCGTATACAAAAGCTCACTAAAACTATAGCAAACAAATAAAGGCTACGAATGGTGAAAATTGCTCTATGTGAATGAGCATGTTTAGTCGCAACATTTTCCATTCGCTTCAAGAAAATTCAGTTTGGGATACTTAATCCAATATTTTTATAAAGATTATAAACACGATTTTCCGTGTACTATACATGCTCTTGGACTTTTTGAAAAATATATTATTTTACGATTTTTTGAAATATTTACGTTTTTTTAATTTTGGTGTTTTTATGACTTTGCAATTTATTTTCGCAAATATACTAATTTTTATTTTAAATCTACACGATGCTGCAGCGTGCAATTTAAACCCTGGTGGATGAGGTAAATTAACCAACTGGAGTTGGGTTTATTCTATAACTTCCCCTGTTAAATACATATAAAATAATCACATTCAAAGTATGCATCGGTTCATTCAGTTCATTCGCTTTCAGCTCGGAGTTCAAGTTTACTAAATTATAAACTGTCTACATGCCAGCAAATTTTTTTGTTTTTCTTACATACTGCTTTTGTTTGTATACCATTGATCTGCCATTCCTACACATGCTAGCAATACTGTCGCAATTTGTTCTATTATGCGAATTTAATTGGGTGAACGAAGTGCTTCTAAATGTGGAGTAGAATGAGCATATAATTTAATCGTTATCATAAAGATGTGGCGTGCTATCAACCTTCGGAATGCATTTTTTATTCTTGTTTTGTGGTTTAAAAAAAAAAAACAGCAACTACTTACGGCAACGAAGAAGCAAAAGTGAATAATTCTTGTTTTCTTTGGTAAAACGGTAATAATTAAACTCTAAAGCAGGTTTTGCGTCATGCAAATTATTCATGTTGAGCAAAGTTTGCGATTGCCTATAATAGTCTCTGATTACCTGGTAATCTGTTTTGCGTTTAGCTTTCTCGTAGTAGTATATTTTTCTAATCAAATACAATTTTCTATTTTCACATACTTAAGTTTCAGGTGTGTGTGTGTGTGTGTGTGTTGCATGATGCAGCGCGGGTTAGGGTCTTTCAATGACGTCACACCCCTCATCATGTGTGGGAGTGAGACAGAGATGGATGGTGTGAGCGAGTGCGATAGCTGCAAAAGTGAATTAGGACCCCCTTAAGAAATAACATGGGATTTCGTGCCCGACCGTGCATAGCTACCCTACTAAGACGCGAAATGGATCTAATTGATGCGATGACCTTAGTTGTTATTTATTTGTTTTTTTAACTTATCGATTTGGATACAACGTACATGCATTTATTCTTCTTATTTTCGAAAGGGGCAAATACAGAGCGGACCGCCAGATTTATATTACATTATAAAATAGTTTGTAATGGAGTTTCGGCAGGATGGCTGCGGATAGCTCGTCGGATCAGGGTTTCTAAAATGAAAGTCTTTGAGTGACAATGAAACAATAAATTTTTTAATCAGCGAAATAGCCTAACCTTTACAAACTATTAACATATTTACCTAGGTCTAATTCTTATTTTCAAATCTTAATGTTTACGATGTGAACAATATATTATCATATGTCGAATTCTACTCTACGACTAGGACCTGAGAGGGAGACAGATGGTATACCACAGAAGGTGAGGTGGGATAGTGCACACAAACCTTGCTGTTTAACGTGTGCGGGGATTTTTCGCACGAAGTACCAAGTACTAATTCAAGTAATTCTAGTAGAGACGGTTGGTACAGGAATTCTTCAAAGAACGTACCAGTGCAAATGTCGAAGCGGTTTATTTCTCCCTAACTTCGGCGCGGGAATTCTAAAAGATGGTACCGGGATTTCTCGCACGACGTACCAGTGCAATGTCGAGGCGTAATATTTCTCGCAATACTTGACGCGGTTGTTCAGAAAAGGCGCGGGGACTGTTTCACAGGATGTGCCAGGCTCACTAGTGCGGGAATTTCACTCACCATAATTATGAATACTATGTGACATAGGGCATGCTATTGAATAATAAGTGCTAATGATTCTGTTGAACTCTAATGAACTTTACATTGGTTATGGAATTTTGTTTATGTTATTTCTTAATACAATTTCATTGAACCCTAACAAGCTCTACATAAACAAAATTCCACATCCAATTTATTTCGCAATACGATTTAAATTTTATTCATAGGAAATAATTGTAGGTCAAATTTTATTGTAAATTTAATGCGAGCGTAAGCTATATTACACTCAAGTTGCTTTAATGTTAACGTAAGTCATTGCACGCAAAAGAATTTTATGCAAACGAATCAATTTTGTTTTTTTTTCATTGAATGAACGAATTTTTGTATTTATAAACGGAAGAAATATTAATAAATATATTAGTATTGTTCTACAAGTTAAAAACGACCTTTTATTATTTTCAAGTGCATCTGCTACGGCATTGATAATTTCAAGTTCTGTGCATAGGTTTTGTACCGTTGCACCCTTACTATAAGTACAGGTATTTGAACCTGGGCTTACTTCAAACAAAGTACAGGTATTTGAACCTGGACTTCTAATTTATCTAACTGCAAGGTATACCTACCTATTACAGTGATCATCAAGGCGGCAAATTAAGTTTATTTGTCGCGGTACAAAACAGATTCATTATATCGTGCTATGTGTCTAAGTGATAAGTCTCGTATTTCTTCATTAGGTAAATATCTAAAAGAATCTCTGAATTTCACTAAATGGGAACAAATACATATTGGCATCTACGGTATTCATTCATAATAAATAAACTTTATCACACTTTTGTAACTCACAGTGATAATACACTGTAAATTACTATACCGTTTGAGTGCCGCAATAGGCTATGTAAACTGTATTTTAGTTACACGTGCTTTCCATATGTTCGATTTTATTATTTTTATATAAGAATCAAATTTATAATATGAATTTTCTACAAGTGGACCTAAATTATATGGATATTTTTCCAGATGCTTAACAAATTATCTTAACAAATCTTCTGTGTATTCGTTGTACTTCCGATTATATGGAGAGATGTTAAAATTCACACTGCTAAAATTAAACAAACAAAGTGTTTATATACTGCTGGATCTAAATCAATCATTTCATTCACAAATGTCTTCAAAAATGTGTTGAAGTTATCTGGTTTTCCGGATCCATAGAAAATCCCGACAGAAAATACTTTTAGTTGTAAATTATAAACGGTGTCAAGAATATAACCGAGAAACTATTTCCTCCACTTGCTGATGTAAGTATCCCGTCTACACAAAAAGACATTTCTAAATAATTAATTTCTTCGATTGTATTTTTCTTGTATGAATCCAGTAACGACTTTAAGGACTTTTCAACCCTAAAATGAAAATATGGACCATTTGACAATTTGTTTATATATTCGGTGTTAGACGAAGAGCGGGTGTACACAATACTTTTCTAGCATCACGTACTATTACTCCAATTACTTTCTTCCTTTAATATTTTTAGTAACTTTTTCAAATGTGTGTGATTTATATTACATGAAGTAGTCCAAGTTTGAATAACGAATTAATGCAATAACGAGCTTACGTGCATATAAAGTTTACCTTGCTGAATTATTTCTTCGTTGCAAGTCTCTGCACATATTATTGGAATGTCTTCATATGGCACAAATTCTTCAATCACTCCAAGACATTGATCTTGAATCACTTCCGGGAATTCTTCTTCATTTATATCAGTATCTAAAAATAAACGTATTCAATAATAACCTATCCTTTAGTTTCATTATACACTTGTATACCTTCATATTTCTAATGTTTCTTTTCAAGTTTTTAATTCAATCATTTCAATACGTGTAATCTTGGAAAATTTCGATAATTGAAATTTTGTTTGAAGAAATATTCTTACTTTTTTTGTAATCTTAACCATATTTTGGTTGAATTTTATTTTTTTTTTTGTTATTATTAATTTTTAATTTTTGAAGAAATATTTAATTAAAGTCCCTCGTAGAGCGGAACGTAAGCTTAACCACTACAATTTTTGACAAATAGAGAGCATTTTGATCAATATTTGTTAAGTACTCAAATTAGGAACTATAAGCTCATAATATATGAGACAATATTTTTTACCGTACTAAGCATAAATGTAGCCGGGAGGATAAGATGTCCGGATTGTAATTGTGGGAACCTAGGATCAAATCCAAGATTTGTTAATGTTCCGAGGTTATATAGAAATTTTATAAATGTATTACTGTGAAAAGAATGATATTACAAATAAAGACGTATGAAATACAGGCATTGTAGCCTAGTACTAGATTTTTACTGATATTCTGTACTGTATCCGTACTCAAATAAAGTGAAGAATCTGTACTTGCAGTAACGATTCAGTGACTAATGTCAGCATCTAGCAATTACAATCAACGGTATTGAACAGTACTAAAATTAGTTATGCTAGCGATATCTAATAACTACAGAAATATATGTCTCATTAGGAACTTATGAGTATCGAAAATGCTCCGCTTGAATTCTGCATGTTTCAGTATTGGTAGGGGAAATGAGTTCCGATAGATTCCCGTTGATTCCGTTTCAGATTTGTTACACGGGTAGCAAGTAGGCACAATGGGGCGCCCTGCCCTACTAGTTAATCATGAGAACCTTAAAAATAAAAAAATTATAGGAAAACGAAATTTTATAAAATGAGTAATATCATCGGCTAACTTTTATTTTCAATACCTACAATTATATTTTCAAAATTTAAGCCCAGCCAGTTATTTACTTGTAGTAGCAGAGCTCGAAATTGAAGAAAAAGCTTAATTAAAATCTTCAAGTACATTATAAGTAACCTATATAATCGAAGCAGCAAGGGTAGTGTATAACGGTCTCAATTCTGTAAGCAAGTTGTGAGAGATTGAGAAACAAACACTCATATATAGAAATATATTTGCTAATATTCTGTTCTCAACACACCCCGCTGTATTCGAGTAGAACAAGTCCACGTGTTCATTTGGAATTTAGTTTATCTAATAAGATCGAATATCCCTCAACAAGTGAGTATTTTTAAAGCATATTCCTTCCATTAAATGTTCGCAGCCAATATCCTCAGGGGTTGTATTTTAATTACCTATTTCTATATCTGCCCTACATCTTCCATCTAGCTCGAATATATAACAAAAAAAAAACAGCAATGCTTGCTACTCGTAATGTTTTGTGTTCAGTAAATATATCAAAAATTAAGGACATCTCGTTCACAGCAATCGCGCCTGTTTCAATTTGCAACACAATAAATTATGAAACATTTCTCTCTTGGCTACGATTCACCGGCTAAATTAAACCCGACCTAAAATTACACAACATAGAAATCTACATGGGTTTCACCAGGAATCTATTGGCATAGGCAAATTTATAGGTCAGGAACACGGCCATAACAGCCCTTCACCCTTCGAATCAATTCACAACCAAATTTCTGATCCCAACCGCTCAGTGGGAGCACACATTTGATACTCGACATTTTGTATAATTATTTTGCGGTAGGTCGGCGATATTTTGTAATTGGATTTAATTCTGCACAAAAATTGTTTGCAAATAATTTGCATGTCGGTGACCTGCTGACTTTTAGTTACAGAAAAGCTTGTCCCTTGTCAGAAATTTTCATCAGATACCTTTTATTTCAGTGAATAGCATTGTTTTTGTAAAATAGAAGTGCGAAAAACTATACGATGCTGGTACTGAGTTCAATGGACATCAAGTTCAGCCACAGTTTCGGTTTTTCAAATATGCTCGAATTACTTTGACAATTAGTGGTTAGAACAAAAGTAAGTGTAAGTTCAGAACTTTTCTTCTCTTTAATTCACTATAACGTAGAAATTCTACAAGAGATGTGAAGGTTAATCGGCAGTCGCCAGAAACAAGATATCCCCGTTTACTGTCGATACAAATTCATATGTCTATTTGTAAGGTAGTTTGCCTGCTGTGACTTTGTGTGGTAATGTATCTAGCCGACCGTAATTATATTCTAATTGGGATTTGATTTGTAAGCAATTTCTGCTGCACTCATTGATTACTATGCGGCTACTGAATTCCATTGTATAGTGAAAAAGCTGGTGAAATTGCACTCACAAATGTTTACAAATTGTGTTCTGCATTAATTAATTCTCGGCTTTGGGCTGCAAGTTACCTTATGAAATCAAGAGCCATAGTAAAAGTTGAAAGAAACATTAAAAAAAATTGTAAAACACTACAAAGCTATATAAAATATCATCATTATCATTAAACAACTCGTAGATAGGAAAAATATGTTAAATTTGAATTCTGAAATATGTCAGAATGTTATATATTCGTGACCCGCACATATTTCGATAGTCAATTGTTATGAAATTTTATTTTTTTATTTTTATGGGGGTTAGTTGAAGCCATGACAAGCTATGTGTTATCGAGAATTACAGTTGAATTCTTGAAAAAAATATCAGGCAAATTTGATCCTGTAAAGTTTCCACACGAAGGATATACTTTTTTCCCTTCTTGAATACGACCCGTTAATAGTACCTGAAAAGGTAGAAGTAACTACTTCAATATCAGCTTCCGTTCAAAAGTTATAAATATTTTTATGTTAAGCGGAAAGTGGAAACTTAAACTTAACTTAAACCTTTCACTTTTCGTATAACGTAAAATGATTAATAACTTTTGAGAGGAAAGATTTTTTGGAGAAATTTTTCGCTGAATAGGACTGATAATGAAGTATATTTTAGAAGTGAAAAAACGATGTCCTTGATGTAAAATGTTAACAGGACCAAATCAAGGATAACACTGCAAATATGTATGACATTTTTTTCAAGAATTAATGCTTAGGACTCGATACCCGAGGGATTTGACTATAAATTGTAAAAAATTGGATATTATAATAAAACAAAAAAGTTTCCAATGCAAGCAGTACTCAAGTTTGATACAGCGATATCCGTTAAGAGCTTATCAGTATTTAAGTCACCACACTTCCTTCGAAAATCGAAAAATTTTCAAACGTAAGAACACGTCATCAATGTTCGTTCTAAGTTTTCTGAACTAAATATATTTAAGAAATAACTCTATCCAAACTTCTAGGAGTTAGATTTTACTTTAAACCCATTATGGAATGAAATAAGAAATAAATAAAAAACGGAGTGTGAACATTTTGAGATATTCAAGGATAATGGACACATACATTATCCTTGAAAACAAATTTTAAGACGAAAGACCTGGTCTTTTTTTCATAAACTTCAAAGTATCTTTAAATAAATAGCGTTTATTTCATAGGGCTGGGATATGTACATTCTGAGATATAAATTTTTAGAGTTACACCTATCAATCAAAATTTAAAATTTTTTTTGTAATTTAAAAATAACCTATCTACGTCAAAAATAGCCGAAAACTAAAAACAAATCTTTTAACCAAGTACTACGAACAACCACAACAACAAACCAACCTTAAGCTTTCATTATTTAATTTTAATCTTTTTACCTTTAATTATTCCCTGTTATCTTGAATTTTTGATAGTAATTCATCTATCTTCAATAGCTGTTAATAATAACTTCATATTGAATTCCATAATACATATCTATATAGCATCTAGCTTTTTTAATTAAAATTTGTTATTATTTTAAATCTTCTTCTGCAACTCTTATGCATATTACTTTTGTATTTTCTAGTTACTAAGATCCCGGTAGGTTTTAATTGTGACCAGTCTGTAAGCTATCGCTGTAAATTTTTGAATAAATAAATAAACCTGTGAAATTTCATCAAAATCCGAGATGGTCCATTCAGAGTATTTGTCTGTAGAACGACCATATCTTGGGGTATCGTTTGAAAGGGCCACATTCAAGAATCTCATGGTGGTTTTGTTTTTTTCAAAAATTTTTGGTATCTTGGTTATAAAGATATTACCCACCGCTCTTTTCGTAGAAGATCGAAAAGAGCGGTGGGTAATATAATAATATGGTCTCTAAAGCTAAAGGGTTGATATTATCAGAGTTAGTAGATACTGATTCATAAGGTGAGTGATAGCAGGAAACTGACAGTTTTTACTTCAGTCTCACAGTTGCTGTTTAACTTACTAATAAGATCAACCCTAACAAGATCATTCTTGGGTCCGCATGTATCAATATTAATGAAATTTCACTATTCATTAATGTTTAAAATATGGTGGTAGCTGAATGGGAACGTATTTCATTAATTTTTCAGTTATCATAGTTAGTCAAATTTTGATTAGATTTACATATACATAAATTCGTAGAATCAGTTATTGGAAGAAATGTGCTAGGAAGTATAAAATCATTCGATGCAATAGAGGAAAGCCGTACTTAAAGCTTTCTATATCCATCCAAAACAGAAAAGTAACACATATTCTGCCACCTTGCCACAAAGATGATGGTTTATTCGTTTCGCAACAATTTCTGCAGCTTAAACCATCAGATCGCTTTATCTTTATGGGTGTTCATTAATTGAGGATGTGTATCAATTACCCCAAAAAGTCCTCTGACAATAAATTGTCCGTTGAATAAGAGACTATTCTAAGTATATGCGACAACATAATACTTTATTACATACCGATCAGAAAGCCCAAGCAACATTAAATAAGGTCATTATGTTTAATACTCATCCAAATGCAAACCATACTGCTTTAAGAAACAATTCGTCAATTCGTTCTATTCCTCAAAGGAAAAACATGCAAGCAGGAGGAAATAGTGAAATTATTAATATCACAGAGAAATTAATACTAGAAGGAGCCCGTCGATGTTTCCCGGCGATAATATAGACAACTAGATGGGTAGGGGTGGTGGCGGGGTGGTCATAGATGCATAATATCTAAGCTTTTACCTGATTCGATCGGGCAATTCCGTACTCTAGGATTTCACTCTCTCTGTGTGTGGGTGTGTGCGTTTGAATGCGCGCGCGAGTGTGTGTATGTGTGTGTGCAATAATGAGTGCGCATGCATACACTCACATGTGTTGGAGAGTGTTGCTCTCAACGTCGACGAGCTCTCAAGCGGTGCCCAAATATTTAGTAAATCACGAAATTTTTTATGGCAACCCTACGAAAGAGGTGCCCGATTGGCCCCATTTTCGAACTTAAATTTCTTTTTTTTAAAAAAAGGCTTATGTACAACATTTTAGCTCTCTACATCGAACCGGAATGCAGTGCCCAAATATATAGTGAAAAACTAAAGTTTTGTATTGCAACACCAAGAAAGGGTTACCCGATTTGGTCCACTCTTGGACCTGTATTTGTAATTTTTACGAAAACGCCGTGTATAAAATTTGAGGTCTTCACCTCGACGCCTTCTCAGACAGCTTTCAGGTATGTAGTGAAATTCTAATGTTTTGTATGGCAACACCAAGAAGGGGTCGCCCGATTTCGACAATTTTTGTAATATTATTTACTATTGCTATGAAAATACCATGTACCAAATTAATTTTTTTTTTTGCTATTGCTATGAAAACATCGCGTACCAAATTTCAGCTCTCTACGTACACTTATTGTCATACAGTGTCCAAATATATACTAAAAAACGAAATATTTGTATGTCAACCCTACGAAGGAGTTGCCCGATTTAGTCCAGTTTTGAACTTGAATTTTATATTTTTATGAAAACTCCGTGTACAAAATTTCAACTTTCCACATCTTCGCGTTGTCAGGCAGTTTTTTACGTCTGGACAACACCGTCATCTATCGCATCCAAAACTATCCTATCTTTCAAGCTGGAACCAGCCAAACACATTCAAAAAATTTCATTGAAATCGGTTGGGCTGTTTCGGAGATAGCATGTACAAACACAGTGACACTCGATTTTTATATATTAAGATAACAATATGTCGGTATTGACTTTACGTAGATTTGAGAGTGGCCTTCTTGAAGTAGGTATTCACCGCCGTCATCGGACTGACGGTGTATTTGCATCTTAGCGTGAATGTATAGTGCACGTGTGTAAATGTGTGTGACTGGGCTTAACCGCAACTATAGTTTGAGCAACATAATATAATACATAGCAGCTTTCACAGAACAGGTCATTATTTCGCTGTCTATTAGCCTTGTGTATGGAACTAAAGGGTTCTCCAATAAGAGGTGTTATTTTAATTAGCCCGCTATTTCGGTATATGTCACTTTTGGAGCCGTCATTTTTTGACATTTGACAAGTACAAACTACGCCATTAATAAAAATGGAACGATAGACGATTCAACAACGCATTGAAATTATTAAAATTCACTATAAAAATGGTGCACATGTGGCAGAGAAGGTTCGCAAAACTCGAACATTTTTGGGTCGTCGTGAAGCACCTTGTCGGACCGCAATACAGAAATTGGTAGAAAAATTCGAGCTGTCGGGACAAGTTAGTGATGTGAAGAATAAAACCCGTGCACGTCGCTCAAGAACAGCCGAGAATGTTGCTGCTGTAGCCGAAAGTGTTGAAGAAAACCCAGGTTTGTCCATTCCTCGTCGTTTTTGGAATTAGGAATTCCACAAACGTCATTACACCGTATTTTGCATAAATATTTGGCTCTTAGGGCTTACAAAGTTCAGTTAACACAAGAACAAGCCGGCCGATCATCAACAACGTCGAGTCTTTGCTGATTGGGTCCTTGAAATGCATGAAAATGATCCGGAATTCCATCGAAAACTCATCTTGAGTGATGAGGCCCATTTCCACCTCGATGGCTTCGTCAACAAGCAAAATTGTCGCATCTGGGGCTCGGAAAACCCAAGAGTTATTGTTGAAAAGCCTCTCTATCCTCAACGTGTGACTGTTTGGTGCGGTTTATGGTCCCGCGGGGTCATTGGACCTTAATTTTTCGAAAATGAGGCTGGAGCAACAGTTACGGTGAATGGATTGCGCTATCGACAGATGATTAATGATTTTTGATGGCCGGAATTGGATGGTATTGATCTGGACAACGTTTACTTTCAACAAGACGGCGCTACGTGGCATACAAGCAACGAAACCATTGATCTTTTACGGGAAAAGTTTCCGGACCGTGTTATCTCTCGAAGAGGTGATCACAATTGCCCACCGAGATCTTGTGACTTACCACCTTGCGACTTCTTCCTTTGGGGCCACGTGAAAGAGAAGGTCTACGCCAACAGCCCAGCGTCGATTCAAGACCTCAAAGATGGAATTCGTGAGGCTATCGAGGACATAGGGCAGCCACTTTGCGATTTGGTTATGGAAAATTTCATGAAAAGGATATGGTCCTGTAGGCGTGGTCGTGGTGGTCATTTGGCTGATGTTATTTTCCATTATTAACGGCATACCTTCCTCTTTATAATGAAATAAAGATCCGATCATTTATCTCCAAAAATGGCATTTTTCTTTGAATATCAAAATAACACCTCTTATTGGAAAACCCTTTATTATAGTGATTGCGAAACAAAGTTTGGTTTAGTATCTCGTTGTATTGTAGAGACGCTACTACGTAACCAAAGGTTAAGCCAGCGGTATATCCCTCCAATATAAAATCAACAATGTCTCGACGTGATGTAGGGAAAGCAGCAATTTTTTCTTAGAAATTTATTGGAAATTTGTACTTTAGAATTTATTTAAAATTTAGATACCAACAACGGCACACATTAGCTATGTTCTTTTGTGTGCCTTGTTCTAGAACTCCCATATACTGGAGAGAACAGATTATTCTGTCGATTGAAGCGAACTGTTTGTGATGTTCGCTTCATTTATTAATCTTCTATGATAATGTATGAGACGTTCTTTTGTATAACTTTTGTTCTGCCCTGTACCGCGGATACAAAAGAACACAGCTGAAAATAACCCCAGTCGGCCACCACACTGAATAAAAATTCTGCCGAAACATTTGCTGTAAGTTTCGAAAAAGAAATGAATGTTTATTGCTCATCTACGCGTCCACATCCACACCACTGACTTTTAAAAATGGACTGAGCGATTTGCTATTTCATCTGGCACACATTTTGCGTTTCTGTATGTAAGCACCCTTTAAAACGTTACTACATAAAAAAACCTGCAAAACTCAACCAATCAGATGAAATTTTACACCCGAAAATCGAATTAAATTATAAAAATATTTGTTCTTGTGTCCAAGTGATATTTTGATCGCTTATAAGGAATTAAACTCATTCCGTCTTTAATTTTTAAAAAGTTATTTTTACCTATATCTTGCGTATGGGCGAGAGAAACGGAGCACGGTAAAAACTATCTTTACCTTATTCGGCTATTGCGGATTTCCATACATCAGATTGAGGCATCGTTGATTTTACATTGGACCCAAGCATTGCTGGCTTTTGGCGGCATCAAGACGTCGAGACATTGATTTTATATTCTAGCGAGGCGTTATTGGTTACTCTACTTCCCTTTGACTTACACTTTCAACCCCTTGTCCATATTTCAGTTGCAGAACATCTAACGAGTGAGCGTGAGTAATACTGTTCAAAATGGTACAAGTGGAGCCATCTGACATTAGAACAAGAAAGCATTTTTGCAATATTTTTATACGCAAGGCTATTTGTGAAAATTTGACTTAAAAAATATACGTGCATCAAGCCCGTATAAATTTTTCACTATGCGTAATATCACAAGAAAAAAAAACTATATTAGGGAAAAGTCATGGTAGTAGGTACTTCTTTACCCATTAGGAATTTGGATATATTCGGCCATTTATCTTTTTAAACGTAACTCTAGTTTTTAAATTAGTCAAAAACTTTAAATCATAAGAAATCAAAGAAGGTGTTTACAATCGTGAAATTGATTGGCATCAGTTGGGGGTCGTATGTATTGAGGGTACTACGAATCAATTTTTTAATTTAACGCCCACCCAACATACGAAACAGGAAAAACTTCTATCATCTTCGAAAACACTTGTATCACTTCATGTGAAGAAAAACACGGAGTGAATACGACAATGTAGTGCGCTCTATCATATTTTGTTTTATATTGTGCAGTAGAAAAGATACAAAGAATAACAGAAGTGCAAAACTTATGAATATATGATTTCGGAAAAAGCAAGAGCAAAATGCAATAGTAAAATCGGGAAATTGATGCTTGAACAATGCACAATTCTGAACTTCTTGGAAAGAAAATTACTTTCCCAGAACTTATGTCGAATTTTGATTTATGAGTCGGACGGGGGGAGCTTTTTTAAATCAAGGGAAGTTTTCTGAAGTGCTAACAATCATCAGAATTTCATGTATTCCTTTAAATGTCCACATTTGAAATGATTGATTGACTAGAGGAATGAATACATTTTTGTTTTTATAGTATTGCATTGCATCCTTTTATATCCAAGACCGTAGCGTCATAAAATATGAGCGGAAGGCATCATTTCAGGTTTAACAACTTCCAGATTACTAATTGAAATGACATGCAACGGAAGTAAGGAGAATTTCTTATAAGTTATTTTGTCCATGTTGGGTATCTATGTCATTGCAGACAATCTAAGGTTCATTGCAATTCTTATTGGATAGTCCTAACTGCTATTTGAAACATATAACCTGCAGAGTTTCTTAGTACAATTCTGTATTGTGGTTTAACGCTATCTGACTCGCATCTCGGATACGTGCTTCAATACCTTCAGTTCATTTGCAGTAGTGAACTGGAATGCTCATAGAATCATACAGTGTACATAGCTGAAAATTACATTTGCATGTAAGCTATTGCTTACAAAAGAGGTTATAAACTCTTTCAATTCTCTTTCATGTACTATAAAATTATTAGCTTGAAAGGAAAATATACTTGACCTCTTGATTTTATGATAATATTTATATTACACTAGTACCTAGTTTAGGTAATGCAGGATTTTATAGCTAATTCCGAATGCATACCTGCGGTCATTACATATATTCAGACGGATGTCATTGATAATGGGACAAAGTCTACTTCGCCTTAATCAGTTGTATACATCAGTTTATAGACTGGTCGCATAAAATCTGAGAAAATAAGCAAAATCAAAATTACCTCATAATTCCATTAAAGAGTCTCCACCGTTATTTCTTTTTAAACATAAAAAAAGAAAAATAGACGTTATTCATTTAAACAAATATATAAAACACATCAACAGCTGCCTTTTGCCAGTCACTAACAGATACAGGGTGTTTCCCACTAGGAGGGCAGTAGAGCGAGAGGTGATAGTACTCTGATAGATGAACAAAAAATTGTATGGGTGGGGGGGGAGGGGGGCATATCAACCGTTTAGGAGTTACAGGGTGATTAAGAAAAAACGCTAGTAAAAAACTACAAACTTACAAAACACCCTGTATCTTAAAAACTACAGGGTGTATATATATATATATCCCCTGCCGCTCTACTGACCACCTAGTAGGAAGCACCCTGTATATCAGTTGTTACATAGCAAATACAAGCTGTTTCACATCTCGCACATGGAATCGCTGCCGATTTTTATTTTTCTTTCAAGTTTCCATTTACTCCTTCCATTACTATGTTTCCATGGGGAGTTCAATCCGAATTGAATCCGAAGTAGTGCTCATGGAAACGAAAATTGGGTTGAGTTTCGTTCAATCCATGTTAACTGCACGAAATCAGTCGAGTTGAGTTGGCTGTTTTGGACGGATGAAGAAACTGAATTATTCTTGACAGGGATAGATAAAAAATATTTTAAGATTAATTGACGGGAAACGACACAGAAGGAAATATATATATATATAAAATAATGTATGAAGAATTCAAAACTAGAGGATTCGCGAATAAAACTTCCACATAAATAGAAATTAAGTGGAAGTATTTAAAGAGAGAATATATGGCAGCGGAAAAATAAATTCAAGAAGCGATGAAGGTACTACGCGTGAAAGTTATAAAACACTAGACCGCTTATTAAGTGCAAGACCTTCATCATTCACAAAACCTAATGCAATTGATTCTTCTGATCATACAGGAAACGTGTATTTAATTTCCCCAACATTTTATGTAATTTCTCATTTCGTTATAGGAAGCATTCCGGAGATTATCCCTGATACCAATAATGAGCCAGAGACCAGGAACTAGTAGATCAAGACCAAAGAGGACAAATCAGTTTATAAACCTAATCAATTATGTGAAAAATATGTGCCTAGACTTACAAAAAGGATTCCTCGAACAGCTGCTGCTGCAGACACAGTAAATTGAGTACGAATTCAAGTCGTACACAGAGGAAAGAAAGAAACAAATAGAAAATTTTTTCAAGGATAAAACTAAAATGTTTGAAAAGTGCTACAAACATTGTATATGTGAATTAAAAAATTTAATAAATAATGAAAAATCCAGTGAGAATAAGGAAAATGAAACTGTGGAAAATCAGCTAAGCAAATTAATTCAGCTGAAGACCCAATATATTAAGTGTGATATGTAATTAAAATGAAAAATGAAGTGTTGATAGATTAAGTACTATTCGCATGAAAATGTTGTGATATTTTTAAATAGTAATAGTAAATTATTTGCTTAAACTGTACAAATTAATTTAAAAATGCTGAACTTTTGAAATTTTCTTATTAGATATTTATTTACATATTTATTTTTATTACAAGTTGTTGAAACCAACATTAAAAAGCCACCTGAATGTAAAATCGTTCAAAATATTATTATTCCTAGTATTTCTAATTATTGAAACTAGGTCGGAACGAAACTATGTATAACTACATACAAGCACGACGATATGGCAGTTTTTAGTGGACACAACAATCGACACATAATGGCTGCATTCCAAGTAAACAAATCTGGGACACAATCCAATGAGAGGAAAGTAACATGTCTTCGATTAACATTACGCAAGTCAAATGGAATTAGATTGCGGCATCTGTGTAGTTAAATGTATCTTTTAAAGCAACAAATTAGCAATATGCAATAGGTATCGTATTGTATGATTTGTAATCATAATAACTAGCTAGGCAAAATCAAAAACGGAAACACAAATACTCAGAATTCCAGTTGCTATGCACACCTGCTAGGGTAAATGTACTCTTCTGACCTACGCATAACTGCGAAGGTCAAATGACTTTTCTGTTGCTACCTACGCACAGCTGCTAAGGTCAACGTACTTTAGTTACTATGCGTAATTTAAAATAATTTGTTGGTGCCTTGCGCAATTCAGAGGCAATATAAGTTGCTGGCAAACTTGATCTTCCTTTTTTCGCATCCAGCTCTTGTTACGTGCTCCACAGAATTTCACGTAAAAAAAAATAATAACACCGCGTTTTTCTACCAGCCAGCCACAATACTATATATCAATAAAAGAACTCAACTCAAGAGATTACTTATTCTTAAAAAAAAATATTAAGGTATACTTAACTTGGTGATATTCTTATCATGCACCAGGTTGGATCGTGTAGGTAAATGAACAAAAAAACAAACCTCCTCTGGTCCAAAGTCCCTCCTAATCCTTCTCACTACTCCTTTTAATTTTTGATCTTGTTTCTATTTTTATTTAACCTTTTTTTTTTTTTAAATAATTATCCCTTTATTTTTCTTCCTTTTCCTTTTTTTAATTCTAAGCCAAACTTTTAAGCCACTTTATCTATGCTCGACCAGCCGTCAGCTCAAAAAAAAAAAACGTCACCGGAAAAAGGCATCTCTCGGCGTCCCACTTTTTTTGCAATTGATTGCGTTCGATTTTTTTTCCCAAAGGGTTTTGTTCACATGTTTTCTTTGAATATTTAATTTTTGTTTTAAGATAATCAGACTGCACCTTGTTTTATTATATTATTATTTTATTATTTATTAAGACCTTTTGGTCTATGAAATATTTACAATCATGTGAGCTATATTTGTAGTTTTGTCCAAGTAAGTTAAATTATATCGTAATGTTAGTTCACCACTGTCTCTATTCAATTGTTACTATTGATATGTAATGTTTATTGCGTTGGCTTCACTATTTTGTTTTATTTATATCGTGATTTAATTTTACAAGATTATATATTTTTTGTCTTTATTTCACTCTGTGTTTACTATATGGCTTCTATTGTTTGTTTAGTTAACGTTTATTTTGTTCTTATTTCTTTATTCATTCTTAATTTTTTTTTCCTTTTAATTTCTCTTAATTATGTATACTTTGACTTTTTGTATAACGATGATGAATATCACCGAGTTTTGAATATATTGTAATTAAACTAAATTATATAGGGAATGTAATCGTGGCTAGATGGCTTGAATATGGGATTCAAATAGATGTACAGATAAGCTATCAGTATGAATTCAAGTTTAAGATTGAAGCGTAATTATGATTACTATTATTAAAAACACATTATTTAAAATAACAAACAATCCGAATACTTGTATTATTTTAATGAAATCATTCCACTATTTATTTGAATTTAAATGAACTTAAATTATTTATCTTAACCTTAAATAATATCCTAGTTATATTTCTACGCTGTTTTCGTTTTCCATATAGAGGATTCTAGCATTTCGCTGCTGAAGTTAACTAACAAAATTTTTCCGATAACTTCTTCATCAAATTTCCCCAAATTTGAGGCAAAAATAGGTTCCTTAAGTTTTTCAGGATTTGACTTTAAAACATATCCTGTAAATCCGATATGCCTATGCCGATATCGTCCACGTTCCAAAGTGCGAGGATTTCCTCCTAAATGAAAGCAGGACGGAGCGTAACAGAATCAGGAGACGCCATGTTTCAAAGATTCGTATCCTTTGGCCATTCGAAGTTGATGTAAAACAACAAGATATTTACAGTATCGCTTATCAAATATATATTGAACATAGATGGGGACACGTACTAACTCAAACTTTTATCTTGGGTCTCGACTGAGAGAAAGATAATTATTCTGGGTAGCGACTAGAATAACACGTACTAACTCAAGCCTTTATCTTGGGTATCGACTGAGATAAAGATATTTTTACAGTTACCTACATATATTTGGTGCCATTCGTAAAAGTTATCACGATCTATTACAATGTTGTGTATAACTTAAACTTACATACATAAGTGAAATCTAGTTAGTACGTGACTTACATGAAATTACATACATAAGTGAAATCTAGTTGATAAGTGACATTATCGAAGTATATATTTTACGTAAAATAAGTGAAGTTGAAATCTAATAAATTTAGTTCTAGTCAAGGTTTCAGTTGTGTGATTAAGCTAGACGTATGTGTGAAATAAACCGCTTGCTTTAGGCGTTCATTGGCGTCCACAATTCCCATCGTTACTTACATTTTTCTTGAGTGTGCTCATTGGGCAGAACACAAGTATTCCTTAAATATATTTAAATAAAAATCATTATATTTTATACTTTATTTTGCTCTAAATCGTAAAACTTTCAATAATTGGGAAATTTTGTGATGAATATTCTTTTAAATGATCGCGAATTTGATTTACATATAACTCCTGGTAAGTGTTCGCGTAGTGGGGCTGTGGAAAATGTCTCTCGTTTTCAGTAGCAGCTCTTATTCAACTGTCTCTAACTGGCAATTATCGTTTTTCAGCTATGTTGTGTAGGACGCATCAAGTAGACATTTTTGATTGCAAGAACTCTTTTCTGAATCATTCTTTTTAGTTTTCCAATGGCATTTTCCACAACAATGCGTGCTCTGCTTAGATTAAACATTAAACGATTCTTCTTCTGCAGTCCTGGAATGCTTTTATATCCATACCATTAATGAGGAGTTTATAAAAAAAAAAAAAATGACAATTGCCAGAAGTTATAAAAAAAAAACCTTTTGATAGCTTTCAATATTTCTATAAAGGAACGAATCTCTTAATACTACTGCGTCATGCATCCTGGATATTATGTGTATATAACAAAAATGAGTGAATAATTTAATGAGTTTTAGTTATACTTTTAGCTGTAATTAGCATCCACCACGTGCGGGCTTGGCTGCAATTCTGCCTTTAATTTTTCACATTAAAAACTGTACATTTCTTCATCGACTCGAAAATTGTCAATCCACTCATAAAAATCATTCCAATTAACGACTGTGTTGCACCAATTACCAAAAACATCATCAGAATATGAAATCCTATAAAATTGGTTATAACCATTTTTTCTGTCCGACGAACCGTTCTAGAAATATACGCTAAAAACCACATCAAAAATCACGGATGGGTGACCCTACGGAATTCCATACGGGCATTCATCTAGTAGGGTATCATAAGAATTAGACCAATTCTATCTTTTTTACTTGTTTGTTATTTCTTTTGACATTCAAAGGGACCGTAATCAACTCATTGAAACTGTGTGTATCAGCACTTTGATGGAAAAAATATAAGCTAGGGAGGAGTGGGACTCACACAATGTACGTCGGCCTGAAACCAGGGTTGTCCCATTATGTGTATAGTCATAATTATACCACTAATTAAACCCAAGGTTTAATACACCAAGAATTTGCGGATTTTATGTGAATTTTAGTTTATTTGTAGCATAGCAGTGGTGCAGCTGAAGGGTGTTCTTATCATACATATATGAAAGATATAAAGAGTGAAAAACGAAATCGATTAAATTTTAAAGCCGTCGAAAGTATTATGCATGCAAACTGTTACGCATACACAACACTTTCCACACAACAACTCTTACAGGGATAACTTTAGCCCTCCCTAGACCTTATTTTTGGCTTAAATTTAAACCAATTTTGACCAATTCTTATGATACCCTTTTGAAGTGGTTCTTCGAAAATATGTCTAGAATGCTTCGTCCATCAGAAAAATGATTACAACCAATTTTAGAGGATTTCATATTCTGAAGAACTTTTCAGTACATTAAAAGCGTATAAGACTTATCGTTTTCACAGTATACGTAAAAATCCTAAATTCTTATATGGCAGCACCAAGAAGTGGTTGCCCGACTTAGTTCAGTTTTAATACTGTATTTACTATTTCTATGAACACACTATGTACTAAATTTCATTTCCCCACACTGACGCATTCTCAGGTAGTGTCCAAATATATAGTGACACCCAACATTTTGTGTGATAACCCTACAAAGGACTTACCCGATTTTCGAACTTAATTTTACTTTTATATTAAGGGTCATTATGGAAACTTTCAGCTCTGTCGATACACGCGTTCTTGAGTTATATCTAAATAAATTTTATTTGTATGCATGGGTGTCTAATCCGTTTTGCTCTGCCATCGTTATTCTTAAGCGTTATAAACGGAATGACAAACTTAGTATATCCGCTAGGGGGGTACTCTCTCTTGGTGTTATCATACAACATTTTCGGTTTTGCACTTTATTTGCATTTTATTTTAATCTAGGGTATAATATTTTGGTCATAGCCCAATAAAAATTTTTTGTCTTATTAATTCTTCATATAAAGGGTTTTCCAATAAGAGGTGTTATTTTAATTAGCCCGCTATTTCGGTAGATGTCACTTTTGGAGCTGTCATTTTTTGACATTTGACAAGTAGAAACTACGCCATTAATAAAAATGGAACGATACACGATTCAATAACGCATTGAAGTTATTAAAATTCACTATAAAAATTGTGAAAATGTGGCAGAGACGGTTCGCAAAACTCGAACATTTTTGGGTCGTCGTGAAACACCTTGTCGAACCGCAATACAGAAATTGGTAGAAAAATTTGAGCTGTCGGGACAAGTTAGTGATGTGAAGAATAAAACCCGTGCACGTCGCTCAAGAACAGCCGAGAATATTGCTGCTGTAGCCGAAAGTGTTGAAGAAAACCCAGGTTTGTCCATTCCTCGTCGTTCTTTGGAATTAGGAATTCCACAAACGTCATTACACCGTATTTTGCATAAAGATTTGGGTCTTAAGGCTTATAAAGTTCAGTTAACACAAGAACTCAAGCCGGCCGATCATCAACAATGTCGAGTCTTTGCTGATTGGGTCCTTGAAATGCATGAAAATGATCCGGAATTCCATCGAAAACTCATCTTGAGTGATGAGGCCCATTTCCACCTCGATGGCTTCGTCAACAAGCAAAATTGTTGCATCTGGGGCTAGGAAAACCCAAGAGTTATTGTTGAAAAGCCTCTCTATCCTCAACCAGTGACTGTTTGGTCCTCTTTATGGTCCCGCGGGGTCATTGGACCTTACTTTTTCGAAAATGAGGCTGGAGCAACAGTTACGGTGAATGGATTGCGCTATCGACAGATGATTAATGATTTTTTATGGCCGGAATTGGATGGTATTGATCTGGACAACGTTTATTTTCAACAAGACGGCGCTACGTGCCATACAAGCAACGAAACCATTGATCTTTTACAGGAAAAGTTTCCGGACCGTGTTATCTCTCGAAGAGGTGCTCACCATTGGCCACCGAGATCTTGTGACTTAACACATTGCGACTTCTTCCTTTGGGGCCACGTGAAAGAGAAGGTCTACGGCAACAGCCCAGCGTTGATTCAAGACCTCAAAGATGGAATTCGTGAGGCCATCGAAGACATAGGTCAGGCACCTTGCGATTCGGTTATGGAAAATTTCATGAAAAGGGTATGGTCCTGTAGGCGTGGTCGTGGTGGTCATTTGGCTGATGTTATTTTCCATTATTAACGGCATACCTTCCTCTTTATAATGAAATAAAGATCCGATCATTTATCTCACAAAATGGCATTTTTCTTTGAATATCAAAATAACACCTCTTATTGGAAAACCCTTTAGTTCACAGGAAAGCCAATACGAGATTATTGCAGTATTTCACCATACGAATTGTGCGCATATAGTGCTTTCGAGCGAACTTTTATTGAGCCATTACGCCTCATGCACGAATAACCTATACCTTATAACGCCAGGACAACAGATGCTTCAGTTATGTGCAGGCTTCCGACATTCCACAAAATATCCGACGCTTTTGGCCAATGCCCTTTCTATCAGAGCTCTGCTTTCATCTGCAAGTGCCTCTGGATGAGGTTTTTGGTAATACGCTTATCCGCCACCACTAATTTTGAACATTATTAAATATCTGATAGAACTGAGATAGAATTTACCTCGAAAATTTCAGAATTCTAATACATAGGAGCCAACTACGACAGTGGAATATACTACAAGCGTTTTCTAATACTCCACGCGTATGAAGAATAAGCTCCAACTAATAACTAACACAAGTTAAATAATTTACATGCTTTAAGATAAAATAATTAAATTGAATTCGAAGCACTTTTCACTACTTCCAATATATAGACGATATCACCTCTTGATATTTGTTTCCGTAACGTTTCCTGGAAAACTTTTCCGAAGTTGTTAATGGAACTAATTGGAGCAGTTCTTAAAACTACCTTACAAGAATGTCCTCAACTGAATTTAAGTAAATATGAAAAGGGAACAATCTTAGTGTACGTCTGGAATTTAACACCCAGCTTCCTGTCAATGAAGTGTTGAATTATCAATTAAATTTACGCTTTAGAACTTACAAGTACGAGTAAACAGGGAGATTGTTGAAGAAACTTGAGGACAACGCTTTAGCGTTGCATTTATTCATTGGTTTCCACAAAATAGTTGTATGTATGTATACACACATATGCATATGTTTGCCTATAACTTTTCATGTGCTATACGTATAGGGTAGACAATTCTAGAATTTTTAGTTTTTGTATACATTGGATATTTTTACCCCAATCTGATATATATATTGAACTTTGCTAATTAGACTGCTCCGTTCCACAATTTAGTTTATACTTATTATGTTCGAGCCGCAAGTGAAAGTGCATAAAATCAATAACAGTCGGAACCAGTGGTGTATCTGGCTATTATGAAAGTTTTTAAAAGCAAACAAATATGCCAAATTAAAATGTACAACAGCATTGATTTCGTTTGGTTGAGAAAATTACGGAAAAACATTAAAAGCGCAGTTTACGATTTCGCTCATATACAGGTAATTAGTAGATATTAAAAAAAAAGTACGCAAAAGATCAGAGCGGAAATTATTACTGGGTATTTCGAAAGAGAGATGACAGAGAATAATGAAAAACCCTTACTCCGATTTAACGTAAATTAACCCTTTTACGCAGGCTTCTACCGCGAGATAGCAGGCTTCTTGAATATCATATGGGTATGGCTAGGCGTTGAAGTCTTCAACATCGGAAATAAAGGTAGTTAAATAGATATGGAAACAATTAAAGCATAATAACGTACTAGTGCTTTGCATAATAACAGCTGATTTCGAAATTATTAGAAAATTAATTATGTTTGATTAGGAAACTTTATGAAATTTCATGTATGTATGTTCCAAGAGCTTTCCTGAGGTATAGAGGCAATAAAAGCGTGACTGGATATGTGGGAAAGCAGGCAGGTCGCGGAAACGTGATAAAATCCGATTCCACGTTTAACACTCTCAGTGCCATGGAAAAAACAGGTTTTCTGCAACATGCTATTGTCAGACGCATTGACCTGACATGTTTATTTTAAAAAAGTCTCGTGTCAGACCAATCGACCTGACATCAGGTATGTTAAAAAAGTGTGCTTGCTTTTCTGCGCGCTGGAGAGGGGCGGAGGGGAAAGACGCTTACCTACGGTTAGGGGGGTGGTGGGAGAAGTTCGCTACCATATGGTCAAAGAATGAAGGAAATCGGTTGGGAGGGTGAGAAGTTATGGACCAAAAAGTGTAAAGTGTATTTGTATGTATGCAGCGTAGATTGGTAGGAATTGGGATGGTAGGTGGAGGGTGCATGGAGGGTAGATGGTGGGGGTGGTGGGTGGATGGTGGGAGGGGAGGGGTGCGGAAAAGCGGAAGATACACTTTCCTATGAAGATAGGAGGGTTGGCAACCATATGAGAAGGTGTGGGGAATGAACACATATGTACAGACATGTAATTTGAATACTTTGTTTGAACCAAGTGTACTCGATCGAAAAAGTAAGTACGCAGTTCTATATTACTCGTCAATACCTTTCATATGATATACGACATGACAGTGTACCTTAACCCCCACCGAGGGTAGCTACCCCACCCTAAAGTCCCGAAAAAAAATGTGTGTGTGCGTGAATGATAGCTACTGATTGTATGAGTAGAACTGCATACTCAGTTACTCCAAATACCCGATTTATTATCGAAAAACGATATTTTCCCTCCCCCCTCGGAAGGGGTAATTATAGCGAAAAACGTAGTACCCCATACGATGGACCATTCTACCCCAAATAAACCCTTAAATAATTGAAATCGGTTAATATCTGACCGAGCTGATGAGAAAAATATACAACGTATAAATTGATGTAAAAATGTAGAAAAAAATTTGTACTAAAATGCTGACGGAAGGTTTAAAATTTTAAATTTTAGGTGAAACTTTTAACGGGTAATGCTCCCGATGTATGTAATATATTGACTTCTGGTTTTTTGTAGATGAAGGCTTAGAGTGTGAAGATAATTTGCCTAGTACATATAATTGAGGTAGAGTCTAAACAAAACATAGTATTTGGGGTATATGTGACCCAAGGTAGGTAAACAATTTCAGTGGCGGAGGGAAAAATGTCAAAAAAGGGTAAAAATTAGTAAATAAAAAAAACTATCAGATAGTACTTAACGAGAGCTTTAATTTGATATATAACATGTGCCCCCCCCCCCCAAATTGGTGCCCCCCCCCCCAATTTGTGCCCCCGAAAAAATCACAAAAATTACACAAATGGAAAAAAAGTTGTTCTGCGAATTGCTACTATTGGCCATCCAGTGGTAACGGTGAAAACCGTTCCTCGATCGGACTTAATTTACGGAAGTTATGAAGGTATGTTTTTTCAATCTAGTACTACAATATGGAAGTTCGAAATTTAGTAGTAGAGCAAAAATATAAATGGGGATCGATACCCCCCTCTATCGATCCCCATTTACATTTTTGCTCTACTACTAAATTTCGAAAACTGTTTTTTAAGATTTTCTAAAAAATTCCACATCCTTATAGGGGGAGGGGAGAGCGATTAAGTATTTTTGTTCTAGTACAATTTCGAAAACCAAAATCACTTTCAAATAGCCCTGATTTTTTCATGATATATAAGTATACACATGACTATACTCCGACGTCAAATAAGGAAGTTATAGATTTTAGAATTTTTAAACTAATTAAATTCCCCCTCCCCTTAAAAAAATATTTTAAAAAGACGTAGTACGCTATACGATCCGGAATTGAAATATCTTCGATCCTATAAGAGGAAATTTTTCTCCGAGCTATATCTTCGGAGCATACCCCAAAAAGGTTTTTAGCCATTTGTATGGAGTGAAAATGGTGATTTTCGGCCCCTCTACAGATCCCCCCCCTTCTCCCATGGAGTAATGAAATTTCTACCATAGATAGCCGACCCCAGCAGCTTTCATTTGAGCCATCAAACGTCCCGATCCGACATCTGCACCCCTCGCTACGCTCGACCTTAAGATCACTGATTATAGTAGATTAAAATATTTCCGTATTTTCTCTTTATTTGCCGGCATAACTATAACGGTACGAAGAGAAAATTTATAAATATTGTTGTGGTCGGAGCGGGAAAGCACTGTCAGTCATATTTGACTGACATGGCACTGAGAGTGTTAAAATAATTAGGTTTACGGTTTCCAATATAAGTTTTATTGATTTCCATATCATAGGTGGCTGGTAATAATGGAGATTAAATGGCACAGACACACACTCACCTGAACAGAAATAAGAAATTTCAGAATTCAGTATGACTTTATCTGTTTTTTTTTGACACATTGGACGTAGAGTGCTTTTGCCGAGTCGTATGCCTAATCTACAATGCATGGTTAAACCACGTCGTCAAAACGATATCGTTTTCTGAATAACGCATAAATATACGTAATATATAAGTAGTGGTAACCTCCCAAGTAACAATTTTCCCAATTTTTGGTGACTGAAGGTGATGGGTAGTTTTATAAGGGGTATATAATGGTTACTCGGTTATGTAAAAATTTCAGTGGTTACATAAGAGTTTTATAATATTACTAATTGGTGACGTAGTTATATTAGAGTTTTTTAAGGTTACTAATGGTTATCGTGGAAGTAGGTTACTAAAGGTTTTATAACTTGGTGATGGAAATGTTACAATCACCGCTCTATAAAACTTAGACTAACCATTACTAGAAGGTATATAATAAAGTTTTGTAATTGTTTTGATCACCACGTTATATAACTTATTGGTAATAAGGGTTTATTGCGGTATCCGTGGTTACCCTTATATAACTCTACAACTTTCAGTAATTTCGGTGACTTTAATAAAAATTGGGAACTTTCGGTAATACATATACCCACTATAAAATATCGTAAAATTTTTTGGTGGCCCTTTAGTAACTACGGTGATCGTTATAAAAACAAATTACTTTTAGTGTCGAATGGAGCCATTATAACACTACACGGCGCGCCCAACAAAACTTATTTTAAGAATAACTTGACACATCCTTCGGTATTACTTTAAGATATATAACTTTACCAAGGTAACACAATATAATCAAAGGGTATATGAGATCACGAACGTCTGATTTTTGTCACTATAAGATATAAAACATTACCAAAGGTTACATATTATGACTAAAGGCTATATAAGGATCATTTCCGAGGTATGGTAGTTTCTTCTTTTTATATAATATTCTAGAAGTTTTATAAGGGTCATTCAGTTTATATAATAGAGACAGAGTTTATATAAAACTACTTGAAGTTTTATAATGGTAGTTAGTTCATTAAAGTACAAGCCGCCATTTTTTTCATCTATGCATTGCAGATAAAAAAGAAAATGTCGGATTAGTCAATTTTTTATATTGCAGATATATGGCTTCTGTTTTATTTTTATATGAAGAAAATACATCTTTTTAGCTATATAACATTTCTAAATTATGATATGTTATTTTTATGAATCAATATCACCTAAGTGAACATTTTTAATTTTGTCATATTTAATTAAAATTATTAAAAATTGATTATTTTTGGAGGGGTCTGTATTTTTTAGAAGTATCTACGATGATATTCACAGTAAAATTTCAATTGCAGCTGAATTTCACCACATATATACCGAAAAATTGTACTTCTGAAATGTAAAAATATTAAACCCTTCCATTATAAAAATGCAATACAAAAAAAAAATCGAAATTCTATGTCAAGATAGGTTTCGTATATATTTGCATATTATTGTTTTATAAAGGTAACAAAAAATAATTTCCCTAACATTTCAATCACTGAAAGTAATCAGCCTGAGAATTCCAAGCGTTGTGGAAACGTTACCATCACCATTATAAACAAAGTTTATAAAGGTAACCGAAACATTACCGCAACCACTGCTATGACCAAAATAAATTAATCGAGAGCACCTTGGGTTATATATGGGTTTTATAAGAAGTTATATTAAGGTAACCAGAATATTTTGGTTACTCATTTTATAAAACTTTTAGTTATATAACGGTACCTAAAACAAGTCACGGTAGCCTTTATATAATCCTCCATTTAAGCTCTATAAGGGGTTTATAGTGGTTACAAAGAGGTTTCGAGTACTAGTCTATATAACTCAAGTTATATAATTTGGTAATGGAAACCTCACCGTTACTACTATATAAAAAAAATTGTTTCTTGGGCTGCCAACTTAAACAGCTGTTGAACTGTCAATTACAATAAATTTTATTGTACACTGCTGTGGGAGAAGACGATTTATATAAAACTTTGTTTTTAAAAGTTTGTTTGCAAGTTATCAATAGTTGGATCTGAAAAGTTATTTTATATATTCTAACATATCCGAATTTCATATATTTTTGGTGATCCATAAGGCATTTAAATGAAAATGAATGCAGAAAATCTTGAAGCCTTGGAAGTGCTAGCAAGCTTGGCGTGTTTGGTAGAACAAGGAATAGAGGCAACCCTTGCAGCTACCTCCAGAAGGTGGTGGGTTCGACCCATAAATGCGAGAAGGCAGAATCAAGGAGCAGTTCATATGTTCATGATGAGTCCTTTTTTAATTTTACCCGCTTATCGTTTTCTGCATTTGATGACCTTCTGCGTCTTGTTGGGCCTTCACTAGAAAAAAGTTCAATCAGAGCATCCATTAGTCCAGAATCGCGGTTGCTTTTGAGGGAAGAACTAAATATCCTCATGTCATTGGTGCTATTGATGGTTCTTGAATGGCAAATTGTACGAATTCATTCATTAAATTGCTCTATTACAGGCAAGCTCGTAACGATAAAAGCACCACCAAAATCAGGTACTTACTTTTTTAATTATAAAAAGCAGTACAGCATTGCCCTCCAAGGAGTGTGTGATGCTCAGTATCGCTTCTGGGAGGGTATAGATCCGGGTCCGATGGCGGAATATTTAGGAGCAGCTCTTTATTTGAAGAAATTGAAAACGGTGAATTGTCCCATACCTCTTTCTTGGTGACGTTGTCTTTCCCCTACGCTCTTACCTAATGACACCATACTGTGGGAGAAACTTGGAAATTGAGCAAATCAACCATAATCGTGAACTTTCAAAAGGTCGCTGCTTAATGGAAAGCACCTTCGGAATATTAACTGCGCGATGGCAAATTTTCTCAAGAGCGATACAAGCAAAGCCTGAAAATGTTGACAATATAGTGTTTGCTTCAATTATGTTGCATAACTTCATTATATCTTCACAGTCAGAAGCTTATTTAAACAATGTCGATGAAGCTATTGCATCCTCTCGGAGCACCTTACAAGCCATTCCTCTTAGTTACAATGAAGGTGCTAGAAATGCAACAGCCGGATCGAGAGTATTGAGGAATAAAATTAAAGATTTAATCAATAGTCTATAATATGTATGTATGTACATGATCTACAATAAAATCACAAAATTGTTATTGTAAGTAGGCTCAATTTCTTGACTTAAATTTTTTTTTTTTTTATATATTTAATTTTCACTCCGCACTAATTTCTACGTACAGTTTAATACATCCGTTTACAAATTTAGTTTGCTTGTCCGCGGGGAGGCGTTCAAGTGCACAACCTAGAAAGTCTTTAAATTTATCGATAAAAGGCGATGTTGGCGGGTCAGATGTAAGCTGTTGGGCATTACTTCTGAATTCTTTTACAGCTTCTTTTATGTCGTTGAAAGTTTCTAAGCCTGTTGTCATTAGCTTTTGGCGAAGGCTTGAGGCTTGATCTCTTCTAACAGGTGGAGACAGTAATTGCCCAGAATCCGAAGATGAAGGACCTGAAGAACAGGATGGAATTGATCTTCTATTTTCTATAGAGACTATGTCCTGGAGCTGCGGCTGCGACAGCTCTCCTGGTGATGAGCTTGAATCCGTATTTAAGGCCGGGAGAGCAGGAATGGTGACAAAAATCTGGCTGGTACATTCAGAACAGACAGAACACATCTCACTTTCTAGTTCAATATTTTGCAAGTTTTCTGGTGTTATACCTACATTAGTTCTGTTACAAACATTGCCACACTCTATTGTCCTAAAGAAGTATATGAAATATATTCATTAAAATAGGTAATATACAAAACAAGACCGTCTTCTAGAAAGATTATCGTATATAAAATTCATTTTTTCTGCCAGGACAAACAATTTTTTTAAAGCAGGAGATGCCGCTGCACCACTTTTTGATAACATACTATATTCTGCCTGTTTTTGAAGTGGATCAAGCGTCGTTTCAACAAATTGAAATGATGTTTGGCTTCACTACCTATGCACATATATGTGTTGTAACAACAATTAATTAAAAAAGATTGTAATTTATTTACCAGTACAGCCAAGATCCTTCCCTATTTGGGTCCATTTCTTGTCGGATATGTCAGTTCTTTCGTAGAGAGGGTTGCCTTTATTCCATAATATAGCCATCTTTTCCACACTCTCCACTAAAATTTCTTCTTTATTTTCTGAAAATTAAGGAAGCATTTTTAATGAGATGTTTTGAGTTATTACAGATCTACTTGCCATTCTAATGAAAATCCATTTTGTTGTTGTTGCTTTTAATTAAAGCGATTTGATTTGTTTGGCCTTTATACAACTTTATCTTTGCCAGAATATTTTGACAGTTCCAGTTTACAGCTGTTCTGTTCTAAATTCCGACTGCATGGTTCTAAATTATGCTCAATACACCTGAGGTATTACTGTATCGTTTTTGCTGATTAACTACTACACATAAGCTCGTGCTCATGACGTCAAATGAATGAGAGAGAAGGGACATTTTTGCAAGCATAAATTTTCAAATGCAAGAGTGGGAAGCAAACACAAAAATCCATATAGTTTTGACGACGTGGTTTTACCATGCATTGTAGATTGGGCATTATATTCTAGGCAAAGCGTGGTATCATTGCAGGGGTATCCTGCCTTAATTTTTGAAGTAAAGTTTCTTATGTTGGGTTGTGAACTGCCGCGAGAGGGGAAATGAGTGACAAAAACGTTCCCACCCCTCTTCGCGGCGTTCACTCTCCTCCCTTTTTGGTCATCTATGAGTCTACGCTCATAAAAATTGTTAATGGCTCGAGCACCCATTCTCGTCTTCCAATAATGCATAACAATTCTATGGAAAAAATTTCCAGTAAATTTCTAAGAATAATTTTTGGCCTTCCCTACATGTTTTTCAGAATTTGTAGGTGTAGTGTATGCATTATGTATGTAAGTAGATGTAAGCTGAAAGTTGTGTAAGGCGAGTCGCTCGGGTTCATCGCTCAATCGCTGAGTCAGTCAGCTCTTAGTAACCGATCGAGCCGGAGCCACCAGCCAGCCAAGAACAGTGTGACAACAGAAATAAAGAGTAATACATATCTACATATATATATAGTCTGTGATTTTATTGAACACAACAGTTGGCGACGAGGATAAAAAAAAAGGTAAAACAAAAGAAAAAGTGTATATTCAGAAAAAACAAAATGTCCAAAACAACATCCACATTTTTTGGCACAATTGAATATTTTACGCCAGATAGTAATTTCGAAAACTATCGAGACCGTCTCGAGCATTTATTTTCAATTAACCAAATAACAGATGACAAGGTTAAAAGCTCGTATTTAATAACACTAATCGGACCGGAGGGATATAATATTCTTAAGTCGTTAGTGGCTCCTGAAAAACCGGGCGAAAAAGGTTATACAGATTTAGTTAAAATTCTCGAAAACCATTTCAAATCAAAAAAAAATATAATAGCGGAACGGTTCATCTTCCATACCAGCAAACAAAAGAGTTTCGAGAGTGTTAGCGATTACATAGTGGAATTAAAAACACAGGCCGACAAATGTGAATTTAAAGCCTTTTTGAGTGATGCGCTACGAGATCAGTTTGTGTGTGGGATAAGAGATGAAAAATTGCAGTCAAAACTACTAGGTGAAGCAAATCTGACCTTCGATGAGGCATGTAAAATTGCACACAATTATGAGCTGACTCAGTCTGGCTTGCAATTATTTAAACCGGTGGCAGCAAATGTAGTTACATACTATAAAAACAATTACAACGGGAATGGTCAACAGAGAAAAAATTACAAAAGCAATCATGACAGCGATAATAGGGATAACCAGCAACGAGAACGAAGAGGCAGTGCTAGTATGGGACAATGCTTTAATTGTGGGAAGTATGGACACATGGCACGAGAATGCAGATATCGAGATATAAAGCGGAATCAACAAAAGTATTAACAAAAGGGACCGCAACCATCACGGCAAACATCTAAAGGAATTTATCATCTAGAGGAAGAACAAACGGAAGGAGATACTGAACGAGATGTTAGGGGAAGCTCTATTGAATATAATTTAGATGAGTTAGAGATTAAAAGTTTACATTTTATTACAGGTAGAAACGAGCCATGTACAGTAGAACTGATTATTAATGAGCAAAATGTTAAAATGGAAGTAGACTCAGGTGCGTGTGTCAGTGTGATGAGCTGGGAGCAATTCAATAACTTATTCGGACAGGAAAAACTCATAAGTATAGACAATACACTACAAGTTATTACTGGGGAGCAGGTGGAAGTCGCGGGAATTTGTACGGTGACAGTAAGAAAACGAGGAATTACAGGTAAAAGTTTTTTGAAACTATTTATTATAAGGAGTAAAAAGAATTTTACGCCGCTGCTGGGCCGTTCATGGCTTGATAAACTTTTCCCGAACTGGAAACAATTTTTTTTAAATAGTTTAAGCATCAAGCAAAAGCAAATTCAGGATGGTAACATTAAGGAACGATATAAAGACGTTTTTAGGTCAGATTTGACAGAACCTATTACGGGTTTTGAAGCCGAAATACATTTAATTGAGAACGCAAAACCATTGTTTTTTAAGCCCTACACTGTACCGTTCGGATTACGTGAAAAAGTAGAAATTGAGTTAGTGCGGCTGGTAAAAGAAAATATTCTAATACCGGTAAGACATAGCACGTGGGCATCCCCAATCGTAGTGGTTCCGAAGTTAGATAATTGCATTAGAATATATATAGATTGTAAGGTTTCGATAAATAAATTCATAAAAACTGAACATTATCCCTTACCGCGTATTGAGGACATCTTAGCAGGGCTAGCTAACTGTGCGGTATTTTGCGTATTGGATTTAACGGGTGCTTATCAACAACTGAGAGTATCTGAAAAATCACAAATATATTTAACAATAAACACTCATAAAGGACTTTTTCGATATACGAGACTTCCTTTTGGTGTTAGTTCAGCCCCGGCTACTTTTCAAAAAGTAATAGATGAAATTTTAAAAGGAATTAAAAATGTTTTTGGATATCTAGATGATATCCTTATAGGTGCAGCCACGAAAGAAGAGTGCGAAGAAAAATTAATTGAAGTTCTAAGCAGGTTGCAAGAACATAAAGTGAAGGTCAAGGAAAATAAGTGCAAATTTTTTGAAAACAGTGTAGAATACTTAGGGCACGAAATAAATAAAGAAGGAACTAAACCAAGTAAGACTAAACTAGAAGCAATTACGAAAGCCCCATCACCAAAAAATATAGGCCAACTTCAATCATATCTCGGTCTTTTAAATTTTTACGCCAAGTTTATACCAAACCATTCAATGGAGTTAAAGCCTTTATACAATCTTCTAAAAAAGGACTCCAAATTTCTCTGGTCAAACGAATGCGAAACAGCGTTCGAAAAAAGTAAAGTATTGTTACTTAAAAATAAAATCCTTGCTCACTACGACCCGTTAAAACCAATCATAATATCTTGTGATGCTAGTCCTTATGGCGTAGGAGCAGTTATGTCACACATTATTGACGGCGTAGAACGCCCCGTACTTTTTGCATCGAGCACACTAAGTAAAGCTGAGCAGAACTACTCACAACTTCATCGCGAAGGACTAGCTATTGTTTTCGCTATACGCAAGTTCCATAAATACATTTATGGACATAAGTTTATTTTACATACGGACCACCAACCGCTAAGAGAAATCTTTGGAAATAAAAAAGGGATCCCGGCAGTAGCAGCAGCCCGTCTACATCGTTGGGCAATATTTGTCAGCACATACGATTGTGTAATCAAATACAAAGGGGCTAAGGAAGTTAGAAACGCGGACGCACTCTCAAGGCTACCGCTAGAAGGAACTACTGATGTGGAAGTCGAGCTGATAAATAATCTTAATTTAGGAGAAAATAATGAAATACTCCCTATCAATTTAGAGGAAATCAAGAAAAAAACGGCAAACGATTCCAATTTAAGGCAAGTTTATACATTTCTGAAATCGGGTTGGCCTGACATGAAAGAGCTTTCACCAGTATTAATACCCTTTTTCAAAATGAGATCATCATTATCTTACGAAGAGGGGTGTATATTTTACGGAGACCGAATAGTTATCCCTGAAGTTCTTAAGGAAAAAGTATTAAAAATGTTGCATAATAATCACATAGGGATTGTTAGATCAAAAACGTTGGCTAGAAGCTATATCTGGTGGGTAGGACTAGATAAAGATATCGCAGATTACACTAGCAAATGCGAAATATGCCAACTTTCACAAAATCGGATTAGGACACAACCCCTCCAATCGTGGAGAAAATCCACAATACCATTCGAAAGAATACATATTGATTTTTTTCATTTCGAAAGAGATCAATTTCTCTTGCTAGTGGACAGCTACAGTCAATGGATAGAAATTTCGATTATGTCTTCTACGAATGCGCAATCAGTAGTGCAAGTATTAACATCGTGGTTCGCAATTTATGGCCTCCCGAAGGTACTGGTGTCAGACAATGGCCCACCGTTTAACTCCGAATATTTTATGAAATTTGGGCAAGCAAATGGTATAGATATAAAAAAGAGTATACCATACCATCCTGAATCAAACGGCTTAGCAGAAAGGGCGGTACAGACTGTTAAAAATAGTTTGAAAAAATATTTGCTAGAAAACAAGATTTCAAACAAAGCATTAAAAATCAAGTTAGCCTGTTTCTTAATAAGTTACCGAAATACACCAACGACAACCAACCGGTCCCCAGCAGAACGTATTTTTTGTTTTAAACCCAGAACATTTCTAGATATACTAAATAATGAAAAATGTATTCGGAAAACCCAGAGCAATTTTAAAATAAGTACGAACCAGTATAATTATAGTAAAACTACGACAAAGAGAAATACGAATTTATACAAAGACAACTCATCAACCAAAAAACTTCACACTGATACACGCCCTGCATTAAATTTTAATATAGGTGAAATTGTTTTATACGCAAACGCTAGAGCAGAATTTCCAAAATGGAGTCCGGCAAAAATTATTGAAAAGCTTAGTGAAGTAAGATGTATAATTAAATTAGGAAATAAAAATATTTGCGCTCATAGAAGTACACTGAGAAAATCTAAAATTAAGGAATTTAAGTATTCACCTTTTGCATCCTTTTTTAAATATAAAGAAGACCTTCAAGAACATCCCTCAAGTAAAATAGGAAATGAAATTATATTAGAAAATAAGACGAAAATAAATGAAAATACAGATTTTGAAATAGGTGCTCAAGAAGCAGAAAAAAGTAGTTTAAATGAAGATAATAAACAATCTCAAAAGTCTAAAAGACAAAGAAAAATTCCTGAAAGACTTAAATATGACTCATGGTAGTTCGAATTATATTATAACAAAATTTGGATTATATATATATAAAAAAAAAAAAAAAAAAAAAAAAAAAATGTATATATATATATATATGTATTTTATAATGTAAGGATTGTTTTATTATTACTTTGAATTCTCATGGCTAGTAGAGGCTTCTCATTTTTTTGTAAAAGGAAAGGAGGTGTAGTGTATGCATTATGTATGTAAGTAGATGTAAGCTGAAAGTTGTGTAAGGCGAGTCGCTCGGATTCATCGCTCAATCGCTGAGTCAGTCAGCTCTTAGTAACCGATCGAGCCGGAGCCACCAGCCAGCCAAGAACAGTGTGACAACAGAAATAAAGAGTAATACATATCTACATATATATATAGTCTGTGATTTTATTGAACACAACAGTAGGTATGCATTTGGAAGGCAATGGGTGCTTGGTGTTGAGCGGAGATTTTAACACAAATTTCGCCACAGACGCCTCGTTATCATTAGTGAAATTGTTAAAAGATAAATTTAATTTAACTATGCTTAACGATACTAATGAAGCTACAACTAGAGGTGGTACAACTATTGATGCAGTTTTCACGAGATTTATTTATAAAATTTATTCAATTATATTTGTTTCCTATTGTTCATACCACAACCCTAATGTAACTTGTATAGAAAATACACGTAAAGAATCAACACTATCAATAGTTGAATGTGATGATGAACAACCAAGATTAAATTGATTAAAAAAAATAGTTGAAATTGTTTTTATTTTTACCTGCAAATTATAAATATATTTTAATTCCTGTCAAAGGTATTTCCCTATTTTCATATTAAATAATTACAAATTCTTTAAAAAACAAATTTACTTTAGTTTTAGGTTAACTGTTTTTAAATAAATTTTATAATACTACTACGTGGATATTTGAATCTCTCACTCTCTCTTTTCAATACAAAGTTAGTGAAATAACACAACACTTGAAGTTTTACTTTTTCGAGGGTCTCCCGATCCCGTTTCTTTTTTTTAAGTTTTGTGGGTGAGAGGATATTATTTTGAAATTTTGAAGTTTTCATAATGGACGGACAAACGTATTTAAAAGCAGCATTATTAGTGCTGCTTTCGAGAAAAAAGTGCTCCTGTACGAGGACAATTAATGCTCGACCTTGTTTTAGGCAACTAAAGGATATTTTATCACATATCATTTAAGGTGTTCATAATCGTGGATTATGCCATTTTAAGCACAGTTCAATAGCTTGGTGGTATTGCTGCGCGTTGAGAAAGAAAGTGCGTATTGTAAAGCCATGACCTCAGTCAACGGGTATAAACAAAAATTGAAACAAAAAATAAAAACAAACAAAGTTTGCTCGACATCAAGAAGAATTTGAAACGCAAGCAAATTCCGCTATGCAAGCATAATTCTTGATTGAGAAAATATATATACCTGAGGTCATTGCTTTACCATATCAATGCATTGTGAATCATTCAGAAATTTTGTGATCAGAAATGCTGACACAACAATTTCTGATTTGATATTTAATGTATTGCAATTCTCCAAAAATCCCCCCTCTAGAATTAAAAAGAAACTCCTTTGCAATTAATATATATAAATCAGCAGCTATTAATCAATAAAATTTAGAATTAATCTGACTGTCGAAAGGTGACTTTATATTCTCAAATTTAAACATCGGCACACTCTGTCATCCCTGTGGTTTGAAGAAGATTTGCATAGATAATATTTGATTTTAACAAGTTTTCGGCTTCAGGGGATAGTCTGACGAGCATATCCTTTTTATTCAGGATTGGAAAATCTACAGCCAGGGTAATTATTGCTGAGAGCATGGAGGCAATTTGGGAATTCGTTTCACTAGTTGTTTTTCCTAGTTTAGATAATGACGCCTTCTCACTAGTAGCTGAGGATTTCGTGTGGAAATGGCATATGCCGAATTGCATTGGCGCTATAGATGGGAAGCATATAGTAATTTAGGTAAAATTTCAGTACTACTAATAATTTAAATTCTGTATGTCATGGTTTAAGCTCCTCCGAAATAGGGTTCGATTTTCTACAATTACAAAAAGACGTTCATAATAGTTTTACTGGCTGTAGCTGATGGATTCGCCAAATTTGTATACTGCGACATTTGCGCCTTCAGAAAACAAAGTGACGATGGAGTTCTGAAGGCATTGCCGTTAGTTATGCTGATTATGGCTTCCCTGTGAGGCAGTATAATTTTTTGACGACACTATTCAATCCCCCGAAGGACTATCTGATCTAATATAGGGGGCAGTAGCAATATCCCAATACGCAGAGCTTTCAATGGAAGTAGTTCTAAACAAATGTTCTTCATTCAAAAAATTAGCACTTTACAGGTCCTTACAGCTAATAATATATTTTATAAAAAAAAAAAAAAAAAAAAAACATTGGTCCATCACAAAAGTAGTAGATCATCACATTGTTCACATTTGGCACATAACATCCCAGATTTATTTATTCTAATATTGGATAGTACTCCCGTAATTGCTATTTGAGTTGCCGACATAGGGAAGCTATATAGCCGGGGACGCCGCGTACATTCCGAAGTGCTCGTGTTGGACCTGCTGTATACCGGCCTGCTCGTGTTCCCGGGTTTCTATTGGAGAAGCGGTCATATTGGGGAGTTTTACGTAGTAACGCTTAGAGGAGGAAAATGCAGAATCTGATAGTTCGGTTGAAAAAAAAAACACAAAACTAGCATACAACCACAAATCTTTCTATCTTCTACAATTTCATCGACGGAGTTTTTATTTCTTGAAATTATTGGTGCCGAAAACAAAACGGTCATCGGCTGCATTTATAAATCTCCGTCAGTTTCTTTATCTGATATCTTCACGGATAAGCTTTTGAATCTCTCTTGCTGTTTTCCCAACATAGCTTCATGTGGAAATCTTAACCTAAATTTATTAACGATGACGAGTCGGTTAGACAGTTTATAAATTTCTTGCCTGAACGTGACCTTCATGTAATAAATAATGAAGCAACGCATTTCTCAGGTAATAGTTCATCATTGTCCGATATTTTCATATGCAATAACACCTCAAACGTATCCTTTTTTAGCCAACTTGCGGTACCAGGCATCTCGGATCACCACCTCATATTTCTTACAAACTTGCTTACTAATATTGGGAGAGGAAATCGCTCCACTGAATCCTTCACTTTCAGAGATTTCAACTCCGTAGATCCTAACATGCTACACTTATTAGTATTGAGTTCAACCTAAGTATTTTAAACTGTGCCTCAAATGATGACAAAATTGAAATTTGAAAAATATTGTACTAGAGCTATTCAAGTGTTTTGTTCGTATTATGATTGTTAAAAGAAATATGAGGAATCCCCGGAGAAATAAGGTACAATTGGTTTGGAAACAAAAACGATCTCCAACGAATTTTGAACGTTTCGAAAACTGCAGTTCACAATTTCTTAAAACCAACAGATAAGCTTGCTAAAAACAAGAAACGAGGGCCAAAATCGCGAATACCACCTAAAAGTTAGCGATACATTTTTAATGAAGTATCCAAAAGTGGAAAGAGTGCATCGAAAATCTGCCATGAAATGGAGCTGCCAATTAATGTTCGATGAGTTCAGCAAATTTTGAAGAGTAATGACAACTTGGATGGAGAAAAAGGATTCCCAACCCAAAAGTTACAGAAAGGCATAAGAGGGCTAGGTTGGACTTAGCCGAAAAATACCAATTTTGGGACGAAGAATGGGCAAACGTCATTTTTAGTGATGAAAAGAAGTTCAACCTTGATGGTCCTGATGGATTGCAGCATTACTGGCACAATAAAAGGAAAAATCAACAAACACGATTAAGCCGAAACTTTGGGGGAGCGACTGTGATGATTTGGACTAGAATCAGCTATCAATCCAAGACTGGTATTTGTTTTATTTCTACAAAAATGAATGCTGAGAAGTACGTAGAATTATTGGACAGTATTATGTTTTGTGAAAATTGTAACGCTTTTGGGAGACATTCAATATTTCAACATGATAATGCCGCTATACATGTAGCCAAGAAAACAAAGAAGTATTTAAAAGAGAAAAAAATGCCTGTCTTACAATGGCCAGCATGTAGCCCGGATCTCAATCCGATTGAGAATGTTGGGGCGATTTTAAGCAGAGCGGTACACAAAGAAGGTAGGCAATTTAACACTGTTAAAGAATTGAAAAAACAAATTGAAGATGAATGGGCGAGTATCGATCAAAAAATTATTCGAAAACTATTTAACTCGATGCCAAATCGATTACAGCAGGTAATATTGAATAAAGGAGGAATAACCAATTATTAATTACATTTTTTTTAATTTGTTAAATGCTAAAACATGGTGTCCTTATAAATATTTCGCATATAAATATGATTTTTTTTAATAATATATAAATAATTAATAAAAAGAAATTAATTAAATAAACTCAAACTTTCCTCTTTTTCGCAAGTTTGATAAAAATATATATGTAAGCCATGTTTGTCAGATCCATAAGGATCTTTGCAACATTTTCTAAGTGTCCCTATAATTACTTCGCTCAGTGAATTGTTAATACTTCTATTCGTAAGGCACAATACCAGTATTATAATGAAAAATTAAACACTAATCTCCCCTCAAGAAAATTGTGGCGTTATCTACGTGAGCTTTGTGCATCGAAAGCTAAGACTGTAGATTGTGGTCCCAATTTAGACCAGCTCAATAATTACTTTACCAGCTGCCCTGCGTCAGCTTCCTCAGTGGTATGTAGTACCCCGCGAAACGATCCTCATGAGACATTTGATTTTCGTGGAGTTGATGCTTCATAGTTTCTTCAAGTTAATAATTCTATAAAATCAAGTGCCACGGGATCAGACAACATTTATGCACGCTTTGTCAAGCTAATAGTACTTTATATTCTCCCCTCCAATACCCATATTATAAATGCGTGTCTCTCATACTTACATTTTCTAATAAAATGGAAATTCGCCCCTGTCATCCCTATCGAAAAAAAAAATGCTGCGCATCTGAGGATTTCCGCCATATCAGTATGCTCCCGTTTTTATCTAAAGTACTGGAAAAGATTATGCAAAATCAAATTTCATCTTATGTCAATTCCGAGAATTTTTTGTCGGATATGCAATCTGGTTTTCGCTCAGGGCGTAGTTATAATACCGATCATATTAAAATTTTGATTGATTTTCGCGTGAATTTGGACAATGATCTTCTTACTATTCTTACCCTACTAGATTTCTCAAAGGCATTTGACTCTATTAACCATAGTAATTTATGTATGAACTTTCCACATTATACAATTTCAGCCACAGGGCTAGTCGTTTTATAGCGAACATTTCGTCTGATCGCAGGTAGTTTATTAAAACTGGTAATGATACCTGCTCAGTTTTACCTATCCTGTCTGGAGTGCCACAAGTCTCTATTGTTTCTCCCCTTCTCTTCGCCATCTTTATCAACGATATAACTTCCGTCGTCAGATATTCTCAAATCCATATATACGCAGATGACGTCCAAATCTCTAGGGTGTATTAGCAATATCTATTAAGATTTAACGAAAATAGCGGATTGGGCATCAAATAACCAGCTGCGATTGAGCCCAGGTAAATGTAAATGCATTGATATTTGTAAACTTATATTCGAGACGGGAATGTTACCTCCCGTAGCTCTTAGTGAGAGTTCTATAGATTACGTCGATAAAGTCACTTATCTTGGTATTGTCATAAACAAGACATGAACATGGAATGATCACATTAACTGTTCTGTGTCGAACACTTATGCTTGCATTAGGCGCCTAAGGTACTCTGCAAATTTTACTTCAATGGAAATCAAGGTATGCCTAGTAAAACCCTAATCATACCGATCCTGGTATACGAAGACGTAGTTTATGGGAACCTCTATTCGATATCTCGGCAAAAATTTAAAGTTGCTCTCAATTCTGCTGTTCGTTATGCTTTAATTTGCGAAGATTCGAAGTTGTGGCTCATTTAGTCCACCAAGTATTAGGAATGAGCCTGTCCTCGTACCTTCAGTTTCGCATCATGTCTCTTTCTTTTCAAATTGTTAATTTCTGGCTTGCCATTCTATCTGAAGAATATGATCAGATTCCTTCACTCCTCTAGAATTAATGAGCTTCTGCTTCCTATTTTCAATTGTTTACAAAGCAGGCGTATGTTTTTCGTTCACGCCGTCCGACTATGGAATACATTGCCTGACACGCTTCTGCCAATGTATAAAGCTTTAGTCATTTGTTTATGCTTTATCTTGTATTTTAATCTTCATTTTACATTTATTGTATTTTATTGTTTATTGTATTCTTGAATTTTTAATTTATAGAATTGAATTTAAAATTTAAGTAATTTGTAAGTTTCCTTTTTTTGCAGTAATTATTGATAAGGAAATACATACATATTATAGCTAGTGTTAAATGTACATAAATCTAGGCTTAGTACATACCAAAAGAATTGTATATTCTTGTTCGTACAATAATAAATGAATTGAGAATTTATCAACGTAAATGATAATAATATATTTATCAGAATGAGAGAAATGCGCAATATTTATTATGTTAAAGTGTGAATTAACAATATATTTATCCGGTTAGAACGGGCGCACAATAAATATACTCAATAAGAGAAAATGTACAATGTATTCCTTGCTCCAATAATGTTTATTGGATTCACTCCTAATGGGTTTGTAAAAAATACTGTTCACCCGATTGCAATTATCGTCCCCAGGCGACCATTAAAAATTTAAAAAGCTTTTTTTATTAGTCTTATTGCTTTCTAACTACTTTTGAAAAAAACGTTTGTAAAAGAATACAAAAAAGTCTTGTAGTAATGCATATACATCAAGAAGAATTGTTATCCGATATGCAGTTGAGCGCTCGTCTTACGATATTAGTTTTAAGAGGATGAAATAATTGTATGTATGTACATGCAATTTCGAGGAATTGCAGTACTGTATGTACATATGTACATAACATTAGAAGAATTAGAATTATATATGTATGTACAGTGTACACTACATATAGGTAAGTAAGCATATCGTGAGAAAGGAATGTGTGCCTGATAACAAAATAGAAATACTTAATTGCATATTGTTATGACATGGAAATGCATTTCTGAATGCAAATGAAATTTTTGATGGAATTTTAAATGAAATAATTTCATTTTTCAGGGTCAGACTAACAATACGTCAATATATTGATGTATTGACCTTATAATTGTGATTCGGGGCATAGATACCTGAAACACAACAGCCCTTTGGATTCGGCTCCGCCAGGACTTGACACCACATTGCTTATTTATTCGTCCAAACTAAGCGACTCTTCCTCAAGGTATTTCTCTCTTCCCGAGCACGTTTGATGATTGGGGACAAACTACCAGAGGCTCTCTTTCATAAAATATTAAGAACTATATTTGTATGTAATTAATTTTTTTTAACATACTCTCTCGGTGAAACAATATCATTTAAAAAGGAAAGACCACTTAAATCTGTTATTATTGTGTATTGTAAAAGTGTTTCATTCTTTACAAGGAGATTATCCAGTCAATTCCAACAAAAGCGCTAGCGATCTTATTCGAGTATCGCAGAGACAGGGTCGACCTTCGACTTCATGTATGAAGTATACGATTACATCTAGGCACGTATACAGGGAGAGGGTCACGGGGGTCATGACCCCCCCCCCCAAGCGTTCCCTTCGCGGTGAATTGAATGCGACCCTGGACTGTGGAGTGAGTTTAACAGGACGATTTTCGTATGGTACGAACTCCATGTATAGCTGATGACGGCGATTAATTCTAGTGCTGTAACGCACCTTTCCAATCTGCGGCGACAGCTAGCGCTGAGTTAAGCGTTTGCTTGGCTTCTTTTGAGTAGCAATATTGGAGTCTGGGTATAATAGCCATTTGCTCGTAGCTCTTCGTCTTCAAAACATTTACGTTTTTTTTGGAATTTTCTTGTGTTTTTCATAGCGTCGTGTCGAAAAGTCAAATATCATACCTATCACAGAATGGTACATATATATAGAGAATTTTCGAATACTAAATATTTATTTTAGTGCTTTATAATTTTAAAAAAGGCACACAATGCTTAGCAGCTCTGTTATTACGATGCTTTTATATTTTACTGAACTGATTACTGCTATAGATGAAAAAGCGCACAATTTGCAGACTTGATAAAGTTCTTGTTTCTAAGAAATTGGTCAACGATCATAAATTTATTTTTTAACCTATCTATAACCGCCCATAGATTTTTCATAGCGAGACTAATTCAAACCTGAGTTGCTCAACACTTTTACGTAGGTATGGAAGTATGAGATTTTTCTTAGAAATATACTTGAAAATTGATCTTAAGAATTTTAATCAATAACTATTCACCGACAACGGTCCAAAGGAATTGGTGGATTGATTCTTGTGGTTCACTCTTTCGGATAAGGGTACAAGTATTCAGTTTTCTTACAAAGATCTGAAAATTTTTCTTTGGATTTTTCATGCACTGCTGGTGGCCGTCCATGGTTCCACAGAGTTATATTGATTCAGGTGACGTTTCTGGTCTTGGTTGCAAAAGATATTTATGAGCATTGGCAATCATACATTTTGTTCTTAAAAATTTACTTGAAAATTTTCCTTTCGAAATTTTATACACTATTGGTGGTTGAAAACCATCGGTTTGATTGATTTGAGTGCCGCTAAAAATGATTCTACTACTTTCCTCAGAATTTTTACGGCAAAACTGTACAAATAAAATCCATTCGCTTTCCTCTGCGGTAGTTGGCGTTGCTTTGCTTGTACTTTCATATTAATTCAAGTAGTGTTGTTTAATTTAACTTCACGCTTACTATTAATTTGTAGGAGAAGGAAAAACTTGCTATATTAGTTAGAGATGGAGTTAGAAGTACCTAGTAGCGAAATTGTAAAGCGGAAGACTGATAAGAACATTGACAACGTTTTTCAGAAAACATCAAGATCAGTTAAGTTCTTATCAGAAGAAATAGTCAGTAACATCTTCCTTATGATACACATAGTAAATACAACTGGGTATTTGCTGCAGGGTAATTGAATTACCTAGTTAATTGGAGACCCCTGATACACATAAATCGGGGTAATTTGAATTTTAATGTGCATGCTTGACGTTTAGTATGGATGTATAATTGCATTAATTCTATCGAAGCGTCAGTAGGCTATGCACTTTTCATCGCTGAATATGTGCTCACACAAATGTTATATTTCTAGCGACAACGAGTTGGTGCTGTTATCAGGGTAATTGCAATTACCCAACAATTTTTGAGGATATAGAATACCCCGAAATTACTCGCTTGTTTTTTGGGGTAATTGTCAGAATACTCGGGTTATTTGGTAATACACATGGAGTAAAAGGCGGTTAAATTTATCCCATGTGTATCACATGTATAACATGCACTCTTATTCTCATTCCTTTAAATGTGTCTCAAATTGCAAGCTCACTCTCAGTCAATTACTTAAACCGTGACAGAATCGCTTGCGACAGCCTCTATTTCTACAATCTCTGCACGAGAAGGCGTATCTGGATATGAGTCCTTAATGTCCACCCTGAGAGAATAACATTAATGTGGATAATATTAACGATAGGTTTGTCAAATCAAACTGAAAATTAGATTTTGTGATATAACGTAAATATGATTGAAAAAAAAAAATTTTAAAAGCGACTTCTTCCGACTTTTTTATCCCCCTCGAACAGTTTAGTTGTGACCCCTCCCCCCCCCCCCACCAGGCTGCAGGTCTGGATACATGCCTGATTACATTAAAATTATTATAAAATTGTGTTACTTCATTCCTACCAACGATCTGTGGTACAGTCATAATTTCTTCTTGTGCAATAAAATTAATAAATTCGTGTTATTTCATGTTTTAAGTGTTGTTAAATTTCGATATTACTGCGGAACTGTAGTACTTGAGTACAATAGCAAACAAACATAAATGTTGAGGTTAAGGTGAAAATCGGAACAAACTAAGAACATTGCTGTGATAAATTTTTGTATCGCACGAAACGTAGAAAAAGTAAGCATGTTCAGCGAGATCTGTTGCATGCGACATATCGCGCTCGTGAGCAAGCCCATGTGGTGCTCTATATAATGAATTTTCGCTGATAACTTATCCTATGAGTTATCTTTTATTTTGTAGAGCATATTACTGTCTTCATACCAACATGATTCCCCTTGTAGATTTACTCATTTGTATATATTCATCAAATTAATTTTCAGAAGGAAATAAACGTTAAAAACTATATTTTAAACAATATTCCAGAAACTTTCCCGTTAAGTGTATTGTAATATAAATAAAACCATAACTTTGTAAATATGGGAGCAAGTTCAACTTTAAACGCACAAAGGGAAAAAATTAATGGCTTAAACTTTCTTCTTCACAAGAAGAAAATTTTCTGTTAAATTTTTGCATAGTATGCATGGATACACTAACCTACGAGTGCAAGCGTTATTTATGACAATGACTTTGCTCTCCTCTGTTTCGAAAGCACTTTCAACAAAATACAATAACGCCGTTACATATTAAGCAATATTTTTAAGTGTATCTTAAGGAAACTCCTTTAGGTTGGATGAGTAAAAGGCACAGTAATCTTGAAAAAGTGAAAACAATTTCGTTTAGAATTGAGGGATGAAAGATAGAATTTGCGAAATATTCACATTTGAATATTGTGTTAAGTGGGATATTACCAGGGTAAAGCTAAAGTGCATCTTTATATAACTTAGTTGAGTTTCCTATACATTATGTTCGGAAATACATCACAGTTGCCCTGGTTTTAGTCCACTTGAAGAATGAAAATTGACTCGAAGCTACTATGGGGAACATTTATGTGATGGAATTGAGATACATATATCAAGACAATGAGAGTTTTAGTGAAATGCTAAATATGGATCCATTCTCATTAAGAATATTGCCAAATATTTGGGAGTAGGATTATTTGTTAAAAATGTAGAATTGAAATTGTCTATGCTATCAGATTATGTAGCTAATTTCAAGAAATGATAGACATAATGGCCAAATATTGTGAGCCATGGTGCCGAAAAAGTACTGTGAGCTATGGGGCCTCATAGTTATTTAGCTAACTCTACAGTAATAATTTATCGACGAGGCAGAGAGTGTTAGAAATAGTTAAGAAAGATGTATATATTCCAATATGAAACTATAAAAGTGGTGAGATACTTTTACTTTGGCGTATTGCTTAATCCGAAGCTATCCTTCAATGAGCATCTAAAATTCCGCTTAAAATCAGTAAAAGTTGGCCTTAATTGTACTAGAGAAGAAAAAATTATATGTAGATCTAAAGGTTTTTCCAATAAGAGGTGTTATTTTAATTAGCCTGCTATTTCGGTAGATGTCACTTTTGGAGCTGCCCTTTTTTGACATTTGACAAGTAGAAACTACGCCATTAAAAATGGAACGATACACGATTCAACAACGCATTGAAATTATTAAAATTCACTATAAAAATGGTAAAAATGTGGCAGAGACGATTCGTACAACTCGAACATTTTTGGGTCCTCGTGAAGCACCTTCTCGGACCGCAATACAGAAATTGGTAGAAAAATTCGGGCTGTCGGGACAAATTAATGATGTGAAGAATAAAACCCGTGCACGTCGCTCAAGAACAGCCGAGAATATTGCTGCTGTAGCCGAAAGTGTTGAAGAAAACCCAGGTTTGTCCATTCCTCGTCGTTCTTTGGAATTAGACATTTCACAAACGTCATTACACCGTATTTTGCATAAAGATTTGGGTCTTAAGGCTTATAAAGTTTAGTTAACACAAGAACTCAAGCCGGCCGATCATCAACAACGTCGAGTCTTTGCTGATTGGGTCCTTGAAATGCATGAAAATGATCCGGAATTCTATCGAAAACTCCTCTTGAGTGATGAGGCCCATTTCCACCTCGATGGCTTCGTCAACAAGCAAAATTGTCGCATCTGGGGCTCGGAAAACCCAAGAGTTATTGTTGAAAAGCCTCTCTATCCACAACGTGTGTTTGGTGCTGTTTATGGTCCCGCGGGGTCATCGGACCTTACTTTTTCGAAAATGAGGCTGGAGCAACAGTTACGGTGAATGGATTGCGCTATCAACAGATGATTAATGATTTTTTATGGCCGGAATTGGATGGTATTGATCTGGACAACGTTTACTTTCAACAACACAGCGCTACGTGCCATACAAGCAACGAAATCATTGATCTTTTACGGGAAAAGTTTCCGGACCGTGTTATCTCTCGAAGAGGTGATCACGATTGGCCACCGAGATCTTGTGACTTAACACCTTGCGACTTCTTCCTTTGGGGCCACGTGAAAGAGAAGGTCTACGCCAACAGCCCAGCGTCGATTCAAGACCTCAAAGATGGAATTCGTGAGTCTATCGAGGACATAGGCCAGCCACTATGCGATTCGGTTATGGAAAATTTCATGAAAAGGATATGGTCCTGTAGGCGTGGTCGTGGTGGTCATTTGACTGAAGTTATTTTCCATTATTAACGGAATACCTTCCTCTTTATAATGAAATAAAGATCCGATCATTTATCTCAAAAAATGGCATTTTTCTTTGAATATCAAAATAACACCTCTTATTGGAAAACCCTTTATATAATGTGAAGTTTAGAGAATCATCGATGAAATACATGAAATCCCTGTTGATCTTTTACAAGATGATAAGGGAAAATAGCTAATTGGATGCACATTGTTATGGAAGATAATCCTAGACATTGGAGAAGCGAGGGAAGCGCCCTATGTTCTTTAAGCAAAAAGTAGTGAGGATGAATGAATATTGACTGAATTCCGCTATGCCCTATGTGACAGACGGATTTTTATCTAAGGACGAAGTAATCGAGTTTCTCAATGGAAAAATAATATCAGTGATCTATATATATTTTTATTATGAACTCTTCGAAATACAGTTCTTCTTTAATAACGACTATAATAATTGATTTTTCGTTTTGTGTTCCTCCTCGATTCCAAAAATAAGATACAAGGTGATTGTTTGTTAAACGCGTTATAATTGCGTCATATTATTTTATTTAGTAATTTATTTAATTGTTTTTCCAACCTCGACAAACGGTCGATATATTATTATCATATAGTTCATGTAGTAATTGCAGATATAGTAGATTGTATATTAAGGATTACCTTAACTGTAGGATTATGAAAATTAATTCCAATATGTTTTGTAATGTAGCTGCAATTGATAACTACAGCTAGATTACGGCATTTAGTTGGACAGTGTAGCGGTATGAAAAAATAGATATGTCTGCTTGTGTTTAATGCTGTATTTATTGAACAATTGTTTATCGAAACACTCAAATTCATAAATTCACTACTATTTAATTCTGTTCATTAATTGCTCGATTGCATGTGTAGTTGTTATGCCGTATCTTGGCATATGTTCAACTAAATGCAATTTCTAGCTTTTTCTAAAGTTTTCACGCTTTATGCACTTATTTTTAATTCACTTTAATCTTATTTTACCTTAACTACTTAACTATTTTTGTTTCGTTGCATATATTCTTAAAATGCCAGATTTGGCATGTGTTTAATTTTATGCAAGAATCTTATTCAAATTACGCACTAATTAGTACTACACACAATACTTATCTGAAAATCCGAATCCAACAACTTTATGTCCCTTGCCAGCACCAATTGCACACCAATTTCCAACATATATAATAATGTACCTTGAATTGGCACTTTTTATTAGATGCTTAATTGCTGAAAAATGAAAATTTACTGTCACTTGATCGGATGCTAGTACTTGCATATATGATCGCTTGAAAAAACAAAAACTGAGAGAGATCTCAGGGATCGCCTCTTTTTATAGGGTCTGAGCGGCCATTTTCCAATACATTCCACAAGAAAAATGCGAATTTAGCATATTTTCCTTGCTACCCAAACTTGCACTAATAGCTTAAAAGTTGCCAAATTATTCCGCCTAATTTATTCTTCATTATCCACGAATTTTCCTAATTTATTTTATTAAATATTTCAATTTTTCTAAAAATTGTCAATATGGCGTCGCATTGCCATATCATGACAAATTTCGATGTGGAACACAAATTTCTCTCAATTTTCTAGCATCTCGTTTTCGCATCTTTCTCTTTCCCACTTATTATGGGAATTAATTTTACCTTTTTTCGCGAATATTTGCTTACCTGGTAACTTTCGCGGTTTTTAAGTATTACCAACAGGTAGCGCGTAGCCAACTTCATATAATCAGCTTTTCACCGTGTCAAGTTGACAGTCGCGATCGCGATATTTACTAGTGAAACTTTCGTGTTTGATTATGTGTTTTTTCGGACAATTTGTGGATTAATTAATCAGGTGAGTGTATTATATTAGTTTCTAAATGTTGTTTATTAATTATTGATGTGATCCAGTATGAATAATTTGCTGAAAATATACAAATTCTGTTAAATTATTCATGTTGGAAAAGTGATTTTTGAAATATGAACAATGGTATAAATTGTTGATCTTTATTAATTGTATGCTTTGTGCCTAATGCAAATTCATGTAATTTGCATATATAAACATATTTGCATAATTTGCAAATGTTTATTATGCAGAGAATATGAATTTTGCAAGAAATTGGCAATATTTACAGTTGCATGCAATTGTTGTTGTACTGCCAAGAAATTCGTTTCTTGGCAGTTTTGCATGTAATTGGTAGAATTTATTCTTGTTTTGTTTGTTAGTTTTTTTATATTGCTGCAATTAGACTAATTTAAGAATTTTTTTATTTTTCAGATTAGTTCCTGAGGCTGTAGGTTGTTCCTGTAGATGACTGGACGATATACTAGGGAAGTATAAAAATACAAGTTTTATTACACGCTAATGTTTTTTTATTTATTTTTAGCTGTGCTCAATACAATATCTATTTTAAGTCTGGTTTAACTTGTTAAATAACATTTATTTATTTATTGGCATAATTATTTGTTACTATTGATTAATAGCAGTAATGTTGAATGAGGTAATTATGAGAGGTTGTCCAGTATGTTTGAAGAATAAATCTTGCACCGAACAGAAAATGCACAATATACTGCTTACAATAATAGGTATACACTGTGAAAAACGCAAAAGCAAATAACATCATTTTTGTTTTCTCAAGAAAGGAAGGAAGTGATTGAGACCTTCTGAGGAATGAAAATGTTACCCAACAAAATACCTAACTTGATTTGCGGCTTGCTCAACACTGCTCTAGAACAATAAACTCAGTTACATAGTTCTAGTTATTATACAATTTCAACAATTAACAATATTGCACATTTCGATTTAGTACACGTGGCGGGACTCTGATAAGGACATCAGGTGATGAGCTAAGCTACCTTAGTTATTTAATTGGGAAATCTACGGGTGAATAATTTCACGAGATTTTAGTGGTAGAATTATAATGGATGAGACTACGATCGTCTCACAGAAAAAAATGTTCAAAAAAAAGTTTTCGAGAAACCTATACGATCTTGAAATTGATATACATATTAAAAAACTTACAGCTGCAATAAACAAAGTCAATAGGGATATGGCATATCAAAATATAGAACAAGCACTAAATACAGCAAAATGCCAGAGGAAGTCAGAAAAATACTGAGAATTAAAAGAATGCTTCAAAGGACTCGGAAAAGATTACTAGAGAGAACTAAATACAGAAGACTTACTTGCTAAAAAATACCGCAAACACCTCGCTAGAAAATCGCATAAAATACCACATGGACACAAAATTCCAGAAAAAATTGCATAAAATAAGAGCGGGCCCTTTCGCATTCCAGGAAATCAATAGAATAACAGGAAGAAAAAAGGACAGACTGTTAAAGTTGTCACAATTGAAAAAAACGGGCGAGACCAAAACATATATGATAACGATGAAATATGCAGTGAGTTCGCCAAATATTATAAAGAAATCTACAAAATTAAAATACACTCGTATTATAAACAACTAACATAAACGTGAATGAAACACTTACAAACTTCAACGATAAGTATAGAGACGATAACTGGAGGACTGAAACTGTCACTACGTTCAATAACGACAACTCTGGACTTAAGCCGTCGGAATTCAGCGAGGAATTTGTCCATCCAACAGAATCATTATAGATATGCAAAAGCGTGTATAGAAAGAAATCATTCGGGCTGGATGAAAGTCCTAATATTATAGTTCGTAATTTATAAGGAAAAGCTATAGGCATACTAGCAATTATTGCAAACAACTGCATAAACAATTGCTGCTTTCCACAAGAGTGGAAAATTGCAAAGATAGTACCAATTCCGAAACCAAAGACAACTAAAAGAATTTAGGCCTATTTCTCTCCTATTAAATCTTGGGAAAGTTATAGCAAAAATTATAGCCGAAAAGCTGGAGTACTTTATATTAAGTGAGCAACTACCAGTTCGGGTTTAAAAAAGGGCACTCCACAGTAGATGCGCTTATAAAATTCCACTCGAAAATTACAACCTTAGAAACACAGGCGTAACAGCAATTTGTGCATTGGATATGGAGAAAGTCTTTGATTCAATTTGGATTGACGGACTTCTCTATAAATTAATAATGTACGGAGTACCACACAGATTAATTCTGTATATTAAAAGCTTCCTTAGTGATCGGACTTTCACAATAGCTATAGCAGACAAACTCTCCAACATAGCTAATATTTTTGCAAGGGTTCCCCAAGGCTCAAAAACGGGGCCCTAAGCCTTATATCTTCTTCCTTTTAGACTTTACATATATTGAGCAAGATGAAGAGGGACAAATCGACTCCTAAGTAATACTTTATGCAGACGATACACTCGTAATCGACAAAGATAAAGACCCATTTATTGCGGAACAAAAAATGAACCGACACTTAAAAGAAATTGAAAAATACTATAAAACATGGGATATAAAAATTAACGCAAACAAGCCCGAACTCATATGTGTAAGAAATGCTCTGGATAATATAAGACTTAAAAGACAAGACGTGGCAATATTAAAGCAAAGATAAATAGGAACTACATAACACCCAAAAAAGAAATAAAGTAGTTAGGAGTTCACATAACAAACCTTTTTAAGTTTAACAAACATGGGGGGGAAACAATCGAAAAAGAAAGAAAAACATTCTATATGTTAAAATTCCTTTTCTGTAATGAAGCACTAAGTACAAAAACGAAAATGCTAATATATAAACGGCTAATAAAGCCAATAATATGCTACGCATTCCCAATATGGTATACAATCTCGACAATAATTGCAACAGTACTAGAATTATTTGAAACGAAAATAATCAGAATAGCGATACGAAAGAATTATAAAATCAGACACAAGAAATACAGCAATAAATATGTTATGAACGAAGCTAGAATGAAACCCCTAGTAACAAACCTAGTGGATCTGATTCACAAGCACAACAAAATAAAAGAAAGACACCCAAATTATGTAATACAGGAATGCTATAATAAGCAAAAAAAAAAACATAATAATAAACGAAGAATATTATATCACTACAATAAACCTCTGTAATGAAACTTCTCGAAATTACATCAATGAAAAACACGAGACACTAGAAATACCTAAATTTTATGTAACCAACGTAAGAACTATCCACAGAATAGTAGTACAGAAATAATTATTAAACCAAAATTAGTAAACTCAAAGCTATGAAAGTGGTAACGAATCAAACTGTATAACTCATAGTCTGAATAGACAGAATATAGCACTAACAACAAGCACAAAAATTTCAAACAAAATAAAGAATTAAATCTATGTATAAAATAACCAAATACTAGTACTATAAGAAATTACAAAATAAAGAAGCAACTATTAAATTGATACTGAACGGAATGTAATTTAACTTGACTACATTGTTTTAATATATAAGTAATAACAAAATAAAAGGTACAGAAAAGAATTATGTCATCAAGGTAACTAATTTTACAAGAAATTTTAAATCTTGAACTAATGAAAATATTAATTATTAATAAATTATCTCTAACAACATATTAAACCTAACAATTCATCTTGGTTTAACAATGACTGTTCTACAGACATTAAAAACAAAGAAGTTGCCTTTCAGGGATATAAACTGTGCCATTGTGGGGACCTATAGAGAAATACGTAACACCTACAAATTCATTATTCAGCGAGCTAAGTTCCAATTCGACTAAACCATTAGGCAGAAAATCTTTACTAATCGAAAGAGTAGTAAGGGTTTTGGATCTCTTGTTAAAACAGTCACGAACAACTGCACCAGTTTTTCGGTACCGCCCTTATTCACAACGGGGATGTGTACACGGAATCACTGGACAAAGTTAATTTGTTTGCAAGTAACTTTACTGCGAATTCTTTTTTGCCGCTTTCTTCGCAAAGTCCTCCTTCTCCACCATCATTCAATTGCAGTCAGAGACTGTTATATCTCGGCACGAAGAAGGTCTTCAAAGCGCTCGCAAGTCTCAATGTGCCTAAGCCTGCTGGGCCTGATGGTACTTTGCCCCTGGTGCCCAAGTGCTGCGCCTCTTCTTTAGCTAAACCCCTACGAAAACTATTTCACCCATCCTATTCGACAGGAGGCAGTCCTTCGGCATGGAAACTTGAACATGGTCAGTCAATACCCAAAAAAGGAGAGGCAAGTGATCCCTCAAATTATAGACCAATTTCCCTTACTTCGATTCTTTCGAAGGTTTTCGAAACAGTCATCATCACTCAATTGATGAAATATTTAGAAACTAATCACCTTATTAACGATCGCCAACACGGCTTTTGTGCTGGCCGCTCTACTGGAGATTTACGAACATTCCTCACCGAGCGTTGGAATCAATGTCTCCATAATTTTGGTGAATCTGAGATCACCGCATTAGATATCTCGAAGGCTTTCGATAGAGTCTGACATCGTGCTCTTTTAGCCGAACTTCAGGCATTAGGTCTACACCCTCTATTCTTAAAATGCATTGAAAGCTTTCTTTCTCGCCGCTCAATTCAAGTTATATTGGACGGAGTTACTTCTGACCGTTTTCTAATTCATGCCGGTGTACCGCAAGACTGTGTGCTCTTTTCTACTCTCATCCTCATTTTTATTACTGATTGATAGCTCTCACTTTCAATCCTATTCATAGTTTTCCAGACGACAGCACCCTTGATTTCACGTATCGTACGGTACTTTAGCTGATTCCCGTGCGAATGTTATAGCTGACAATTGAAGCCACATGTTCAGTTCACTAAACTATGACTTCACAGAAATACTCGCTTGTGGACGAGCGAATCGGGTCTTGTTGAATGCTTCCAAAACGCAATTTTGTCTTAATATCTTAGGCATTGAAATATCCGACAATCTTAGTTGGTCCAATCACATTTTTGGTATCTCCAAAAACGCGATGAAATGCCTGGGCTTCTTGCAAAGGTACAAGATATATTTTACTCCATCAGATTTGGCGCAAATCTACAAGTCTCATATCAGGCCTGGATTGGAATATAATTCCCATATTTGGACGGGGTCTCGGCGCATTGCATTTCCCGCGTTATATAAAGCCCAAAGGAAGACCTTCCGGTGTATTAGTAACTATAGATCCACTAGAGTACCGACGTAATATCGGATGTCTGTCTAGCCTGATCCCTTGTAGAATTCTTCCCATGCGCATCACACGATCTGTAAACAGAGCTCATCCTCACCCCCTTGAAGTCAAATTTGGCCGTATCGTGAAATTCCGTGAATCATTCATAAGGAGAACAGTTCGAATGTGGAACAGTTCGCCATCATCTGTCTCCCCCCCCCCCCATCAACTATGAGCCACAAACATTCAACAATAATGCGCACCGTCACCTGCTTGACTCAACCCAATAATCTTCAAATCCCTACCCCTGATTCCTTTCCTGCCAAGGCTATGGCATCATAGGGTATCCGCTGAGCTTTGCAACAAAAATGACACAAAAATCAACAATACCAAGTAAGAAAACAAATAAAGACAAAAGGAAATGTATTGGACAAGAAAGATGGACAGAGTGTGAGTGTGATCAGGTGCCACTGCTGACACAACGTGACAGTAGGGGCCCGGGAAGATAGGCACACCTCAAAGGCACGCATTTAGGAACATCGCCTGACCGCTAGCAGCTTTCACTGCCTACAGACAACAGTAAAAAGGTGTTCCCACCTAGATTAAGTAGTAGAATGTGCTCCAAGATTCAGGAAAGGAAATAAATAAGGAAATATTGTTCAAAAGAATTAGAAGGAATATGTAAACAAACATTCTGAGTGCTAGAAATGTAGTCACACTCTCATTACCATATATCAAATAGACAAAAACTATAAGAGACTTCATTGTATAATAGTGAGACATCAATAAAAGCATTGCTAATTGCTAGGTTATTTTTGTTTTCAGTGTTCGGGTTAGTGCCATGACCGTGAAGGGGAGGGTCTGTTATACACTGTTGCACAGCCGAGGTAAGTCTGTACCATTTCCATTAATCCATGCGCATTCAAAGTAGTGTAATTGCATTGCTTTGGATGTAATTAACCGGTTGCCAATGCTAAGCATCTGACTGTATGTTTGGGTGCAAAGGTATCACCAGAAATTTGCTTTGCAGTTGGAACCGTTGTTGTGGTTGTTCGATTACTGTGTACCTGTAATTGAAATTTTGTGTGTTTTTGCTCATTTCGGACAATGCAAAAATTTTACTTATATTTTTGGTACATTCGTGGCTTACGAGGTAATTACTTCTCAGTGGCTTGTTTTAAACCGGCTATTTTGGCCATAACTGAAACCGAGGTTTGTAGCCTGATCCCTTGTAGAATTCTTCCCATGCGCATCACACGTTTTGTAGCCTGAGCTCATCCTCACACCCTTTAAGTCAAATTTGGCCGTACCGTGAAATTCCCTGAGTCATTCATAAGCAGAACAGTTCGAATGTGGAACAGTTCGCCATCATCTGTTCCCCACCCCCTTCCCCAAGGGGAGGGGCTGTTATACACTATTGCACAGCCGAGGTAAGTCTGTGCATTGCTTTGGATGTAATTAATCGGTTGCCAATGCTAAGCATCTGACTGTATGTTTGGGTGCAAAGGTAGCACCAGCGATTTGACTTGCAGTTGGCACCGTTGTTATGGTCTTTCGATTACTGTCTACCTTTAATTGAAATTTTGTGCGTTTTTGGTCATTTGGGAAATGCAAGAATTTTTCTTATATTTTTGCTAGGCTTACGAGGTAATTACGTCTCAGTGTCTTATTTTAAACCCTCTGTTTTGACCCTAAGTGAAACCAAGGTTATTTTTGATGCTGATATCAATCAGTTTCGCTTACCGGGTTATCACTTAGTGGAACTCTTTTCTCCACAGAGAGGAATCGGTCTGTACATTCATAATAACATATCTTTCTTCATTGTCACTGAATTTGGTTCAACTAATCCAGAGTTTAAAAATGTCTGGATTAGATTTAAACTGAAACAACACATCATTTATGTTTGCTTTTATACCGCAGCCTCAATATGTCTGACGCTGGCACTGTATGCTCATTTGAATTTCTATACTCCTATATAGCAAATATTTTAACCAAATCCTTTACTTCCGAAAACGTTATTGCTGACGATTGCAATGTCCATAGCATACAGCAGCTCAGATATTCCTCACTCAGAAGTCCAGACATGTTGGACTATTTAGCGAGCCCTTTAATTTGCAACACTTAGTTGTTAATCATTTGCCTCATATAATTGAACATAGTGTCAACCTGTTAGATTTGCTCGCCTTCATATTCATAGTTTTGCAGACGACAGCACCCTTGATTTAGTGTACTCGTTCGACTCTATAGCTGATTCCCGTGTGAATGTTATAGCTGACAAACAAAGCCCGTTCGCTTAGGGCAGGGCAAATCGGGTCTTGTTTTGTGCTTGCAAAATGCAATGTTGTATGTTATCACTCAAACGTACTGTGCAGGCTCACTGATATCAATATCTTCTTGTAAATTTCTAAGTTCTTCTTCTTCTTCTTCTAAGTTTTCATCTGCGCTCTTTTTTTCGACCTCTTGTGCCAATAATTTTGTAATGGTCAGGTCATCATTATCATCGCTGTTGTCTTCTTCTTCTCCTTCCACAAAAAACTCTGCGCTATTTTCGCACGTGTGTCCATGGCAGAATGTGCAGATAACATTTCAAGCCTGTTTTCTTACTACCATAGGCTCGACCACACCCCTTCTTGCACTTCCATGAAATGAATGTAAGAAGTGTGTCGAGTTCCGGATTTTTTGTTGTTTTCACTGGACTAAGACCAGTCTTGCTTCTTTCCCAATCCTAATGCTCCGGACTCTCGTGTAAATTATACCAAATCTGAGCTTGGTGGTAGGTTCGAATGGAATGTTGCCTTACAGCTAATTTTGTAGGGGATAATGCAGCAAGATGTTTATGCTTCATCAGGGATCTTGCGAAATTTTTTTAATGTTCTATAAATGCCATCAATTTTTTGTGTAGAGATGAGTAAAAACGGTAGTACGACTTTCCGAATTGTAGAAATTTACCGAGCTTGACTCCGTTGTAACATATCAACTATTCATCTGATTGAAAAACGTTTCTTACAAAGTTGCAGGAAATTTCATCCTCTATTATTTCTGTAACAACTATTTTTAACCTATGTGGAGTTGGATAAAAGATATTCTCAAAAAACTGGTTTCGGTATCATTTTTGTACTAAGAGTGAGCAGTGGTCGCTCAAGGTCGCAAACTCGTATTCTTATCCATTTCTCACTTGGACCTCGTTTTGTATGTTTTTTTTTACCAAAAAGCTGATTAACATATTTTTTTTATAAGAACTCAAACTGTGGACTTTTCCCTCTAATTAAGCCTATAAGTTTACCCATATATGTTAATGGTAACCGTTAAAGAGTTATCAGCTTTTAACCTATTCTCATTGCATGAATTCATGGTTATTCTAATTTCGCTGTAGACCGCTTGCCTTCTTGCTTAGGAGCGACAGCATCACAATAAATTCAATACTAAATACCATTCGTCAATAAGAATTATCAATATTCGCATCAACTTTAAGTTTCATTACAAACTTAGTAAAAGAGGTAAAAGTTATTGCAGAGTTTGAAGGAAATTGAATCCACGTCTCTGCAATAATGCCTTGATCTAAAATATTTATACAGTGAATGATGGGATATATCATATGATAACTGTGTTCCTTGTGGCCCAGAGATGCATATGCGCGTAACTATTCGTATATATTCAGTACGTAGTACCTGAATTTACGTGAGCTTTTGTAAGAATGGATTTACATTGTTATTCTTCTTAAGTTAGAATAGGTTTTCCTGTAACATCTACCTTTATGCAAATCTGCTTGGCTACGCTTGGCTTTCGCATTTAATTTCTTGTTTGTGTCACAGAATAGTATATTTCATGTACAACTTCGATAATTTTTAAAATTTCATAATTCAATCTTTCAAAAATAGATAAATGCAAATGTAAAAGAAACACTTTCTCCATTAATAAAGGTACAATATTTATAATAATAAAATTATTGAACTTTTCAACCCAGCGATCAGAGAGGTCTCATCAGAATAGTTATCTCAGATCGCCTACCATAGAAGTTCAATAATGGAGACTTCTATGGTAGGTGATTATACATAACCTGGGCTTAGTTGCGAAAGTGCCGTCTTGAAGGTTACAACTGACATTCGGTCATCGCTTGATAACAGAGAAATCGCTATTTTGACCCTCCTTGATTTTTCAAAGGCATTTGACAGCGTCTCACATAATAAATTGCTGAGTAAACTTCAGAACCATTTTCATTTTTCATATGGGGCGACTCTTTTAATTAATAACGTCCTGTCCAATAGATTACAGCGTGTGTGTCTGAGTGAGGAAAATTTTTCGCATTTTCTTCCCTTAGTCAGTGGAGTTCCACTGGGATCTATTCTTGGTCCTCTACTCTTTACCCTATATATCAAGGACTTGCCGCTTGTAACTCGTGACGTTAATATTCATATTTATGCCGATGTCGTTCAAATTTATCTTAGTCGCCCCATAGGTTTGATGGAAGACTGTGTGGATAGAATCAACAGCGATTTACTCGAAATTAGTAAGTGGGCATTTGCACATAATCTTAAAATAAATCCTAATAAGTCTCAGTGTATTGCCTTTTCAACTACTTCGATGGATTCTTTGGATCTACCAGCTGTCACTGTGGATGGAGTTGTGATTCCGTACGTGAACAAGGTCCGTAATTTGGGCGTTACACTAAGTTCGAATATGAAATGTTGCGACCATATTCAGGCCTCCCTTTCCAAAATTTACGCAACTCTTCGTCGCTTATGGCTATCGGCTAGTTTTCTGTCGCCTCAATTGCGTTGCCATCTAATCAAGACTTTAGTCCTTCAACACTTTACTTATTGTTGCCTTGTTTTTACGAAATTGGACTCAAGCTGCACTAGAAAATTAAATGTAGCGTTCAATGACTGCGTCAGGTTTATTTTTAGATAACGAAGGTTTTACCATGTGTCTCATCTTAGATTTGCTCTACTTAGATGTCCGCTGGAAGTGTATCTGAAGCGGAGGGTTTTATTTTTTATGTACAAGCTTATTACTACAACCAAACCTGCATATCTGGCTAACTTAGTCCGGCCTCTTAACTCTGCCAGAAGGCGTAAGTTTTTAATACCTCGATTCCTAACATCAGCCTTTGAAGGTTCTTACATTGTTCAGGCAGTTTGTTCTTGGAACGAGCTACCCAGTCACATTCAGCGGGCAGATTCATTCGGAGCATTCAGACGGCTCCTTGTTGATTTTCTAGAGTAACTCTCGTTTTTGTCTGCGACACACACGCATTTGTTATGTTATTGTTTTTTATTTTTCTCTTCCCTTTTTTTTATTGAATTTCGATTTGGTTTTTAAATTAAATTTAAATTTGTTAAATCTCATTTTGATCTGAATTTTTTCTTTTAATTTTAATCATGATTTGGTTCGTTAATTTTCAATTTGTTTTTAATTTTGATTTGTTGATTTTAATTTGATATTAAATTTAAGTTTTTATTTTAATTTTGATTTCAATTTTATTTTTTAATGTTAATTTTGATTCTAGTTCTAATTAATATTTTAATTTTTTATTTTGGTTTTGATGTTAATGTTAGTCTTTGAATTTTTATTTGCCCGTCTGTTCAATAGATACTAATTTAAAAGATTGTCAATCTTGTAGTATCGTTTACCAGAAAATTTATATTATTATTATTATTATACTGATGAGACCTCTCTATTCGCTGGGTCGAAAAGTTCAATCATTTTTGTGCACTTAAATGCATTTTGTAAATTTATTGAAATAATCTTCAATAAATTGCAGTCTGTTAGATGAGACATCTTCTTCGAATATTTATAAAGTCATGGTTATAAGAAACCGGAACACGTTTGAGGTTCGACAAAAAAAAAACAAAAACACAAACTCTACCCCAAGAATCTAAAAGCTCGTTCGTCGTCAATATTTTCAATTTTCTTATGCAGTACTACCTATAGTAATATACATATGTATGTACATACAGTTGCCAGTGATACGGATATTCTGTAGCCGAAATATCAGTCATAATGAGTTGACCTACTTCAATCAATGCTAGATACTAGACATAGTTATCGCCATACTTTGATTTAAGCATTAAATATCCCTCCATTTGTCACGTTCCAAACTAGAAAATCAAAATATCTGAATATATTCATGTCGTTGTCTGCCTTTTGAGCCGAATCAACTTCCTGAATGTATATGAATAGGTCTGTGGAATCCCAGAGCATTCCAAGCTTGTAAAACTTTCTCATACAGCTTAATTTCTTAACGCTTTCGTTTTTGCTGAACGAAACTCACAAAGGATAATGTAAGGATGCCACAATGTTTCCTTCCTTATGTCCGAATAATAAGTTAAGATGAGTAAGAAAAGTCTTGGATGATACATTTTCCGATATACATAGATATACATATATATTGGAAAGGCGGAAAATACATCTGAACCTAGTTAGTTTCGAAAGGTGTGCATGTTAGTGAGAAAAGTTAAATAATTTTTTGGTCTTTCATTATTACTCTTTTCATGGGATTTTGTAAGCAAGATCTGTTTGTGGATTGATTCAATTAAGAGTTAAATTTAGTTCCTAATTTGCACATCGTAGAAAATAACTTGGACCTATCCCATTATTTTGGGAGAAGACGTTTTACTAGTTGTTTAACAGAAGTACAATGACCACATATGTCAATTCCTGTAATTGACATATATTGGCCTGCGGTCATAAATCACACCTCAATGGGCAATGTCAATTACAATAATTGACGTTCGCTGAGATGCGTAAATAAGTTAAGATTTGCACTGCACTGAAATCAAAATGGTGGTGTCGCGGTTTGGTGGAATGTAGAAAAAGGTGTCGATTGTTGTCCCTACTAAAACAAACTACTTTATCGGTGTACTTGTATGTAGGTGTGCATAGTTTTGTTCGCAACCTATTTTCGATAAATAGAAATACTTGGAATTATGATCTTTTGTACGATTTTACTTTCAGGTCGCTTTTTAATTTTGGTTTCAACAGCCTTTTGTACGTGAACGACAGTTTATCGACAAAGCACAGGGAGCGAGAAAATATAGCGGCATGGTTCATCTTGCTTATCGGAATGACAATATTTCGCTGAACTGTTACTTTAACACTGTTTTTCTGCATTTTGCTTCATTTGCCACAGCGTTTGTCACTTAACCCTTGTGTCAATACCTACATACCTGGGTATGTTTGAAATTTTGAGAATGAAAAACTTTATCTAATCTTCGAAATTTTTTATCCATCACTTTAGTTATCCTCAAAGGCTCTATTTGTAGCTAATATATGCTATAAAATTTTGAAAAGTATTCTATGGTTCGTCAGAAGATAGACCTGAATTATAAATATACGTTACCAAGCTCAAAGCATACCCAGGTATGTAATACATTTTTTAGGAATGGGGATTGAAAGCAATAAAAAAATAGAGTTAATTCTTAAAAAACTTTATAGAATTTATTATGACAAACATTTTTTACATCTGGGAAATTCTGTAGAATGCTCTGCACGTGCAGGCTTACAGCATGTTGTGCAACATTTTCGCGTGGGTCACCGCTTACCCTCCTCTTTGCAAATACTGCAGATACTTTTCAGTCTGTCAGTTTGATCCCGTGCTGCTGGCCCGCTTGACGTGGATGTAGATCTGATTGGTATTTGGTGTCCCATCATGCATTCGATAGCATATCTGATCCGGAAGTTCCTCATAATGTGTGAATTCGCTGCTCTGATTTGTACATGCTGTCATGGTGAGGGCTTCACCAAGATCTTGCAGAAACGTGCGTCTCTTATTTGTCTCTTGGTTAGAATTGCGCGTATCGTATATAATGAAGGCTGCCAGAGCAGCCACATCCAAAATATTATAAAAAAATGCTAGGGTCCATCGCAACGTACGTCTCTTGGTGGTGTAATGTCTACCATCTTATCCATATTTTCTCGCCCCCCCCCCTTGCATTTGTTGTAAAACAATATGATTTCAGGTTTTTGGAGGACACCACTAATACTTTTATCGTAATGCACTGTTGAAAGCAAAATTACAGATTTCCTATTTTTTGGTACATAAGAGCAAATCGTGGTTTTGTCACAAATCCGAACTCGGCAGAAAGCAGTGTACGCGAGGGTATAGCTTGAAATTCTGGAGAAAGTTCCGGTATGAGGTATGCTTTGGGGTCGATACCTCAAAATGCAATTTATGATCTAATCACCCTTGCCAGCGAGTAGAAAAAGAATGAAATTTACACTTATTATGAACAAATTCTCCTTGAAATATTCGAAAAAATGCATTTCTATCATCAACAATTATCCTACCTCCAAGTTTTGTAAGCCATATGCAGCATACCCACCTTTCGGAACAGGCCTAATCATAAAAATAAATTCTTAGGAACTGTTTGACTAAATATTTTCCTTATATATAAAGCAAAAAAATGAAACAGTTCCACAGAATTATACGTAAATATGGTTATATACCCGGGTATGGTATGGGTTCGTTTATGTCATTTATTTTATCCATTGACACAAGGGTTATACTTGACATCAAGCAAATATGGAAATAGTAAAGCCAATAATTATTAACTATTGAAGTAAAAAACAGGGAAAGAAAAGGAACACAATTACAAAATATGAAAACAGTATGAAGATATCTTTAACACATTTTAAGCAGGTTTAACGAGTTATATGTTTGTTTTTTTTTTTTTTTTTTTTTTGGATCATTATATGAAAGCACATAACAAACTGTTAAAATGTATTGCGAAGTGAAAGAAAATTATGAGCTCATTTGCGGAGCAAGGATGTTCGGGATATGCAAACAGCAATGATATTTTAGAAAATGAACGACAATTACAACAGCTCGAAACTGCGGCGTGTAGATATCCTGATAGAGCTGTAGGCATAAGCATCCAAAATCTCTTATTGGAAGTATTTTGTCGAGAAAGCACATAATTTTTTTTTCTTTTTTTTAGCTAAAATAAAACTTTTACTCATATTCCATCACATATTTAATTTAATTAAAAAAAAAATAATTATACTGCTTCTGGATCTAGATCTGAAATACTTGTACTGGCAAATGATTATGGGAATTCCTGCCGGCGAACAGAATCTTAAAGATAAAATAACCAAATGATAAGAAATCTGCTTAACTAACATATTAGTTAAGCAGATTTTTTACCATTTGAATCGTTATCGGACACAGATATAGCCGAACTCTCGAAGCTTATTTGTTGTAATTCAAAACACGGACGACCATTTAATAAAAGCTTCATCTTCTCGGCATATTCGAATTCTTCTCTGCAATTCCCACTTTAAAAACTGCGATCTCAATTTTATATATGTACGTATATTTTATTTGTTCGTAGTCTCTGTCATAGCCAAGTTCTCGCAATTTTTGTTCAACTTCTTTAAAGCATTCATTTACCCGTACTGCTTTTGAGTCCGGAATTTTTGGCAAGTTGATATCGATACATAGATATTATCTAAAAATGACTATCAAATCACAATAATATTAAAATTATCTTTTAGTATGTACCACTGCCCACTGGACGAAAAGTGAGGTTGTAAGTGATAAAAACAAATTTAATGCAGTAAGTGGCATTTAGAAGTGGTTTATGTGTTTTCTACAATGTTATTCCTCAGTTAAAGTAGCAGTGATAATGTGAGCAACTCTGCTATAATAGCAAGTGTTTACCTATGTGTACAAATTTACCACAGCCCGCTAATTTAGCTTTGCTAATTTTGTGTACATAAGCAGGGCCACAGACCTTATCACCGCTGACACTTGGTAGGATTAACCAATTAACCTTGAATGAAGTTACGCCTCACGAGCAGCTGTTGTATTGTATTAGTCCAAGATTTTTGAAAAATGTTTTTCAAGACTCTTAATTTGTAATGTTTTATTTTTTTACATAGGCTTCCGGTGTAGAGGATTGTAAGCATAACTGGAATTATTAGAAGAATCTCTTTGCGAATTTAATACAAAATACTACATACAATTATGGCAGGCGACTTCAATCTGAATATTCTTCTGAATAACACCATGGCTCGCAGATTTGAGGATATGCAGTCCTTATGTCACTTAAATGTTTTGAATGACACTTCGACCCACTTTTCTTCTTCACAGGCAATGCTGCTTGATCTTTACATAGCATCACGAAATGATTTGACACTATCCAGGAACCAAATGTCATGCAATAATTTGTCGGATCATGATCTAATTTTTATCTCTTATGATTTACAGGTACCAGCTAATAATATTTTTCGTGAGTTTTATCGAGACTATGAAGGAATATATACTGATAATCTCTCGAATGACTGTCTAACCTTGTCATGGAACGATGTTTTTTTCATAACTAAGCCCGATAACCAGATGGATTACATTAAAAATCATTTTCTGTACCTTTTTGAAAAATATGTTCCACTAAAAACCAGAAGAGTTAGAGAACACTCACCGTGGCTTACAAACCCTAATTACAGAACATGGCTTTCTTTATAGAAAGAAGAGAATAACTGACGATCTCCAAGATGTTCATAGATATGCAGTGGTAAAAAGGGTTCCTCAAGGTTCATTGAATGGACCCAGTCTGTTTTCTATGTGTATTAATGACATTTTTGGGTCCTTAAATATTGTCATATTCATATGTATACTAAGACCATTTGGACTAATTGAGGACGCTGTGTCCCAGCTGAACGAAGATCTGTCTGCTGTTTTGCACTGGTTTGACGTAAATCAATTAATCATGTTAGCCTGTTGACAGGAAAGATTTATGCCCAATTGACAAAATTCTGGATGACTACTCATTTAATTAAATTTATTTTAAAACTTATCAGAGCGTTGATAGTCCATATTTTAACCTTCAGTTATGTCGTATATGCCTGCCGGGATTCCGATAGTAAACGCAATCAAAACGTGATTTTTAATGCCTGTGTTCGATACATTTTTCTTCTTAGGAGATTTATTTATTTATTTATTATAGATATAACTGAAGCACAAGTGAGTTATAAATACTCTTAAGTATGTGCCTACTCTAACTAATTAGACAGAATAAAAAAATAAATTAAGTTTCTTACATTCTAAGCGAGAGTATTAATTTAAAGAAGAAAATACAACTTTCATTAAATGAAGAGACAGAAAAAAAGCAATTGTATATGTATAAAAAAGATATAAGAATCCAGAAAAGATAGCTAAGTAAGTATTATAATATTATAAATACAGAAAATAAGTACAAGAACAAGAAAGCATTGTTACTAATAAAAAACAAAATGAATTACTTAATTTATTAAACCACAAAAATGTTTAAAACATTCTGACTTGAATCTCCCAGTGACTCGAAGTGAACATATGGTTAGAGGAAGTGAGTTTCAAAGTCTGACACCATAGACGGAGAAAGATCGAGAACTAATCGAGAGTCTATGATGGGGAGTTTTCAATAAAAGCGTTCTTTCAGAATGCACAAACTTAAGTCGACTGCCAAAGTAATCCGGGTACTGCAAGTTAAGGATCTTATATATCACAAAGCAAATACGGAATTTCAGATAGTTATCCAAAGTGTAACCAAGAATTTTCATCGAGTACTGCGAAATATGTTCAAAGCTTCTAAGGCTAAAGACATATCGAGCACATGAGTTAAATGCGACATTTAATTTTCTACGACTCGAGAAATCTAAGTGACAATATACAACGTCAGTATAGTTGATAATCGGTAGTAGTAAGCATTTCAGCAGTCGAACACGTATAGTTTGTGGCATATATGCTGAGTGACGCCATAATGCCTTTAGTCCACCATAGATCTTACCTACAACACCATCGATATGGTCACTCCAAGATAACCGATTATTGAAGATTAAGCCAAGATTCCGAGCATTAGTTGAAAACGGTATAATCATATTATTTAAAATAACTGGTGGAAGGTGAGTATAGGTTAAATTGAGATAATAAATGAGCATAGCCTGAGATCTGTATGGGTTGAGTCTGAGCTTGTTATGTTGAGCCCACCTACTTATGCATAGAAGATCTTTATTTAGTTCAGTAATTGCGCGTGGGATATCATTGATGGGAGCAGATATAAAAAGTTGTACATCATCGGCATATAACTGCAGTGAACATTCATTAATGTGATTTTCCAGAGCATTTACGTATAGACTGAAGAGAAGAGTACCTAAGATAGATCCTTGTGGCACTCCTGAATAGATAGAACAGAGCTTGGAAGATTTCGAGTTATAAACAACTAATTGCTTCCTATTAGTTTAGTAATCATAGATGAGTTTAGCCGCAGGACCAGCAAAACCAAATTCTATAACCAGCTTATTATATAATAATTTAAAATCAACAGAGTCAAACGCTTTCGAAAAATCAAGTAGGGTAAGGAGAGTTACTTCTATAGTTTCCATACTACATATTATCGTATCTGTGAGGAGTAGTAACGATGAAGTTGTGCTGTGTTTGGCTCTGAAACCAGACTGGATAGAACTGATCAAGTTACTAATATTAGCATGGTCGATGATTTGTTTGTATAAGATTTTTTCAAATACTTTGGACAATATAGGAAGAGTGGTAATAGGTCTATAAACTTCAGGGGACGATGCTTTGGAATTCTTTTTAATAGGAACAACAAGCCCTATTTTCCAAGCTGAAGGGAAAGAAGCAGTAGTGATAGCAGTATTAAATATATTTCTAATATTATTAATTAAGGATGGCAATACTAGTTTCAGTAAACGCATTTCAATACCATCAGAGCCTGTAGCATTTGATTTAATATATTTAAAGGCATACAGAAGCTCAGTGGTATAAATAGTCCAAAAAAAGAAATTATTTGTAGCATTAGGGAGATCGGAAGAATCTACTACAACTGAGGTTGAGCCCGATTTAAACTATTTATTAAGCAAGTCAGGATCAGCTACACATTCCTCGCTGCCTCTATTGATATTAAGCTTACGAATGTTTTTCCAAAGTTCGCGAGAAGGTAAACTTGAATCAAGGCTTTTAGAGTAGAAATTAATTTTAGCCTTCCTAATTAAAGCACAAGTCTTGTTTCTAAGGGTCCGATAATTGTTCCATAGGAATTCACCACGGAACCTTTTCCATAGTTTATAGGCAAAATTTCGTTCACGAATAGCAGTTTTTATTGCATCATTGATCCAATTGCACTCAGAACGGCATTTTATCTTTTTCAGCGGAACAAACTCGTTGAACAATCTCATAAATGTCCTAAGAAGAAAGCTACTTGATTGTCGATATCACTTGTAGCATAAAGACATGGCCATTCAATCAGAGAGGCAGCAGACTTTAAAGCATAAAGTCAATGGCATTATATGCTCGGTAAAAAAATCTTGAAGGACTCCTATATCTAACAATACCGATATTAAAAGAAACAATAACACCAGAATGACCCGAAATTCCGGGAACGTCGAACGTTAGCGGATCACGCACAAGATCGTCTCTATCAGTGATGAAAAGATCCAGAAGATATGACCATATTTCGTCATACTTGAGAAGCATTTTGGGAATTAGCTAGGATACTCATTTTCAAATACAGAATTTGTGTGTTCATTAATAAAAAGCTATTCTTCGGCCAATCTCAGTATCTACATGAACACTTGCACATGGGAACATCAGGTAGGTCTATTAACCTTATTTTGCCCCCTTTCGGGCGAACGTTACGGGTATACTCTAGGAGTTTAAAAATCTTTTATTTAATTATTTGTCAACAGGGCAAGATTAAGATGGACAAAATTGATGTTATGTTTATGTTTCTTCAATTGTTGACACTTATCTCTGCTAAATTTCTTTTATAGGCTTATTAGTTTCTCTTTGGCAGTAACTTATCGCTTATCTTGTGATATATTTCTTTGGCTTTCATTACGAATTCGTGGTTTTTTTTCTGATTTTTGTTTGTTTTTATTTGACTATTTCTTTTTACGTTTCTCACTTCTTATACTTGCTGTAATAGCTTATATATTTGTAGGATTGTGTTGTTGTAGTCTTTTCTTTTATATAATTTACATTTTCTGTTCTTTTTTCCATTTATTCTTTACCTTTATTAATATCTTACTTGTAGTTCTAGTCGTACCTTATGTTATAACTAAATTAAGTCTTATTTCATAAATTTATACCTTCCTTGTGCTAGTTTAAGGATTTATTTCATGTTTGAACAATTTGGCTAATAAATCGTTGGTTTATTTATTCTCTCATTTATTCAATTCGCAACGCATATTGCTTTTGTAAGAAGTCATCGAAATACCTCTTAACTGTTATATTATATTCAAAAAGTCTTATTCTCGAATATCGTTGTGAACTAGAATTTTTTAAATAGTTAATATCGATCTAGTTGGAGAGATTAATAATAAATGGTGTGTTAAATTATGAGATAATAGCACTCCCAGTAAAATGATGCAACACGTAAAATTATGCCCGGCTTTGCTTTTCGACTTCAACTCAATGTGCGTTAAGAAAATTTCCAATTATTAGAGGACACAGAAAAAGTAAAAGTACATCGATAAATATGAATTATCCACTCTCTGGCGAATAAAATTCAACATGCATAGATCTAGACTTAGGAAAAATGCAGGCTTAAACTGTATCGTAAAATTTCAAAAGGAACGTAATGATCGACATACTAATTACGATTTGATGAAAATGTTCCAGGTTTTTGAGTAGGTACGTTACTTTAAGATTACGCAATAGGTACTGGAGTCTTTGAAAAAGTTTTTAAGGTCACAAAACTATGTAGATATAGTATACATAAGCCATAAATTGAGTTGAATTTATCCTATGCTTTTGCTAGAACTGTGAACTAAAACATATGAATGGCAAGAGGGAAACAAATCTGCCTTGTAAGCTCAATGAGAGCAGTTGCTTGTGAAGCGAAAGGCTCCGACATCTAAAGCCAGCCAAGCTGTAACTTATAATCTACGATTGGCACTTGATAGAGATCGTATTAATCTATTTGTGCTCTTGGTTTTTCTTAATGCATTCGACAATATTATTCACCAAAAACCTTTGGATAAGTTGTCTTCGAATGCTCATTTTTTGCTCTGCAGTTCAACTTAGTCTGGAACTATCTAACTAGTAGGTGGTAGCATGTTAAGTGAAAAATATTAAAATATTAAATTACGTAATAGAGGAAATCATCGCCTGTAACACAAATGTCCATAGCATACCCGTTTTGAGTTCGGGGGACATTTTTTAAGCCTTTTTTGGAGCTTTAGTTTAGACAAATTAAATAAGTTCCTACTAATTTAGTTAGTTCATACATATCAACTAAACTCATCAGGGTCTAATTAAACTTTGTTCGTCTGAGAACATGACGGTGTTCCATTCTTCATACCAGCTCATATGATCTGTCCGTCCGTTCATCTGTCCATCTCTCCGTCCGTCTGCCCATCCTCAGGGAAACTGGAGAATGCGTTCACTTAGAATGATAAAAGTTTGCAAACGGGCGTTTTAAAATAAACTAAATTTAATTTCCAGAATGGGACAATTCCGGTGACTCATTCGTAGGATTGCCATACAAGAATTTGATTTTTAACGGAATATTTGAGCACTGGCCCAGAGCACGTTATACCTGGGGCCGGATTCTGTAACACGGAGAATTTGGGAATTTGGGAGATGAGAATTTCGTTTTCTTAGAATTCCTAATTCTCCATTCTCAATTCATGGTTGGAGAATTAGGGAAAATGTAAGAAACGTGAAAAAGTGTGAATCGCCTGGGACGATTAAGGGTATCACTTTTTGTTGTAGAGGGTTGGACTTTTTTTCATATTTGATGTACACTTGCCTACTACCTTTCACTGTTGAAATAAATTGAAATTTATTTTTTGTAGGGGTAGTTTTTGAGGGATTCAGGAGGGTAGGTTTTCTCGAGTTTTTCCGGGATAACGAGAGAATGTAGAGAAGAAGGAGAATGTGTGTGGTATCAAAAAAATGGGAGCTCAGGGTGAACAAGATAGGTGGAGGAAATGTGGCGGGGAGAGTGCGGGGTAGATATAGGAGTAGATTAACAGAAATTAAAAAAAAAATTAAGACAATATCAAGAGCTATATTTTGTTTCGATTAACGGTAAATTGCAGATTTGAGCGGCATCGGCGGTAAATTTTGTTGTCACAATATTCACGGGCGCCTAACTCTGTGGGGGAGGACTGTAGAGTATTGGAGTTTTGGGGGTTTGGAGTCGTACCACCCCTCATTGGGGGTTGTTCAAACTACGTCATGTTTGATACCAAATTAACGAGTGATGAGAGGATAATCGAGTGGTATAGTTTGTCTTTGATCGTTTTAACGTGATAGCTGACTTTTGACCGCCGAAAAACAGTTTTTTTGCACTAGGGTCATATAGACCCCAGTTTCCATATTTTGCATATATTTCCTCCGTTCTTTGTTTCACATCCATTAGTACTCCATTGTGAACTTTTTTGTCATAGGAAGTGAATTTTCAGGTCCTACCAATTCTTCTCAATGATGAGATGAAAATATGGCAATTTTTGTACCAAAAACGGCAGTTATTTCCAAAACCGCTTATCGCGTTCAAAAATTAATTAGATATTTAATCAGGGGACAAAATTTAGATGCGATTTCTTCCTATACACAAGCTTTACCGTGTATACTTATAAATTTTACAGCATCTCTTCTGTACTGGACGACGACCAAATTGATCATTTTCGCGTGATTTATAATTTTTAGAGGGTACGTTGAGAGACAAAATCCATGTTCCTCTGTAAGTATTGCATGAATTTCCATAATTTATTTTTTACAATATAGCCAGGATACGCAGTGAATACATAACTCAATTTGCAGTTAATAGGTACCTACATACCTTCACAAAACGCAACAAAAGTAGACAATATAATTTTTCCACTTACTTTTCCACTTGCAAAACATCGGAGATTTTTTTAAAAATATTTTTTAACAAATTAGTAGTGCTGAGTGTCATGTCTTATGCCCTTACCGTACCCATCTCTAGATATATCTAGGACACATATAGCAAGTGCCCATGGTTGGCGAAGCGCTGTATAATAAGAAGGTGCAGTATTCTTAATCATTGCATGGGGGTAGTTTATCCACCGTGGCACTTTAGTATCTTAATAATGTGCTATCTGCATCATTAGCCAAGGATCCTGTCTATTTACGTGTTTTATGTTGCTTGTTCCAAGGCTATGCAATGCTCGGTCAAAGCACTTTTTATCTTTATTTGGATCTTACACATTATTATTACTATCACTCTTCTTAGCTGCAAAGATTTCTGTGTTTTGTTTACTTAGGGTTGTTATTTCATGCCGGTGTTCTGGTGTGTATTGTATGGAGGTGAGTGTAAGTTCGATGTGATATCTTAATCTAACGAATGTCGAATTAATTATGAGGTGAAATTGACTTGTATTCTGTTAACGGCTATGTTCTGACAAATATATATGTGAAATGTATATTTAAATAAATGAAACAAAATAAACTTGTTCATTCGGTTTTTTCTTTCTTTCTTTATTATTTTTAATTGTTTGCCTTTAGGTGCACTTTTTATTATTTGGGAATTAAACAGTTTGATTCTGTATTCGTTGTGGTACTTGTTTTGCGCTTCTAAGTGCGTGTTAAGCTCACCTACGTCCCGATACACGTTACGATGGTGGCATTTTAAATGAGTGGGCTTTTGGCACATTTAAAGTCAAGTCGGAAGCTACTGAAGATGGAGAAATGAGTCCGAAATGCATTTAGCGATAATTCTTTAAGTAGTGTTTTTTAAAACGGGTAACTGAGCAATAAAAGGTGGTTATTATTAGAAAGAACGTCTTCTCGTTTTTGTTCTTTAAAGGTAAAAATAGCTCTACGGTGTTTTCCAGAAACTCTGTGAAATAGATATTAGTGAGTAGCTAATATTGATATTATATTTTTTGTTTATATATATTAATCTATACATATTGTTGCCATTCGAAGGGCGCGAATTAGTAGAATCTAAATTTCAAGACTTAAAGTTTTAGAGTAAGGCTGAATGGCAGAATGCCAGAAAATAAATTTCTCGATTCCGAGCTTCCTTTTAACTATGTAGTAGTAGCGTGAACTTTCGTACAAAGCTTCCGACTTAGTGCCACACACAGAAATAGTACTCGCTGTATATAACTTGGTCTATCAGCAGTACAATCAGTAATGTATTGACATGGAAGAGATTTGTTCTTCTTCATTTTCCCCTAGGAAACAGTTTGCCATATTGAAGCTGAAGGGTCTAGTGTTGTTGTTCTTTGTGTTCAGAATTTAATTACGTGAACTGTTTTTGTACAGTTTTATTATTGCTTTGGGATCTTTGTGTAATATACTTTGTCTTCTATGTACTATACACACATCGGTTTAAACAAATTGGATTAGCTATGTGGCATAATATATTCTTAGAAATTTAGTAGATTTTTGTCTTTAGAATTTGTATATTGCTGGCTGTCAAAGATTTGGAGTACTTTTAATATGAGTACCTTGTCTGAACCGCTACGAATTTTTTATGATCGTAGAAAAGTAGAAATTTACCTGAAAGTTTTTTTTCTTAAATTTGACGCGGTATTGGTGGCTGGGCCGACAACAGGCCAAACATAGTTAAGCATTCATTTTTAGGAATTTATCTTTCATATGTAATCTTAATTATGTCCTAGATATACAGGGCTCTTAATGAAGAGATAACTAAGGACTCGTTAGTCTAAAATGATTCATTATAAACTGCAGACACAGCCGTTTCTTTAATTAAGTTGTTCTGTCAAACGTGTTTTGATATACATTAAAGAAGCGATATGGATGGAATCAACGCGCCATTTTTAATCAATTTAAATATTTGAAAATGAAAAAAACATTTTAACATTTAAAAATATTTTGTGCTTTTCATTTCTTCTATTTATTTTTTAAATGAGCAGATACACAGCTGAGCGTCAGATTTATATTTTAAGCCAAATCCAGCATATTTTTCCTCATTATAGCTATAATTAAGGAAAACAACACTTCATTAATGTACTTCATTACATCTGATTTTTGAGCCATAATGACGTATACTATGTGACACACGATATTTTAATGAATAGTTAGTACTAATGATTCATTAGATCCTGCTGTGTGTCTATGGTGTTAGATGAATTCTTTCAAAACCCTCGAAAATACTTCATAAGCCATAAAACAGATTCGCTGCCTACCACATGCAAGGCCCCACGGAGTGCTTAAATTCTAAAATATTTGCAGTGTTCTTAGGTAAAACCGCGCTAAACTACTATTCATACAGAAAAATAGTGTTCTGATAACCTTAAGCTTGCTTTCTTATCTTCCGAACCGTAATAATATTTTCATACCTTTCCTAACAAAATTATTTAAAACAAGTAAAAAAGCTAGAATTGGTCTAAGACCAATTCTTAGGATACCCTAGACGAATGCCCGTATTAAATTTCGTATGGTCACCGATCTATTCAAGTATTGATTTTGAAGTGGTTTTTCGCATATATTTCTAGAACGGTTTGTCGCTCAGACAAAATTATAACCAATTTTATAGGATTTCGTATTCTGCAGAAGTTTTTAGTACAATAAAAATGTCTTGGACTGATCGTTTTCAAAGTATACGTAAAAAACCGAAATTTTTATATGGCAACACCAAGAAAGAGTTGCCCGATTTAGTCCATTTTTTACATTTTATTTGCTAATGTAGTAAAAACATTATATGCGAAATTTCAGCTCTCTACGTCGACGCGTTCTCAGGCAGTGTCCAAATATATAGCAGAAAACGAAATTTTTATATGGCAACCCCACGAAGGAGTTGCCCGATTTGGTTCATTTTCGAACTTGATTTTACTTTTTTTTTAAAGTCTGTGTACAAAATTTCAGCTCTCTAAATGTACGCGTTCTCAAGTTATCGTGCGCACAGACGGACGGACGTATGGACGGACGGACAGACGGACGGACGGACGGACGGACAGACGGACGGACGGACGGACAGACGGACGGACGGACGGACAGACGGACGGACGGACATGCAAAAATCGAAATAACTTTTAATATTATGAATGGGTGTCCAATCCATTTTGCTCTACCATCATTATTTCGAGGTGTTACAAACGGAATGACAAACTTAGTATACCCCTATGATTTCATCTAGGGTATAAAAATTTATCTTAACCAAATTACTGCGATTCTTCAAACAAAACCTGCTGAGTAATCGCTGTACCGTCATGCCATGCCGAGGGATGATGATATCGAATGTAGCTGCCGACAGATTCGGACTCCGGTTGCACATGCGCACATGTAATTATTACTCTGCTGAGAGTTAGAAAACGTAAAATGGTAAGGTTACATGTAATCAAAACTATTTTATTATTTTGTTAAGTAAGGTATATAGCAGGTGTAGCCTTTGGAAAGGTAAGGAACCAAGCTTTAAATTACTACAAGACGTTTTTCCTGTATGGATAGTAGTTTAGGCTGTATAGCGTATATAAAGTCAATGCTTGGCACGTTTCCATAAGTATCAATAAGGAATATTTTAGAAAACGGACTCCGAACGTACATATATCGATTACTGTTTCATGGCTTGGGAAGTATTCTCGGGGGTTTTGTTCTTTTAAATATTAACAACAATTTTCTAATCCAAACAATTTTAAAACAAATCCATTCGTAATTGTCCAGTGCAATGCAATGTGTTTCCTAGAAACAAAAGATTATCCCAAGCTAATAAAATCAGCAATGCCAGCCATTGGTACTTGTAAACTAAGGAATACTATTCAAAATTAAGCACATATATCCATACAGAATGTACCTACCCATTTGACTAATTTAATTAATTTGTTTGTCGAATACATATATAGCGAAAAAATCCGAGTATTTGCATGGATTACAAACAAAACAATTTCTCAACCTCAAACAAATATGCAATAAAAAAGTGAAAAGAGAAAAAAAAAATCAAAATAATTTTCCCTCGGCTTATATGCTAAATAAATATCTTTCGTCTCTTTTTAATTAAACCATAAAAGAAAAATATTAACAAAATATTTTCACTTTTCTCTCGTTACATTCCTAATCCACTCCAAAACAAATTTACACACACAGCTAACAACAGACGGGCTGCGCTTGTGCTATAATGCGCCGCCAATATACATTATGCACGTACCACTGACATGTATATAAATGGACTGCTTGTTGAACCAAAAATGCATGAAAGCAAATGGCACCACTTTCATATTCCTGTCTCTTTCCGTGAGAGCATACTTTCCCACTGAACTGTAACGATTAGGAATAAGAAATTGCTTGTAAAAATCCTTGTAAAAAACACTTCCTTCGACTCATAACTAAAATTTAACGATACAAATAGTCCCAAATACTTTTGTGGTAAATTCGGTAAATCCCACTGACATGTATATACGTAAATTCCCAAATAATCTAAATATAGCTGCTGTTTACGACAGTTGGTAGCATTGACAGTGATAGCATACTTTCTGAAATCAAAACTGGTGCCACATGAAACAGGAGATCAAGCAGTCCATTTATATATAAGTCAGTGGCACGTACATGTAGGATAGATACTTATTTTTAGAGCCACATAAGATAAATTTGTTTGGCTGTTTTTACTGGAGCCTATCGCCATCTCGGAAAGCTTTTGAGAATTAATTAATGAATAAAAACCAATAATTTTATCTTTCACTTTTTATCACGATAGAGGCTCACAAATTGAATTTTATAAAATAAACTACTTTCTGGGATTAAATCCAGTTTTTGGTCCCCTGAATAGAATCACCTCAGTCTTCATTCTCGTTTTAAAATAATCGTGTAGTAGTAAATTTCCTTCAAGTTACAAGAGTCTCAATCTTAGTGTTATCAAAGTAATTATAACATGACAAATATTAAAAAATTTGGAAAAACAGCTCCGATAGCATTAATAAATATTTTTGGAAAACCTATATATGAAAAATAATAAAAATTGGTGTGCACAAGTAAATTTTTTTAGAGGTGCGAGGAAAATAACACGGGTTTTTTTAGGTTTTTGATTTTTAGAAAAAAACGCCATATCTTTTTCTAAAATCTAAGCCCGGTGGCATTTGAACTGAAGAGTTTGTAATATTTTGCCGAAGGTTTCAAATCAATATCATGAAAATTGTGGAAAATAAAAAGGGGGAAGAAAATGCTTGCAAATTTATTCAGCTTTAAGTGAAGATTTATTTTTTCCGGACTGGAATCGAACCTACACTTTTAGAATCGGTCAATGATGGAGAATTGAAGAATTTTAAGAATTTTTATTTTTAACGATTCCAAATCAAATTATAAATACAAGAAGAAAAAACAACCGTCTCATCCGGGGTTTGAAACCGGGACCTTCCGCTTGCCGGGCGACTGCTCTTACCACTGAGCTAACGAGACAGATGATTTCCCTCTTGCATTTATCAATTTGTAATTAGCCTACTAAGCCACGTTGCTTTCAGCTGGCATTAACCAGTAACGATGAAAGCGCACAAATAAATTGTAAATTCAATTTTTATTTATTTTTTCCGGACTGGAAGCGAACCTACACTTTTAGAATCGGTCAATGATGGAGAATTGAAGAATTTTAAGAAACCCCGGATGAGACGGTTGTTTTTTCTTCTTGTATTTATAATTTGATTTGGAATCGTTAAAAATAAAAATTCTTAAAATTCTTCAATTCTCCATTTAAGTGAAGACATTGAATCTTAGTGGAAGTGTACATTTAAGGTATATTGGTGATTTGAAATCTCCTAATTCTATTTAGCTTTAAGTTTTGAATAGTGTATAGAAGTGACGTACTATATATATACTTATATGTAGTATATCATGAATAAACCACTAACTTTGAATTTTCATCGGCGATCGTATGTATCGGCCCATTATTTTGTACTTGTCTTTTTCTTCTCCACACGGGCAGAACAACTGTTCATGACTTATTTATCTAGTGTAGTTTTCATAAGAGAGCTAAGACTTTCAATTGCAATTATCTAAGTTAGAAATGATATCTAAGTAACGGAAATCTAAACTTTTGACTCTAACTTATCGAACATATACTAACTTAATTTGGAACGCAAATAAATTTGAACCGACCTGATTGCTTAATGACTCTCTATCAGTAACCTGACATTCATCTCTTTGTTCATGTATCTGTAATTAAGATTCCACCAGATCTGTTATTTTACTTTAGTAATTAAAAGTTAACAAAAATTTTCAAAAAGCATCCTCCGAAATCTGTCAAATTTTAACATCGAATAAAAGGTTCCTCTTGACATTTATTTCACCCTCTCCAACTGTGAAAAACTAAAAAGGTCCACCTCTGATATCTGCCATAATGACATTATATTCTGTGTAAACTGGGAAAATGGAAAGAAGGGTGTTTCCTTAAATTTTGTCCTCGATACTTTATCACTTTGCTAAAAGTGGACGCCCATTCAGACATTCCAGTTTGTAAGAAAGATAATTAAAGTGTGGCAATAAATTTGTTTTACTAATTTTGACTAAGACTAGTCGATGTATATCTACTTTCCACACGGTGTCGACACAGATGAGTGAAATGAAGAGTAAGCGTAGTTTTTTTCGTAAAATTTAAAGAGAACTTAGGTGCTTAGAATATAATCGGACAATAATTTATTACCCACTTTATAATCCACTCGTAATTTGCCCCACACTTAAGGACATTGCGATTTTCTTGAAAAGTAAACTGTTCTTAGGTATACCTAAGACATTTCTCCGCTCATTTTTTGTTGTCTGAAAATCGTTTCTGCCGATGATTATAGGAACTTCAGTCCTTAATTAATGAACTTTGAAAAGACTAATTTAGAGTCTTCGTAATACTAGTGGGTTTATACCTTCCAGCAAATAAACAAAATAAATTAAAATATCTAATTATCCTACTTAAAATTTCTATAGGTAAGTCCAAAACAACACGAGCGTTGATTGTGTTTCTGCCAAGTTTTGCTAATCGCTTTATCAGTCCCCACCTAAACCATTACTGATATCATTGAAATTTGCCTCACTTTCTCAGATTCTCAATAGCAATTTTCTGCTTCGTTAATTTTTAAACTTATTGGATTCTCTTATTATCGTTTTTATTTTGCTATTTTCCGGCGTGCAATTGAGATATGACTTAATTAGGGAAATCTAATATGAAGAAGCAGCTTTGTAACCCGCCTTTTATTGGAGAATTGTCCATGTACAACACCTCCAACTGTAAGATGGGTGTATTGATGTTACGGTTAAGGCCTGTACGTTGTATTATTGGTTCGCCTTAGGCATCAATTTATTCTTTGACATCAATTTGTTATGCCAGTTATTTTCTCATACATAGGAGAAAAAGAAAATGCATTTTTATTTATTAATCACTTTTTGGAAATGAAAATGGATAAATAAAGAACAATGTCTTTAATTATTTTATAATGCTTTTTATTTTTATTTATTTATAATTAATTTTTTTTTATATTTTATAATTTTTGATTAATTTTTAAATTGTAATATATTTTATTATTGTAGTCGTAGTGACAATATTCTGGATAAAACTGAATTATTTTACGCTGACAATTTTTAATATATATTACTATGTATACTAAGATTCTCAATACATTTGTGTTTTCTCTAACCCTTTATTTTTACAAAGTGTATGTACATTTGATTAAATTTTTTATTTGCATTGCTTATAGTTGTTATTTATGCTATTGTTCAATTTTAGATTCAAAACTTTTCCAAAACGTTTTATTAGTAAAAACTTACATACATACATATATGTAGGACGCTACATTTACTCCCCTCTCAGTGTTAACGATAACGTAGTAACAAAAACAACCAAAAACGATAATAATGGAAAATTATTACGAATTAAACGTGACTTTTTTTGTGGGTTCTCCGGTGACATTTTTCTGTGATTCATTTATTTTCTCTACGAATGCCGGTTTTAAACGATCGATAGATATTTTCAACGATTTTCCGTTTATACTGATGATGAGACTTTTGTCTCCCCTTTCAATGACCTTAAACGGTCCTTCATAAGGTGGCTGAAGATTTGGTTTGATCTTGTCTGTCCGTATAAAAACGAATTCGCAATTTTCTAGTGATTTTGGACTATAATAAGTGGCACTAGACTTCCTAGAATCTGTTGGCGTAACATTTTGAAAATATCTATGCAAATTTTGTAACATGGTGTTAGTATTTGGTATGTTGTCAGTGCCTTTGACGAAAAATTCTCCTGGAACTCTTAAGGCCTGACCGTATACTAAGTCTGCTGGAGAGCATTGTAGATCTTCTTTGACCGTCGTAAGTATACCTATTGTATGCAGATGAGATGACCAGTTGATTGTGTCTTCAGTCGCTCTAATGGCAGCTTTTATTTGGCGATGCAATCTTTCGACCATCCCATTAGATTGCGGGTGGTAAGGAGTTGTACTAATTTTGTTACAACCTAGGAACTTGGATAGTTCTTGGAATAACTTTGAAGTGAATTGCGATCCTTGGTCGGTCGTTATTCTCAACGGAACGCCGAAACGGCAAACGTATTGTTGGTAAAATACTGTGGCTATATTCTCTGCTGATGTATTTTTAATAGGATATGCTTCTGGCCATCATGTGTACCTGGCCATGAGTGTTAAAATATGTGTGAATGTTTTTGATCGCGGTAGAGGTCCGACGATATCCAAATGTACAAGTTCGAATCTACCACTAGGCATTTCGAAAGCTCCAATAGGTGATTTTGTATGCCTGTGTATTTTTGATTGTTGACATGGTAAGCATGTCTTGGCCCATTGATTAATTTGTTTGTTCATGTTTGGCCAAAAGTATTTGTTACAGACTAATTTTCTTGTTGAACGTATGCCTGAGTGTGATAGTTCTTGTAATATTTTGAAGATCATTCTCTGGAGTTTGGGTGGTATGCACGGACGAGATTTTCCCGTCGAAACCTCGCACCAGAGTTTATGATTGTTGTTGTGAATATCTGTTTCTATAAGTTTATATTTACACTTGGTATTTCGATGCTGGTGTTCGATAAGATGTTTTAATTCTTTTTCCTCTGTTTGCGCTATGCTAATCACTTGTAGGTCAATTTTTTTATTGCTTTTAATTTCGCTACATTCTTCGTGATTATTCAGTATGCGTGATAGAGCTTCTGCTACCACATTTGTTTTTCCTTGTATATGTTGAATATCTGACGTAAATTGTGTTATGTAATCTAGGTGTCTAGCTTGTCTTGGACTTCTCTCAGTTTTCGTCCAAATGGCATTTGTGAGTGGTTTGTGGTCCGTGAAAACTACAAATTTTCGACCTTCGAGTACATGTCGAAAATGCTTTATAGCCAAGTACACTGCTAGGGTTTCTCTGTCGAAGGCTGAGTATTTTGTTTCTGCCTTTGTCAATTTCTTTGAATGGAATGCTAAAGGTTGCCAATTATTGTTGTTTAACTGCTGTAGAACAGCACCTATTGCTATGGCTGAGGCATCTACAGTTAGATTGAAGGTAGTATCTTCAATAGGGTGCACTAATAGTGTTGCTGAAGCGAGAGCTTCTTTTATGTGTTTGAAGTTGTTTTCGCATGCGTTTGGCCACAAAAAATTTTTAGTATTCTTCGGTTTTTTTAGTAAGAGAGTTACATTATCATATATAGGACTTAGTAATTCCGCCAATTTTGGTATAAAACGATGATAATAGTTTACCATTCCTATAAATTGTTGTATATGTTTGACGGACGAAAGTGATGGAAAATCCTGAATGATTTTAATTCTATCAGGAGATGGAAGTATTCCATCCTTACTTATGTAATGGCTCAAAAAATTTAGGGAAGTAGATCCAAATACGCATTTTGCTGTATTTATATTTATACCATATGTTGTCAATCGTTCGAAGAGTGTTTCTAAATGTACTTTGTGCTTGTCTTCATTTTGGCTTGCCACCAAAATGTCGTCAATATATGTAAATATGTAGTCCAAACCTTTGGTTAGTTCATGCATGAATCTCTGAAAAGTTTCAGCCGCGTTTCGTAGACCAAAAGGCATTCGTGTGAATTCATACAGTCCGAAAGGTGTTGTAATTGCTGTTTTGTGTATATCTTCTGGAGCTACCGGAATATGGTGATATGATCTTACCAGGTCTATTTTAGAGAAGACATTACAATTTTGAAGATTTAACGAAAAATTTTGTATATGTGGGATTGGATATCTATCTGGAATAGTGATAGCGTTTAGTTGTCTATAATCACCACACGGACGCCAATCTAAGCTGTTCTTCTTTGCTACTAATTGTAGTGCTGAAGCTGTTGAAGATGATGAAGGTTGGCAGAGACATAATTGTAGCATGTGGTCAAATTCCATTTTTGCGATTTTTAATTTTGGACCATCTAATCTGCGTGGCCTAGTAAAGGGAAGTTGTCCTTTTGTTGTAATGTGGTGTACGACATTGCGTTTCACAGGTTCTCCATAACGAGGAGGTTCTGTCAATGATGGAAACTGTTGTATTATATTTCCATATTCGTTTTCAATGGTAAAATGTTTTGGAGTTGGCGTATTTGCCCTGATGGTCATGCCATTGACTGACAAGTTTGTGTTACCATCGATTAGACATTTGTTTTTAAGATATACCAAAAGATTGAATTTTGTTAAGAAATCTGCTCCTATTATCGGGCGGTTTACATCAGCAATAATAAATGGGAACGTGAAGTTCCTTCTTAAACCAAAATTGGTTTTGAATAATTGTGTGCCAAAAGTTTGTATCGTAGAGCCGTTCGCTGCGATAAGAGTTAAAGAATCGTCTCTCTTGTATCTGTTGCAAAAAGTAGTAGGAACGACTGGTCTGCTCCAGTATCTATTAAGAATTTGAATTTATTTTCTTTATCGAAAATAAACAAACGTTTTGAATTAATATTAAAAGAATTGGTTGAACACGTCGAGGGGTTATTTAGTTTTTTTGAATTTTGACTGCTCTTGAAAGAACAAGGGGATATGCACTTTGTTGCCTTATCCCCAAACTTCTTGTGGTACCAACAGACTGTAGAAAATCTAGTACCACTTGAAGAACGACTTCTGGAATGATGTCTGAAATTTGAAAAATTTCTTTTATTTTGGAAAGTTAGATTTTTGATTGATTATTCCAGTGTGTCTATTTTATTCTCTAAATTACAAATTCTGTTTACTAAATTAAAATCGTTATTAAAATTATTTGTGCTAAAAGCTGAAATAGTTTGAGTTTTTGATATCTCATGAATTCTGTCTGCCAATTGTAGAAGTTCGTTTATGTCTCTGTTTCCTGCTGTTGTCAGAGCTATGTTTATGTTTGTTGGCAATTTTCTCATCCAGAGTTTCTTTATTAAATTTTTCGATAATTCCGAATTTGAACCTGTTAGAATTTTCATTGTTCTGAAGAATTCTGATGGCCTTCTGTCACCAATCTCAGTATCTGAAAGGAGGAGTTCCAGCTTCTTTTCTTCAGTCTCGGTAAATCGTTGAATTAGTACGTTTTTAAGCGTGTTGTATTTTTCAACAATTGGAGGTGTTTGTAGAATGTCTAGCACTTTCATAATTATATCCACTGGTAACGCTTGCACTATATATTCGTATTTAGTCTCGTCCTGGGAAATACCTTTTGCAGCAAATTGTGTTTCTGCCTGGATAAAGCATGCTTGTGGGCATGGTGGCCAAAACAATGGCAACTTGACCGCAACGGCATTCACAACTGATCTATCTCCTGTAATAGAATTATCTCGAATATTTTCATCCGGCATTTTTATTAATATCACCGAAAAACCACTTCTTTAAAAAAAAAATTAACTTAACACACGTATTTTTACTTTCGCGGTACTTTTAACCGATACTTTCGCGATTATATACATAACATTATACATTATAACACGATACTTGAGAGGAGGAAATGCTTATACTAATTATAATTTAACTTATCACTTCAAATATGTATAAATATATAACGAAGCTAAAGAAAAATATTTTCAGTAAAATTGTAATAAAATTTTAAAATTGAGAGAGAATTTGGAAAAATTTAAAAAAAAAATTAAAATTGTTTTTTTTTGTTTTATACTATTTGAAACCTGATTTTTATGTGTTTCTTGAATCTTATTGATCTCAGTTTTATGTCTTCTTATTTATTACTGTTTCTCTCTTCTTTTTAATTTTGCAGGCTTCTTATTTCTTTTTTTCTTTTTAAGGATTGATCGTGTTCGTATTTACTTTCTTTATTCGGGGTCACCAATATTGATGTTACGGTTAAGGCCTGTACGTTGTATTATTGGTTCACCTTAGTCATCAATTTATTCTTTGACATCAATTTGTTATGCCAGTTATTTTCTCATACATAGAAGAAAAAGAAAATTCATTTTTATTTATTAATCACTTTTTGGATATGAAAATGGATAAATAAAGAACAATGTCTTTAATTATTTTATAATGCTTTTTATTTTTATTTATTTATAAATAACTTTTTTTTTGTATTTTATAATTTTTGATTAATTTTTAAATTGTAATATATTTTATTATTGTAGTCGTAGTGACAATATTCTGGATAAAACTGAATTAGTTTACGCTGACAATTTTTAATATATATTACTATGTATAGTAAGATTCTCAATACATTTGTGTTTTCTCTAACCCTTTATTTTTACAAAGTGTATGTACATTCGATTAAATTTTTTATTTGCATTGCTTATAGTTGATATTTATGCTATTGTTCAATTTTAGATTCAAAACTTTTCCAAAACGTTTTATTAGTAAAAACTTACATACATACATATATGTAGGACGCTACAGGTGTGTGTGTGTGTGCATATATATATTTTTTATGTATTTACAGAAACAGAGAAAAAATTTGTAGCGTTATCCATTTAATAAAGAATAGGAAGTTCTATTGGAACCTAACTTAAGTCAGCTTCATCTCTTTATCTTAGAAGTATGTATAACATCAGGCAAGGCTCTTTGCCCAAGATACTCTTACAGTTTATACGACCTCCAGTGCTGTAATCGCCTTCCCGATAAAAGTTCAAATGGTGAAAATAACTAGTAGGTACTTTTGGAGAAATACATTAGCACAGATAATTGGAAAGCTAGTTAATAAAAAACTGAACTGATCTTAATCACGATATTGACATTCTTTAAGATGAGTAAATTGAGAAAATATTTTTCTAAAGAATTAAAGATTTGAGTACATATAGACTTTTGAAAATAACTGATCGAGATTATTAAATTATTTGTGGAATCGGTTTCCAACAATAGAAATTATTACTATTCACTTTATATGTGCAGTTTTCTTTAATTCTATCAGGTTTCCATAAATACCCCGTGTGGATGTGTACATGAGCAAATACACATCCGAATAAGGGAAGTATTCACGGTACTTAGGGTGATCAGCGCTTCCAAATCCACAGGAACTGATGGTTTCTCGCATCCGTTAACTAATAGCAGCGCCTCCTCCTTGGCGAAACTATTCTACTTGTCTTATTCGACAGGACAATTTACAACTGCTTGGAAACTAGCCCACGTTCAGCCAATTCCCAAAAATGGAGAGGATAGCGATTCCTCAAATTATCGTCCAATTGCTATAATTTCGTTTCTCTCTATGGTTTTTGAATCTGTCATTAACTGAAAATTAGGGAAGTATCCGCAAACCAATAACCTTATCAACGATAGCCAATATGTCGTTCATCTGGCCACTTGCTGACTTTTCTTAAGGAACGTTGGAACCATAGGCTCCACATCTTTGGTGTATCCAAAATCGATGCTCTAGATATTTTAATGGCCTTTGACAGAGTCTGGCATCTTGCCCTTTTAGACAAACTTAAAGCACGTTGTCTCTCCCCTCCCCTTCTATTATGGATTGAAACATTTCTATCTGGTTCCCTAATTAGTATTGTATTTGACGTCGTTATATCGGAATCTCACTCTATAAATGCCGGTGTCCCCCAAGGATCTGTTATATTTCCGTCTCTCCTTCTTATTTTCATTAATGATCTGATTCTCGTCTTTTCAATCCCATCCATAGTTCTGCCGTTACCAGCACCCTTAATTTCGCTTATAACTTTGACACTCTGATGGACTCCAAAGGAAATGCCACATCTATCAAAAAAGATTGCATAGTTAGATCATTGAATAACGGTCTCGATAATATCCTCGCGTTAGATAACGCAGATTGCGTCGAATTCAATGCATCAAAGTCCCAAAGCGCTCTCATCTCCTTAAAAGTAGATCATAATTTTTCCACTCCCGTTTCTTTGCATGGAGGACTGATTTACGATATACCCTTTTTATCTATTCTTAGTTTTAATATTTCCTGTAAGTTAAGCTGGACCGATCACATCTTCTCTGTTGCCAGAGAAGCTTCAAAATGTTTTGGATATCTGAAAATGTGTACGAAATACATCAGCCCATCGAATCTTGTGCTCCTCTTCAAGCTCATTGGCGACGTGGCATATCGACACCCTCGAGGACTTCCGTAATGTTGGATACTTTCCGGTCGTTTATCGCTACATACATGGGCTATACTCCAATGAAATATCTAGTCTGATATCTTGTATGAAGATTCCTTTGATTACTTTCGGCCAGTAAAGGTCAGTACAACAAAATTCCGTGATGCTGTTTTTATCCAGAACTCATATTCCCCAAATCCTTTCTCTTTATCCTTCACACAAAGCTGTGTTTCGCATCATAGGGTGTCCCGGAGCTTGGCTTAATATTGAAAAAAAAAAAAAATCCATCATCGGAATCTTCTGTCAACTGAGATGTGCATGAAATTAGTAAAAAACATTTATTGTACCTCATTTGCATTCGCTCTGTTCTTGACCATGGTATGCAGACAAGATTACATAATCTTTATTCGACCGAACCGGTTGTTACAAAAATCAGAATTTTGCGAACCGGTTGTTAAATAACTCTTTCTGTGAAAATTTTGCATATTTTTCCTATCTACGGATTACAAAGCAAGCAAAATTTAATTGGTACATATTGACGATCAGTGATGGCTGATGAGGTGTTATTTTTCAAAATGTGTAAGTTGTATGCGTGCCACTAAGTTACGACTTCTGATTTGATGTGGCCTAGCATAACTTTTTTTTAACTCATTAAATACTCTGAAATAGATATCCAGGATAATAATTTCTTCTAATAAGACAATAGGCTTGAAATTTGTTCACGCTTTCTTTACAAATTTAAATATAGAAACCCAACAACTTGTTTATATTTTAACTGTATGGAGCACTGCAAATGTTAGTTCACATGGATGTAGTAATGCTACTCAACAAGCCTCAATGATCAAAAAACATAAGCAATATTCTCGTTTTTTATCATATAATAAAGCTACTGAATTACTGAAAATATCAGAAGAAAATAAATTACATCCCATATTTGATACTGCAAATGAAAAATATTTATTAGTGTGAAAACATATTTTTCATGAAGTATATAGTTTAGTTAAACGAAATTGGCCCATGGTAGATATAATGGAAGATATTGAACTACAAATTAAAAATAGTGGAGTATGTGGGAATTGTTTACGTTCAAGATTTACTGTATTTAATATTGCAAAACATATTTTCTAAAGAGATAAGTAATAAACTATTTGGAAATATCGCAGAAAAACAAGCACAATTTTGAAAAAGAAGTACTTTAGCTATCTCCTTACGTTGTAATATTAAGGAAGTTACAGAGCTTATTAGTGTATTTATTGACTTAAAATAAATTAACTCTATTGACGCTGTTACAATTTTTGATATATTATTGTCTACTTTGCATGAAAGTGGTTTTAGTAGGGATGAATTAAATCATAATCTAATAGCATTTTTCTCGGATGGTCGTTAATATGTTGGGACACAAATCAGGAGCTGCAGCTCACTTCTACAAAATTGTTCTGGAATCATTACTTGGCGATGCGATAAAGGGAATATCCCAAGTTAATAATTTTCAAATTTTGATAGCAAAAACTTACTGCTTTCATCATCAATCGAATAAAAATTGCATGGAATTAAGGACCATCGCCCAAGAGCTGGAAATCGAAATTTAAAAAATTCTTGTTCCTCGATGGGTTGCTTGTAGTGCTCGAGTAGCAAAGGCTGTCTGGAAGGCTTACCAGCACTTTATTAGCATTTTTCACAAGAAGCCAAAATGAGTGGATTGAAAAAAGGACTTGAAAGCTAAATTGAGAAGTGACAGTAACCAACGCAGATAGACTAATTCGGAGGTGGCATAAGACCACTGGAGCTGATTAAAGAAAATAAGGGAACTTATGAATATTTGTAACATAATCCAATCAGACCTTCGGTTGCCAAGAGGTATGTTAATTCAAGTTGTTAAAGACAAAATGAACAAATTGTGAGAGTAATTATTTAGTATCAATTTTTAATGTATTGGATTCCTACTATATGGCGATGAAATGTTTTACTGTCACCTTAGTTAGAAGACAAGAAACAATTAGTGGATTTATCCATGCTATTGAAATTTTCCAGAGATTTATCAAATCCACATATTCTGGAAATAATTAAGGAGCTAGGAAAATTTCAAAAGTTGTTTCAGTTAGTTTGGCCGAAGTTGAACAAGCGTTCAGTGTGATGAAAAGTATGTAAACTGAAAAAAGAAATTTCATAACTATTCTAAGGAAAAAATGTCCAGTAAATTTCTAAGAATGAATTGAGGCTTTCCCTACATCAGGTCGAGGCATCGTTGATTTTATGTTGGAGCGAAGCATTGCTTGCTTACCCTTGGTTATGTCCATTGGCGTATATAATGTAGACTGCTTACATTTCTATTTCACGTGGGCACAATTGCTTGTGTCAAAAAGAGTTCTTACGTCGGTGCCAACTTTGAAAAAATCATTGGCAGGAAATTGAAAAAGTGAGGACGCAGCTCGGAAAGTGATTTTAATAAAACATTTAAAATTTCTTCTGCGTATGTAATGTATTGTCTTTTGTAAAACAGTTTTATCAGTAACCTAACCCTAAATAATTAATTTCAAATCATGTATTTCGACGAATCCACTAATTCAGTTGTTGTTTTCAGTTCTCTCTCAGTTGGTGCTTAGACAGAAAGAGTCAGCAATATAGAAGTGAGCCAACTTTCTGCAGCGTATATCTATAAACGTAGTCAGTCCATATAATACATATCAGTGGTTATGTAATCGATTTTATATTCGAGCGAGACGTTACTGGTCTTTGTTCTACTTGCCCAGTCCTGTTTGTATGTTATTAGTTTGTCTAAGGTTCTGCCTTGATGCGAGAGTGCGGCATATGCTTTGACAGTTCTTTGCGTGCTTTAAAACTCAACATAAAAGGAGTTGCGCTACAGATTGTGTTTGCTTCTCTACGAATAGCTTTATATTTGTAGGTACTTCATAGACTCAGAAATACTTAAGTAAAAATCTTGGTACTTAAGTACAAAACTAAGTCTTAAATACAAGTAAATAGAAGCAAGTACTTATGTTCAAGTAAGTACTAAGTAGGAGCATTTCAAAAGTATTGGGTAATACGTTTTAAGTAACGAAAATGTACTTTAAGTAGTACGTAAGTCTTTTTTACTTAAGTATTGCCCAGCTCTGAATACTAGTAATCTAATTCTTATCCTTAAAATTCATGCTCTTAAATATAAATGCCCCAATGAGCTCGCTTATGGAATTTAGTTAGTTTTCTAAGCCTTTTGATGTATTTTCGTTAAATGTTCTCTTTCTTAATAACACTCTATGTATCCAACGCTATAACGTAGCTTTATGTTGGAGGTTTTTTCAATAAATGTTCTTGTATTGAATTGTAATTTATTGTGTTTAATACTCGAAGAAGTATTGAAGCCCAGTATAATGAAATATTAGATATTTAACTGGATAAGCGAACCGGTAGTTAAAAAAATTGAATATCAACACTGCTTAGAGATTCATTTTTATTCGTAATGTGGTTGTTAAATCTCGGCATATTACTGTTAAAATAGGGGGAATTGTTTCCGGAAGGAAACTCATATGCAGTAGTGCTCGCCGAAGAGGAAATTTAACTCTCACATACCGATTCGTACGCAGTTCTTCTTGTAAGAGCATTGATTTTTTTTTTCAAAAGGAATAAATAATGAAAGAATTTAATAAAAATTATTATATTAGCTGTGTTTTTTATAATCGCTTAATTTTTTATATATTTTTATAATTTCACTTTCTCGGCTAATTGTTTAGTTATTAATTTTGACAATTTTGTCTTTTTCGTTGCATTTACTACATCTTGTGAGCCTGTTTAGATGGGTGGTCGGGACACAGCACACAGCGTACTTCCATTGCTGGCCAACGTAAAGCCGAAATACTCGTGTATAAACTTGGCTTTGAATTCATTCTTTCTGTTTTTATTTTAGCTTAACCCTGAAACATTGAGTAAAAGTTTCAAGGAAATAATTTGTATCATCCCAAAAGACCCCAGAGGTCAATATTTGTTTAAAATAAAATATTTATGTATCTAAATGTATTACTTGAATTTTATTTATAGGTTCTTCTATTTGACCCATTTATTTTGAAAGTGGTGCAAGTCCATTTTTTTGTTACATTGAAATATTTAAATATTTTAGTTTAAATATATATGAATTTTTAAGTTAAAGATAGTGTAGATCTATTAACCAATTAAATCTGAAGAAAGCAGAAATACTATACCCATATATGGACCAATTGCAAAATAAACGGCTAATTTTTTGAATTGGGGTTTAATTGTATTTACGTTGGACAAGACTAGGCAAGAATATGTAATATGCAAATCAGAGCATTGTTCTTTTTTACCCTAAATGCAAAAATCCATAAGTAAATCAACTCCAGCCGCAAGCATGCACCAAGTCCGTAGGGAAACCAACTCTAGCCGCAAAGAGAACGTCTCAACTCCGGGTACATAGCCAGACATACGATGCTTAGAGAAGTTCGTTCACCTTTTGATTGAGATCCAAATTGAGTTTTTGTTACCAGCACTTCAACTATCAATTAACTACATTAACATACATTTTCCACGTCATCCTTGAGTCTTGTAGATACTGAAAGGCTTAACAAGAGAAGATATACAGAATATATAAGTAAAACGCTGGAAGTATTGAAGCTTCTTACTAAGCTTTCATTTGTCGAATTCACTATTACTTGCTAACAGAGACACTAGTCAACCAGCTGATTCGGACAAGAGATTGACGCCGCTGAAAACCTCTATATCCGGGATAGTTCCAATAACAAATTAACTGCGACTTTGACCTAGTTCACTGTCTATCAACCATTAAATGGAGCACCATCTCTGGGCGCGTTTAGGCGGAGACCAAACCTGTCTGGAAGAATTGGAAGCCTTTGGTCACCACGATGTAAAAATACCAACAACTTCGGTATGGTTGGTTATTAGGCAGAGGTAAAATCAGTAACTTTGACCGGTTTGATCTCCGCCTAAATACGCCCTCTGTCTATCTCTTTGGTATATTTTAAAGGAAAAAATGTCTTATTAGACTTTAATCTATTCCTCCGTCTTATATTTATTAGTCTAAATGGAATTTATTCTGAATAATCTCAGAAGGAAAATTTTAACAGCCTAAGTAGGATTCCAATTGTTTTGAAGGTGTGAATGAAATAACCCCATTAATCTTTCCCTATTGAAATATATAAAAACTAGACGAACACAATTACATACACATATATGAATTAACTTAGCCAATGGAAACTTTTGTATCCTCTGCATTGTTTAAGGTTTGTTGGCTACACTCAGTCCGTATTATTTTCACCATTTTAAGATTCGAATCACGTTCACTAAGGTCGGATGGGTATAGTAAAAGCTTATTTTGCTTTTAACTAGCAAATAAATGCCCTGTGTATTCCCTATGGGTCCAGAAAAGCAATTGTTACTACCCATATTACGTGGATAATGTAATCATATCTTCCCGGTATGGTAAGACTAACGAAATTAAGAACTGATTATAGAACAGCCTAAAGTTCAAGAAAATAATTCAATTTTACTACCAACAATTTTAGAAGCATTGTCTTGTGAAAATACGTCAAGTAAGTTCGAAAAGAATATTGCAAATATTTCCATAAGGTAAATGTCATTCAGGAAAACTCTGCTGCGATTATATTGTCCAAAATTAGCCTTATAAAGAAGACGAGTATAATATTGCAATAATATGCATTCCATGTTTTTCAGTAAGGCATGAAGCAAGTCATAATAGATTCTCTATTTTACAGAATATTTGATTTAACGGTAACGTGAAAAAGATGAAAAAGTAGGTATTAATAGCCGCATACATTTAGGAAAATTTTCGGTTAAGAAAACTAAGATGCATGTTGGCTGAAAGAGTGGTTTTCAATAGATAATTTGTGGACAAATACAGCTACGTATCTAGGTATATGTATAATTCGAGCAGAACAGGGCAAATAAGGTGACGATGTGACCTTAGAGATTTTTTTTGAAGACCGTGACAAATCATAAGATTTTCTTCAACATCAAACCTTCAATGCAATCGTATGAGGCGCACAATTCATCCCATAATGCTTGCATCTGGCAAATTTTGGTATCGGTTACAGTAAACTTATGTCATATATATATGTATATTTCGACATATTCTAGCAGCCTATAGAGTACGTCAATGATGCAAAGAATCTTACTTAACGTAAAGATTCACTTCACAAGTAGTAAAGCTATTTCTACATAAATATGCCAATTATTCATGCATGAACGCCAAAAAGAAAGGCTTGCAACATATTCAGTTATAAGAATAACAAGGAAAAACTATATTGAACTACGACGGGTTTGGAATTCTTTCCAATGCTCATTGAAGGTCTAGCCTGCCTATTGATTTAATATTAAAAGGCCGCAGTATTTTAACTGTTTTTCTGTCGATTTGACAGTTTTATTTTTGCCTTCTCTGGAATGCTTTTTACATATTTCTGTCATTAGCTTTTTCACCTCGAGTTGGGAAGACTCAATGAATTCTGACATAGGTAGAGTCAATGGCTTCGTCACCATCGTCAGAAATGTTAGATTCGCCATTTTTGGCCATTTTTTATAGAGTGACTTAATTAGTGATATTAGGCGATTTATTTGACTAGCTGAGTTATCGGGTTTTGCAGGACCAATGTGTGATTTAGTCTCGAGCATAAGGGAGGAGGGTGCTGATTTTAAAAGACTCCTCAACTTTATTATAGTTCAAATATAAATTTTATTAATAATTCAAATATCCTACCTTAAATATTCCAATTCAATTATTCAAAAATAAAACTTAAAATCTACATAAAATTTTTAAAAAAATCAACAAACAAAAAGAAAGTTAAACTTCAATAAAAAGAATTTAATATAAAATCCAAAGAGGGCGCTTTTGTTTAGGATTCACTTTATTTCTTATTTCGGTCTGTGCTCGTGCAAATTACTTCTTGTTCTTGTTTTTAAATCTTGGCAAAAATAATATTTATAATACCTTTGGGTTTTGATTTATAATTCTAGCACACTTGCAAAAAGATACGTGCTTTTAATAAAGTGAATGTGATTTGATCGTCCTTTAACTTTTCTTTTGGACTTTTCTTCTGCATAGCGTAATTTTCCGTCAGATATCTTGTAACACAGTAATTCTTCTCGTCCGTTTTTATTATTATTTTGCTGATATGTATGTGTTATCAATATATGGTACGAACTTTTCACCGCTTTGTTCACATATTTGAAAGTCACCATTGTTACATTGTATATTAATGGTATAGCTAGGTTGCATGTGTTACTTGATTTGTCTTCAAGAACTTTATTTTATATTGTGACAACTTTCAGTTTCCCTGAATTCAGCCCTACCCGAATTGATTAGTGAAACAAGTTCGCCAGAAGCTGTTTCTTTAATACTTTTTCTATAGAGCCACCAAATATTTATAACGGTTTCGTTATTTTTCTAAACATGTCACCGATTGTAGTAGATTTATACAGTTCTGGCCTATCAACGTGAGCAATTAGTGTTATTTAATTTTGATTCAGGTAAGCTAAATAATACTTATTTGTGCGTGTACACCCCTGTAGCTGTATAGAATACTTTTTTGTTTGTATAAAGCCAACGAGACCAACTTGATCCCTGTTGTGAAGATTACTACAAGTAATATGAAGCAAAATATGTAGAAATTGATGTTGTGCACGAAGTGAGAATAGATTACTAAAGAGGTCCAGGTGAATGCCAAAGTGCTTGCATTTGATAAAAAAAGTTTACAGCTAATGCGTATTGTAGTAACAAAATTTCAAGACATTATTTTTGATTGAAAATGAATATTATGAATTACCGAATCACAACCATACCCCACACACTGAAAGAAAACTTTGGCTTAATCCACTAAAAAACTAGGTGTGACATCTAAAAAATGATTTATTTTCAGCTTACTAATGCCTTTATGCATTGTATCTAATGCGAATTAGGTCGGTTTCCCCCTATAAAACCAGTAGAGTTTTCTAAAAGGTTTAGACAATTTATGTATTTAAGTAGACAATTTACCCAAACTTTTTAACTGTAGAAACAGTCGAAATTCCTAAAGGGTTTAGGCCGATTTTCAATTGCAGTAGACAATTTACCCAAACTTCGCAACTATAAAAATAGTAGAATATTCTAAGTGGTCAAGACGTCTTATCTATTTAAGTAGACAGCTTACCTAAAAACTCCAAGCATAAAATTAGTAGAATCTCCTTAGGGGTTTAGACGACTTATCTATTTAAGTAGACAGCTTGTCTAAAATTTCTATGTACTTGTGTGAATTTATACATAAGTACATATATTCTAATAAAACGCAGGCTTTATAAGCACTAATTATAATTTAGTTAAAAATTCAACTTATAGCTTAAAGTACAAAATTATTTTTTTAAAGAAATTTTTCACAGAAAGTTTTGCAATAAAATTTAATATTAGTTTTTCTATCTTTCAAATATATATTAGAAAAGTGGAGGTTTACATTTTATGAATACATTTTTATTTGGCAAAGTAGTAAAATTCACTGGCGAATGTCGTTTTACCGAATTGCAGATTTGAGGATTTTGTTAAGCAGCATACAACAATATTTTCTAACTTTGAAGAGCTTTCAGCATCTAATAACGGAAATGACATATAAAAGGCAGAAGATTTATGGACACTGCTTTTGGAACCTAACGGATTATTGACTTCGAAATCATCCTGGTATAATATATAGGAGATCAAGGTTTTTGCTTCAAATTTTATAACCGTCTTTTTCCAGGCAGAACCATGACATACATTCGTAATGTCATTGATAAGATTTAGATTTTTCAAATTTGAAAGCATTGTATTTATTACGTGAGGTAACTCAAAATATCGTCTCAAATTATCTTTTAGAGGAAGTAAAGTTCCCTTTTGAGCTCCTGCCTTACTGTTCACATTATTAATTGTAATTGAATCATTAATTAAAAATTCTGTGGGATCCGTAAAAATATCATTTTGTTGTAAACATTTCTTCTGCTTATGTTCTGTACACAAACTTTCAAAAGAGCTCTCGAAATTCTTTAACATAAGGATTAAATTGGCAACATTCTCATTCTTAAGATCACCCTTCAATCGATGCTCTATTAATAATTTCAGTAGCAGTTTTTCTACTAAGAGACATATTTCCATATAATTGTAACACGAAATGGAATATATTAGAAGTATTAAGAACCTTTTCTGACTGAACATTATTATCAATATCGGGTGAAATGAAATCATCTACTAATTTTGTTGGAACTTTTTGCGAAATTTTGATATCATCTATTTGTTTTGGAGAATTTTTAAATGCTACTTCAGTACTTCCAGACTCCTTCTTTCAAATGTATTTTTATGTTGATTCACCAAGTGTCTTTTAAAAGAGTTAATATTTAAAACTGAAGTGCTTGATAATTTGTGGACTTATTTTAAATGAGAAATATAACTACTAACGTTGCTGAAAACTATATTACATAAGAAGCACCTAAATTTTTCCTCCTCCATTTTATTATTTTTTATTTGTAAGAAGAATTATGAAAGATTATTGTATGTTAACTAAGCAAATTTACTTATTGTTTTAAATTAGATAATAATGCAGTTACCGTAGAATTTTTTGTTTTGGACTCATTTTCAAAAAAGAACTCTTCAATAAATGCCTAAACCTGCTGACATTGCTTGTCGTACTCCAAATATAGTACTTAGTGAAATTGGAAACATACAGAAAGTGCTTTCAAGAAGCTATCTACATCATACAGAATGTCGTTCAAAATTACATAAACATGTTGCAGGTTTTTTATGTCCGTTCCTGTAACTAGTATTGTTGGCCGAACTGTAATATTCTTGGCTAGATATTCATTCTTTTTAATGTTCATGACCGTTTGGATGAATGCTGAATCCTAAAATACCTATAATTAACAACTTTCAACATAAATATAATTTATTTTGAAAAGACTTACGGGGATCATGAAGAGCTATAGCATTTTGTCCATCCAGTATTGTCTCTTGCTCTCTTTTAATTTTATTACTTGAGGTATTAGTATAGAGTTTAAAAGAATTGTTATTATGTAATTCCTGAAAACTGTAAATAAATATATACATAATATCATATCTGATCGTTAAAATGTATGTCTTACTAAGAGATAAGTAGATGTCATCTAAATGTGCACGAATTTTCTTACTATTCGGGTCTTTAATTTCAGTTTTATATATCTTCCTAATTTGTTGGTGGAAAAGATCCCACTTCGCAAATAATAATAGGTATTTCGAAGGATACAGTCGCTCGAAATCTAATTCAATCTAAATAACAAATAACATTTAGGAAAATTAACAAAACTATGTCATCGGTGAACAATACCAAGGTTACTGCAATTCTTTGCTTCAATATTGGCCAATCTTGAACTTTATTTTATAATATTTCTCTTCCACGGCATTCAAGTGTAAGATTCCACCTCTCTATTACCAAAATTTCGGGATAAACGTTGTTCTTTAACCATTCATAATATGAATTGGACTGCACCTCATTAGGATCTTCTGTATTAAAGCAAGCAATATTTATAAATATAGCGTCAAATTATACCAAGCGTGTCAGATGTCGTATCACACGAACATTCCAAAATTGGATCAGAGTGTCTGTTCCGTCCAGGAACACACAATACTTAAAAATTAAAAACTCACTAAATATCCACGGTGCAAGTTCACTCTAAGAGCTATTCCAGCTCAGTTCATCGCCACAATACAATTAAGCGTTAACAATAAAAACCTAGAAACCAACAATTATATTAAAAGAAATTCATCAAATGGTAAAAGTCTCAGATTATTTAAAAAATAATCTGAGACTTTTAAACAAAACAATACTTACGCTCGTGGAATCCATCCACCACAAGCCACAGGAATTCTCCTAGCATTTCTTTCATTTCTGAAAATACAAAAACATTTATTATTGGTAAATAAATAATAAAAGCAAAACACTTACCACCCGTAGACAGCAGCTGCCACCAAGTCGTTTGACATTTCCAAAATGGCAGCTCTCAGTACATTGATATGATTCTCATTAAACGATGATGGCGTCACTGGATGACCAAATATATAGGAATGACGCGGGCGTCATTGGCAACGCCACCGGCAGACACAATTCCTATTGTGTTTCTGCCTATAAATAGCGAGCTGCTGGGACCAGAAAATCACTTGCGATTTGACCAAGCCACAAGACAGATCGGTAGCTCTGACACCAGTTTAAGTCTTGATTAACCAAAACGGGCGATATTAACCCTAACTAATACTAACTTTTTATTCCTTTTTGCAGCTTTTTTCAGGCAGTATTGAAGGCTGACAATAGAGCAGATAAGTGAAGCTCATTTTTATTTTTTTCACTTATTCAGTACTAATTTTATCCTTATATATTCCAGGCTAAATACCAAAAAGAGGCACATCAATAGACGAAATTCTGCGTAACGCATTGACTGTCGACATTCAATTTTTTGTTTGTTCTTTGAATTTAATTTGAATTTTATTTTGATTATTATTTGGATTCCTAATTAAGTAGCATAAGCGAGTAGTTCATAAGGCATAATTTGTGAAGTAATAAAAATTGACATTTAACCACATAAGTTTTGTTCAGTCTTATCCTTTTCAACCGGCACCTCCCCTTGTATGTAAAGCCCATATTGGGACTTCACATTGGTCCTTCGAGCCGGATAAGACTGAAAAAACAAAATGGCGGATGTCGATATATTGATTCTCACACAAAAAGCTCTAAACGATCAAATAGATAAAGCCAGAATTAACCATGGCAAGGCAAATTCAGAAACCAAACAAGGAAAGAAGTATTATGCTACTCGCATTCAATCTCTTGAAAAGCTATGGCAAGCATTTACAGAGACGCATATAGCAATCTGGTCAACCGAAAACGGCGCGGACAGCGAATATGCTGAAGGCAACTTATACGAAGAGACCGAAGAATTATACATCAATCTCAAATCAAGATTGTCACAGGAGCTAGAAGAGTCGTTCCCAACTTTACCTCATACTGAAGAGCAGCCTAGCACACAGGCAACACATCCACCAAGGCGAGAAACACGGTTTCCGCCAATACAAATTCCAACATTTGATGGAAATTATAAATCATGGCATACATTCCATGATTTATTCAATTCATTAATACATAAAGATCCAAATTTATCGAAAGTTCAAAAATTACATTACCTCAAACTCAGCGTTACTGGGGAGGCAGAACGCTTACTACGCCAATTTGAGGTAATCGACACAAATTATACGAAAGCATGGGAATTATTACAAAAGAGATTCGATAACAAGAGAGTTTTAGTGAACACTCACTTGAAATCACTGCTCAGTCAACCAGCAATCAAAACTGAATCTGCTCATGCCATTCGCTCTCTTTTAGATTTAACAGAAGAGAGCCTACATGAGCTAAAATATTTGGGCTTACCAGTTGATCACTGGGATGCCATCCTAATATACTATCTTGTACAACGTCTCCCATCAGAAACACATCAACTATGGGAACATGAACAAGGAAACAAGAACGAACTCCCGACATATGCCGATCTGTCAGTATTTCTAGAGACAAGATTTCGTACTCTAGAAGCCCTCCAAGAGTGTCAAAATAATAAGGCACAAAATAGGAGTCCAAGTTATATCGAGGCACGTGTTCGTACTCGAGAGCCCCGCAGCGGCTGCAAACCAGATTCACACATCAGTGCAACCCAAAAAAACCACGCACACAAAAATGCGTATTCATTCCTAAATAAACCCCACACATGTGCAATGTGCAAACAGAATCATACTCTGTTTCATTGCACTTCATTTAGGAAATTACATCCAAAGGAGAGAATAAATTTCATTCAACGAAACAAGTTATGTAAAAACTGCCTAGCAGCAGGGCATAACCTCAACGGCTGCCCAAGCCAAAAAACATGTCTCCAATGTCAAAAGCGGCATAATTCTCTCCTACATTTAAATCAGCCATCCGAGACTAACACAACGCAGAATCAGAGGCAAGCTGAAGTGAAGCATACCGAGCCTAATGGCAGCAATGAACCAGCCATAAATACATTCTTTTCGACAAACGTCAGTCAGGCATTACTGTCAACTGCATTAGTCAACATCGAAAGTCCAAACGGACAAATCTACACATTGAGAGCTCTGATAGATTCAGGATCTCAAGTATCTTTTATCACCGAAGCTGCTAGCAAACGTTTGAAAATACAAACAAAGCCAACACACGTTGAAGTCACGGGGTTAGGAAAAATACAAACGGCCCACGTCAATAAACACACAACGTTTAAATTGAAATCATTGCACACAAAATTCGAGATCAGTGTAAACGCACTAATACTAAAAAAGATTACGGATTTCGTTCCTGCTGACACAATAAGTATGAGAAATTTGCACTACATACAACATCTGCAACTCGCCGATCCAAGGTACCACACACCGGGCCAGATTGACATATTATTAGGAGCAGACATTTACGCCGAAATTATTGAGAATGGAATCATAAAGGGCGCACCTGGAGAGCCCATCGCTCAACATACACACTTAGGATGGATCCTAATGGGAAGAACTAAGACCCAAAGTAAAAACAGTAGTGTGGAAACACTCACCGTGCAAATTAGCCCAGACTGTCAACTGGAAAAACAGCTCAAACGATTTTGGGAAACAGAAGAAATCCCAAGAAATACAGCACATCCCGACGACGAATTATGTGAAATGATATTTACTAAATCACACAAACGCTTAAGTCAGGGTCATTATCAAGTAATGCTACCTTTCAGGAAGCAAGATGGACCAGAGCTTGGTCAATCACGTCAGATGGCCCTAAAACAATTCCTTCAATTAGAAAAAAGGTTCGAAAAACAGCCGGAGCAACATGCACAATACAAAAAATGCATGCAGGAATACTTACAGCTAGGACACATGAAAGAAGTAAAACCAACCTCAGTAGAACATACGAAAATGGAACAAATCAGGCAGTACTACATGCCACATCACGCAGTAACCAAGGAAAGTTCCACAACCAAGTTGAGAGTGGTGTTCAACGCTTCTGCTAAATCCTCCAATGGAAAATCATTAAATGAACAGATGTTAGCAGGGCCAACAATTCAACCCACTTTATGGGCAACCATTCTAAAATGGCGTCTGTATAAAATCTCCTTTACAGCCGACATTGAAAAGATGTACAGAATGGTCCAGATGCACCCAGACCATGCAAATTATCAGAGAATCTTATGGAGGGATTCTCGAAGTGAGCCCATCAAGGATTATAAACTAACAACTGTCACCTTTGGCACCACCTCAGCTCCCTACCTAGCGATCCGCACTCTACATTAACTGTCAAAGGATGAAGAGGAAAACTATCCACTCGCAGCTCAAAGCTTAAAATCCGACTTTTACGTCGATGATCTTTTGACAGGAGCTCACAATGTCAAAGCTGGCTTGACACTGCAAAATGAGTTAATTACTGTTCTCTCTAAAGGAGGATTCAATCTCCGCAAATGGACTGCCAACCATCCGGAATTAATCAAAAACATTTCACCCCCCGACAGAGAAATAAATTCAATTCTGGATCTGTCAGAAAAGGATACCATCAAAACTCTGGGCCTTCAGTGGCATCCAGCATTAGATGAATTTAGTTTCAAGGTAACACCTCCAACACAAAAGACGGACTTCACCAAGCGAACCATCCTGTCTGAAACTGCAGCACTGTTCGATCCAATAGGGTGGTTGGCACCAATCATAATTATCGCCAAAATATTTATCCAAACATTATGGTTGACGAAATATTCATGGGACGAAAAACTTCCCAACACCACCACCACTAAATGGGAAGAATTCAGGATGAGCCTACTTGATATCAAGACACTTAGAATACCACGATGGATAAACTATTCACTTGCCACAAAGGGCCTAGAAATCCATGGATTTTGTGATGCATCAGAAAAGGCTTTTGCAAGTGTGGTATACGTGAGAATTGTCAATGAAAATGGTTCAATAATTACGCATTTGCTTACATCAAAAACCAGAGTCGCCCCCACAAAAACCATTTCACTACCACGACTCCAGTTATGCGGAGCTGTCCTTCTTTCACGTTTGATCAACCAAATTAAAATCGACCTAAAATTAATAGACATTTCCACTTTTGCATGGTCAGATTCAGAAATCACCTTGTCCTGGATTCAAAAACAACCGTCCTGCTGGAAAACATTCATTGCCAATAGAGTTGCTGAAATCCAGGAAGCTGTCCATCCACGATTCTGGCGATATGTACCAACAAAATCCAATCCAGCAGATTGCGCCACTAGAGGGCTCTACCCAAAGGAACTTATTCACTCCAAGCTTTGGTGGTATGGACCATCTTGGTTACAAGAATCAACAGACAAATGGCCAAAGCAACCCAGCTTAAACAAGTGCTATGAACTTAAGAATCAACCAGTCAGGGCATTGACTTGTACAAACGAAGAAGTTAGCTGGATTACAAAATACTCTTCGTTTCCAAAATTAGTGAGAATCATCGCATACTGCAAAAGATTCTCCACAAATTGCAAATCTAAAAACAGAAAAACCACATACCTCACTTATGTCGAGTTGCAAGAAGCCGAAAATACAATAATATCAATTGTACAGCAACTGTCATTTCCAAGCGAGTTTCAATGCCTTAGAAACCACAAACCGATTCCTAAAACTAGTCACATTCTTTCATTTAATCCCTTTATGGACAAAAATCAACTCATCCGAGTTGGCGGTAGACTCGAAAAATCTCAGCTTAATTACAATCTGAAACATCCTATAATCCTACCGAATAATCATCATGTGTCTCATATCCCCATCGACCACACTCATCGATGTACTCTACATGGAGGAACTCAACTCACCCTCAACACATTACGTAATAAATACTGGCTGCTGAATGCAAGAAATACCATCCGTCAACAAATAAGAAAATGCATTCCATGCTACAAAGCGAAGCCAGTGCCATCTACCCAAATCATGGGAAATCTTCCGGCAGCTCGAATTACACCAACATTACCATTCGAACACACTGGAGTTGATTATGCCGGCCCTATTGACATCAAAACATCTAAATTGCGAAACGCCAAAATCACAAAGGGTTATCTGAGCATTTTTGTATGCATGGCCACCAAGGCCATCCACATTGAAGTCGTGTCAGACTTGACGACAGCGGCATTTATCGCAGCTTTGAAGCGATTTATCAGTCGACGAGGCTTGTGCTCTCATATATATTCCGATTGAGGCACCAACTTTGTCGGCGCCAGCAAGGAGTTATCTAGACATTTTAAAGACGTATTAAAAGAGTTTACACATGACAGTTCCATTGTAACAGAACTTACAAGCATCACATGGCACTTCAATCCACCATCAGCGCCACACTTTGGCGGATTATGGGAGGCTGGAGTCAAGGCAATAAAGACACACATGAAGCGCACCTTGCAAAATGCCATATTGACATTTGAAGAACTGTCAACAGTAACTTGCCAAATTGAAGCTTGTGTAAATTCCCGACCGCTGTCACCACTATCTAATGACCCAACTGATTTTAATGTTTTGACTCCAGGGCACTTTTTGGTCAATCGAAACTTGAAGGCTATACCAGAGCCATCTATGCCCGAGAACACGACCTCTCTAAAGCGCTGGCAATACATCCAAAGTTTGACACAACAATTCTGGAAGCAATGGGCGAAGGAGTATCTACAGAATTTGCAATCACGCAAGAAATGGCAGACTCCGGAAAACAACATACAAATAAACGATCTAGTTCTAATTCAAGACCATCACTGTCCAACCACAAAATGGCCGATGGGTCGAATAATTCAAACACACCCAGGAAATGACAATATGGTCAGAGTAGCAACTGTCAAAACTCCAAATAATCAAGTAATTCGACCAATTACTAAGTTATATAAGCTTCCCATATAAACAAATAAATTAAAGTATACCAAACCACACGCTTTTTTGTGCCCATACATTCCAGCACAACATAGGAGTATTTTACTTCCATGTGCCCAGACATATCATCACAACAATTTCACCATAAGGTTAATTATTATATATAATAATTAATATAATAATATATTATCAACAGACTACAGATAATAACATAGCGAATAATATTAAAAGAAAAAAAATCCTGTTTTTTACTTCTCATCAGTAAAGTGTAAAGCATGTAAGCAACTAAAGTAAAGCCATATAAACTTAACGAAACACTACTGCATGAAGAATTATGCACAACTTCACCTTTATCCTAAAAACATCAATTAATCAGAAGCATATGGCATAGAAAGTACCGCCATTAGAAGTACAGGATTTAATTATTATTTTTTTTGGGTTTCTTTTCATTTTTTATTATTTTTCTTTTGAGTTTTTTGTTTTAAATTTCTTATTCTATATACACATAATGGATTCACTACCATCGCTCGAGGATTGTCTACTTATAGATGATGTTCCCGAATTGGAAACCATTCCAATCAAGGATAAATTGCGGAAAACTGAAATGCCAAGGCGACCAGCAAAATTTCAGCCTCCGTTCGAAGCAGCACCCGCATCTAGCCACGTCCAGACGCTAGTAAAGGGCCCAGGCATCAGGGTACACACAAACCCACAACGACCTCCCACTGGCACTAAGTCTCATACCGACATGAAGCTTCCCACGGGTAGCAAGCCTCATACATTCATCAAGCCTCTCATTAACATTGAGGCTCCCACAGGCATCAAGCCTTCCACAGGCATCAAGCCTCCCACAGGCATCAAGCCTCCCACAGGCATCAAGCCTCCCACAGGCATCAAGCCACCCACAGGCATCAGGCCTCTCACGGGCTCCAAAAGAAATAGGCCAGTCGAGGAATTCAGCCAGGCTCCTAGTAACATAAAACAAGCAAGACTCAAAGAGTCTGAAACAAGCCAACCATCAATCAGAAAACAGCTTCCAGATAAGCCACCAGCAAATCTCATTGTAGATCCACAATTATGGGAACAAATCCGCCTAAAAACCATTCCTTTGTTCAAAATACTGGCAGCAAAAAAATGTTTTCGAATGGACACTGATGAAGGGAACACGCTACGCTTCTTAAAAGTGTCAAACGGAAAAATTCGTATTCGCCTGCAATTAAAAAGCGTAAGTCAATATAAGGTTTTTGTTTGTTATTGATTGGTGACAGATTTTTCAACTGAGTCAGCATGCAACTCAAGGGTAAATTTTAACATATTAAAAAAAAAACAACAACCCAACTTTGTTAAAAAACCTCTTTATTATAACACCACCTTTTATTTGAGGCGGGAGAATGTTCCGTCCAGGAACACAAAATACTTAAAAATTAAAAACTCACTAAATATCCACGGTGCAAGTTCACTCTAAGAGAAATTCCAGCTCAGTTCATCGCCACAATACAATTAAGCGTTAACAATAAAAACCTAGAAACCAACAATTATATTAAAAGAAATTCATCAAATGGTAAAAGTCTCAGAATATTTAAAAAATAATCTGAGACTTTTAAACAAAACAATACTTACGCTCGTAGAATCCATCCACCACAAGCCACAGGAATTCTCCTAGCATTTCTTTCATTTCTGAAAATACAAAAACATTTATTATTGGTAAATAAATAATAAAAGCAAAACACTTACCACCCGTAGACAGCAGCTGCCACCAAGTCGTTTGACATTTCCAAAATGGCAGCTCTCAGTACATTGATATAATTCTCATTAAACGATGATGGCGTCACTGGATGACCAAATATATAGGAATGACGCGGGCGTCATTGGCAACGCCACCGGCAGACACAATTCCTATTGTGTTTCTGCCTATAAATAGCGAGCTGCTGGGACCAGAAAATCACTTGCGATTTGACCAAGCCACAAGACAGATCGGTAGCTCTGACACCAGTTTAAGTCCTGATTAACCAAAACGGGCGATATTAACCCTAACTAATACTAACTTTTTATTCCTTTTTGCAGCTTTTTTCAGGCAGTATTGAAGCCTGACAATAGAGCAGATAAGTGAAGCTCATTTTTATTTTTTTCACTTATTCAGTACTAATTTTATCCTTATACAGGGTGTTTCCCCTTAGGAGGTCCATAGAGCGGGAGGTGATAGTACTCACCTAGACGAACCAAAAATTGTATGGCAGGTGGGGGGGCAATATCAACCGTTTAGGAGTTACAGGGTGATTCATAAAAAAAGCTAGGTTTTTACAAAACACCCTGTATCTTAAAAACTACAGGGCGTATGGGCATAGTTAAGGGCTCACTGTATGCAGAACTTCATGGCCTTTCCAACGACAGCTCAACCAGCCCCGTGCCCCTCTCCCCTCAGATGTTATGAAGGTCTAAACTAAAAATTTCGGATTTTATTTCCTTTTTTTTTACTTTGACCTCTATTATTTTTGCAAAAAGGTCATTAACATAACTTTTTTTTGTAAAAACTGTAAACTGTGGAGCCTCCTCTTTAATTTGACCTATTACACCCTATGTGTTAACTGTAGCCGTTAAACAGTTATTAACTCATAACCTATTCCGGTCACACCGAAATTAGACGATATTTTTTAAAATGACGTACTAAGGGAACAAATTATCGTTGAGGATAGGTTTGAAAATAGGTTTGAGAATAAGTTTAGAGCTAATAACTCTTTAACGGATACAGATAGCACATAGGATATAATAGGTCAAATTAAAGAGGAGGCTCCACAGTTTACAGTTTTTATAAAAAAAAGTTATGTTAACGACCTTTTTGCAAAAATAATAGAGGTCAACGTAAAAAAAAAAGGAAAGAAAATCCGAAATTTTTAGTTTAGACCTTCATACCATCTGATGGGAGAGGGGCACGGGGCTGGTTGAGCTGTCGTTGGAAACGCCATGAAGTTCTGCATACAGTGAGCCCTTAACTGTGACCATACGCCCTGTAGTTTTTAAGATAGCTTTTTTTATGAATCACCCTGTAACTCCTAAACGGTTGATATTGCCCCCCCACCTGCCATACAATTTTTGGTTCATCTAGGTGAGTACTATCACCTCCCGCTCTGTGGACCTCCTAAGGGGAAACACCCTGCATATTCCAGGCTAAATACCAAAAAGAGGCACATCAATAGACGAAATTCTGCGTAACGCATTGACTGTCGCCATTCAATTTTTTGTTTGTTCTTTGAATTTAATTTGAATTTTATTTTGATTATTATTTGGATTCCTAATTAAGTAGCATAAGCGAGTAGTTCATAAGGCATAATTTGTGAAGTAATAAAAATTGACATTTAACCACATAAGTTTTGTTCAGTCTTATCCTTTTCTACCGGCACCTCCCCTTGTATGTAAAGCCCATATTGGGACTTCACAGTGTCACTAATTTTTGTTTTAAGCTTGTATCTACTTTGCAATAATCCAGCCTTTCTGTACTTTTTACATAAGCTGTAATATTTCTCAACTAATTTTCCCTTTTGGCACTTTCCTCCAATATAAGTTTTGTAAATATCGGTATAATATTGTTAAATATAATGCATACTATTAGAAATTTTGGAGAAAACCTCATCTTCAGTAGGAAATAATTTCTTAATACCGCGAGCCACATTCACATATGATTTTTGTGTTAATTGTTCACCAATATTTATCCAGTACTCGCATATCATTTGAACGATATATTTTCGATTTCGGTTACTTAAAGTGTTTTGTTCTTCATACTCATTTAGAATACATTTTCCGTAAGCAGTTCTCTCAAGTTGTGTTTGTATGTTCTGAAACCCATGCAAATATAGGTAAATTGAAAAAAGTTTAACATGAACATCAGTGGCACATTGCTTACCCAAATTTCGAATTTTTGTGAAGGAACCAAAATTGTAGGGGTGTTGACCGTCAATGATTTGGAATCTGTTACCCAATCTTCTATTGTGCTTGTTACAGACAAGCTCTCAGTTGTTGGTACGAATGCCTTAAAGTTAATTACAATTAATTATACGTAAATTATCCGAATAACTTCAATAGATTTACATTCGCGAATCGCCATTCAAACAAATGTGTACGAAATTTAATGCGCGTACCAAAATTTTCCTCCGGTATGAGTTTGGTTATATCCTCGGTCGTTAAGTTCTTAAAAACTTCAATGTCTATTCCATTTTCTGTAGAAAATACGATATTGAGATGTTCGTAATATTTTTACTATTTACTTTCCTTAAAAAATATTACAAAACAGTAACACTATAGAAACCTTAAATATATAATGCAACGTTGCCAAATTATGCAGCCTTTAATTGCAAACGGTGCATTTATGCCCTAAACACTTAATATGTACTGAGGGTTTTGTGGCTTACGGTCATAACAATATAATACTTTAGATCCTTTATTATTTTAAATCATTTACTAATTAATTATTCAACATTACGGCCGATATTTCCTGTTAAAAAAACGGATTTTAACATTTAAAAATATTTAAGAAATTTAAACACCGACAGTTATGTACTTTAAAACTTATTTCGCACACTTTTCCATATATAGTTCAGTTGAGTTTTGCTTTAATTTATTAATATGTACTTAAAAATTTTTATTTTTATTTATTTCTTATTTTTATATACACTTACTTTCATAATCCGTCATTAAAGTCTCAAGTTTCCATTTTATTAAAAGGTTGTTGACAGTTTCATCCAAGTTCGCTGCTTCGCTTAAATTTATAATAATCGCGCTATCATTAGTATTTTCCATTAAAAAACCTTTTTCACATTTGAAAATTAAATCACTCAAATATTTTAATTCCGCACTGAACCGCATGCATGAACTTCTAAGCAAACACTCAAAACCTCTGCTTCTCCTTTTACGCCTTAGAGAGAGTTAAGCATAAGCAACTACAATATTAGATAGTTCTTAATAATTTGCCAAATCTCAAAGGCAAATTATCTATTATTCCCTGAAGCCCGTACTAATACATATATGGTAACTGTACACAGTTTTCTTCTTTTCAGATTTTTAAATGTGTATTAACACTGCAAGAGATAAACTCCCGTTAAATTCTGCTTATTTGAGTAAGTACGTACATTTTTTGCTTCGTAGAATCTATACATGTAGAAATCCGTCTATTTCGTTCCTCTTAAATATTTCGGCGATATTGACTAATGTTTTAACCGAGATGTCAACTGGTTAAACCAATCTAAAAATTTAGGTGATATTTCTGAAATATATGTGAATTTGCTCAAATGCACCTAATGTGATGGTATTTTATATTCAGCCAATCAAAGATAGTCGATTTACCTAAAGCTGTTATTTGTTACACCTAAAGTAATAGTTAAATACCTCACTTCTTTAGGTAAAATGTGCATTTGAGATTTAGGTAAAGTAGGTTAGACAAGTATTCTAATTAATTTTTTTCAGTCTATAAACTCGCCTACTACATAAGAGCAAGTAAACATTTAAATATCGATCACTAATGTGACAAACATATGTACATTGTTATATATAAATATCAATTACCTTTTCTCGGTCACAGCTAACAAAGAATTGGCAGCCAACTTTCGCCAAGTTTCAAGTAACTTACAACCTCGTATTGCTGAATTACTTGCCAACAACAACAAGGAGTGGTGCTTCATTCCTCCTGCAGGTGCACCTCACCACATAACGGAGGAATCTGGGAAGCAACAACATCATCTTAAAAGTACAACACGGGAACACATGTAACAATTAGCGAAATTCTTTCCAAATTGGCACAAACTGACGCGTGTCTAAACTCGAGATCAATTCAACCCATCAGTAGTAACTACCCCGCTTACATGACGATATCCAACTGAATCGCTTGTCGCGTTGGTAACTCGCATAAAGGACGTACGGTCAACTTTGGCGACAATGCCAGAAAGATTACCTGCATCATCTTCAGGATAGAGACAAACATACAACAAAGATATGTCCTGTAAAATTAATTGATCTGGGACTACTCAATGATGATCGCGTAATATGGACGCACAACTGCGATACATCCAGAAGCAAGTCGCCAAATACGCGTAGTCATAATAAAGCACCAAAATACTTCTAGCAAACGACTCATTAAAAAAAAGTTTGTATGCTAGTACTAAATGACTCTTTTATTTAAATACTTAAATTGTCTACATGTTCATCTCAGCAAGTACTTACAAGTTTTCTACCATAAGATCTCATGGCAGACGGAGGAATTTATCTACTTTGTGTCCTTAGACGAAGCTGGCGGAATGTTACAAATTGCATCAAACACATTCCACTAATTAATAACCTGATCTTATCGTATAACAAATTATTGATTTAGAGTAAATAGTAAGTATGTATCTCGTTTGAAAGTAGGACAACGTATTAAAATACAAATGAAATAATTTTTCCGAACGAGATCAGCGCAATCTAAATCTTAAACGTGATCGCCCAATTTTGTATACAGTCAATTATACTTGATCTACCGACCTTCAATTTATCCCTAAACTCAGTGTACATTTGTATCCTTCTAAAGACGAACGCTTTTTGCACTTTTCCTTATTTGAAAATATTTTTTGAACCACGTGGGCAGGCGTGACTTTTTGCGTGGCCGGGTTCAAAAATCTTTTTCGCGGCCTGAATACACGTTCAAATCCTACTTTTAAATTTTACAACGAGGAATTATTTATTTACAAATGCTTTTTCATACTACATATTTTTAAAACATTAATAATAATTTTAAATAATTTTTCTCGTTTTTTTCGACGCCAAATCTTTGATAACATAATCGAAATCGATTAAATTTGTAATTTCACTTTCTATAAGCAGAATATCCAGAGATAGAATATCTCTTGGCTTATCGATGATCGCAGATAATATTTTATTAGTTTCTACTGCGAGAAACTACGTTCTGCTGAAGCCACAGTTACTGGCGTCGTTAACATAATTTGTAATGCAACTAATAAATTTGAATATGGGAGATTGTTCTTTACAATAATAATAATTGATCTGCGCTATTGACCGGAACATCTTGATTCCTTCAAACATTTTAGTTCCATCGAAAACTCCTTCCAAATGTTAGTGAGGATATTGACAACATTTTAATAAATACTCATCATCTAAATTCCCAATCAAATTCATGCAAAAAATTCGAATCTACTTTTGAAGAATACTAATGCAGTATTTTTTTATTTTGTAAAACGTAATGTACACGGAAGTAGTCTTCGTCGCTGATCCACGATCGTCCTGTCCTTCATTATCGAATAATTTCCGTTTTTTGTATGATGATTTCAAATCTGATGTTATGTCTATTTCTTTTACAACTTCATTTGGTGCGATCATAGCTTTGCTAAATTCTTCATTTCTGTATTCCACAAAGAATACGTTAAAACCTTTCGGTTTCAAGGGGCGAAAAATTCAAAGGAAGCACAAAATCTGTAATTGTGTGTGACTTTTGCAAAAAAAACTATTGATGTAGATTAATTTCTCTAAAACGTTCATTCCTCTGGGTTACGTCTAAAGTAGTTTCCAGGAAATGAGGACTTTACGCAATTACACTGAGCTTTGATGATTTTTGTCGCTCCTTTAAACTGAATCAACTAAATACTAAATAAATGTCTTGCATCGGTTAATATAACATCATTCTGTAAAAAGTTAATCAAAATCAGTGTTTTTAATTGCGTAATTTTCGTAAAACACTGGGCCTCTCAAAACGCGGGGCCGGGTTTCGGCGCGCACTCTGATTCGGCCTTACACCGGCCCTGACGAAGTGGAAAGCATTTCAGATGCGAGGATTTTTAAAGAGGCAGACACCTGATTTTTAACTATCATTAACATTAGAAACTTTACATTTTTCATAAGCGCGGTCCGTTTTAGAAGGATCCGTTGTTTAAATGCCTACTCAAATAACTCATATATGACGTATTGAGGGAATTGAAAGAAAATTTACACGTTTTGCCGTATCTAAACTAAATTGGAATCTGATGTTGAGCTAATGGCTAATCTACATTGCATGGTAAAACCGCATCGTTAAAACGACATCGTTTGCTGAGGAATTGCTTATAAATACACGAAATATCTAAGTAGTGGTAAGCTGCCAAATTGAACAGCTGTTGACTTGTCAATTATCAAAAATGTGATTGCTTTCTCGATTTGATTGCAGAATTATATCAAAGGAAGTAATATTTGCTCTCAATAATTTATACTATAGTGTAGTAAACTAAGAAATTGTTTTGGGCACGTCAAATAATATAAAATATTGCTTTCAAGAGTGAAAGTACAGCTGTTTTGTTTTAAATCCCCCTACATGGTTCTAAATTATGCTGAATACACCTGAGGTATTACTACATCGTTTTTGATGATTAACTACTGAACATAAGCTCGTGCTCATGTTGTCAAATGAGTGAAAGAGAAGAAACATTTTTGCAAACAAAAATTTTCAAATGCAAGAGTGGGAAGCAAACACAAAAATGCATGTCGTTTTTATGAAGTGGTTTTACAATGCATTGCAGATTAGGCATTAACCACGTTTTCTTTTATTGCGATTGCATTCCGTACAGTCTAGAAGAGTCATGAACTCAATAATGTTAGGTCATGATGTACTTATTTGTATGATTTCATGTTCAGAATTGCTTTTTTTAATCTCCTTTTCTGTGATAAAGGAACATTCGTCCTAGACATTCTTTGGTTGCATTCGTTCATAGACCGAACTTTGGATATCGTGAACCAACCACACATGCTATTATTAATTCCCATTTAATTCATTCTTAATGTGATTTAAGAATAATATTTTAGAATCTTTCCGATTAAACTTAGAAAATTTGTGGTATCTTTTAGTAATTTAAATAACTTCGTGATTAAATGTCAATTCAGTATTTGCATATATGTATTTCATATGACATGCATACTTATGTTTGAATATGTTTCCAGTAATCGTTAGAATTTATTCCATGGATTTAAGTAATAAAGAAATTACTGAAAATCGGTCCTTCTGAATTTCATATTGCTCATTGAAAATATATTTTTAGTCGGAATTAGGCAGGTGGTGAATTGCTCTGTAACTGTGTTCTTTAATAAGTGCAAATTGCAAATTGTAGAAAAATGGAATATAAAGGGTTTTCCAACAAGAGGTGTTATTTTAATTAGCCCGCTATTTCGGTAGATGTCACTTTTGGTGCTGTCATTTTTTGACATTTGACAAGTAGAAACACCGCCATTAATAAAAATGGAACGATACACGATTCAACAACGCATTGAAATTATTAAAATTCACTATATAAATGGCGAAAATGTGGCAGAGACGGTTCGTAAAACTCGAACAATTTTGGGTCGTCGTGAAGCACCTTGTCGGACCGCAATACAGAAATTGGTAGAAAAATTCGAGCTGTCGGCACAAGTTAGTGATGTGAAGAATAAAACCCGTGCACGTCGCTCAAGAACAGCCGAGAATATTGCTGGTGTAGCCGAAAGTGTTGAAGAAAACCCAGGTTTGTCCACTCCTCGTCGTTCTTTGGAATTAGGCATTCCACAAACGTCATTACACCGTATTTTGTATAAAGATTTGGGTCTTAAGTTTAGCTAACACAAGAACTCAAGCCGGCCGATCATCAACAACGTCGAGTCTTTGCTGATTGGGTCCTTGAAATGCATGAAAATGATCCGGAATTCCATCGAAAACTCATCTTGAGCGATGAGGCCCATTTCCACCTCGATGGCTTCGTCAACAAGCAAAATTGTCGCATCTGGGGCTCGGAAAACCCAAGAGTTATTGTTGAAAAGCCTCTCTATCCTCAACGTGTGACTGTTTGGTGCGGTTTATGGTCGCGCGGGGTCATTGGACCTTACTTTTTCGAAAATGAGGCTGGAGCAACAGTTACGGTGAATGGATTGCGCTGACAGATGATTAATGATTTTTTATGGCCGAAATTGGATGGTATTGATCTGGACAACGTTTACTTTCAATAAGACGGCGCTACGTACCATGCAAGCAACGAAACCGGACCGTGTTAAGATTTAATAAGTTCCTTTTCAAAAACTGACTAAATTAAAAACATACATACGTACATAATACCAAGGTTCTATAATGCATTCATGCTTTTTTTTTAACTCTACAATTCGAAGAAACAGAAAAATTGTAGGGTGTTTTGGATGTATGTTGTATAGATTTTGATAAATTAGTAGGAACCCACCAACCTTATTGAAAATGTGTTACTCTAAAGTGAATTGTTTCACTTTCATTTCACACAAAAGTTGATAATTCTAACAAAACTGAAAACATTCTAAGTGCTATCTATCCCACAAAACAAAATCTTCCGCATACTTTCTCTTCTCCATTTTATCCGTGAGAAAAATTTTTATTTATCCAGGATTAAAAAAATTAATGAGTGCTGGGAAGAAGAACTTTTTCGATTTAATTAACTACACCCTTTCTATTCATTAATTTATTAAGTTTCTTTTTCTCGCTTTTATATCTATAATAAAAACTCGACTTTTCACCTTCTTGGAAGTTTCCAGTGGAAAACTTTACCGTTGCTTTGAAATTCAGAACCTTCACAGTCAGAATTTTCTTCACATTTCAATAAACCAGCTAGTACTACTTATTTACCTTCAACTGGTCCTTTGGAAAATTAATAACAAAAGTAAACACGCTGAAATTTTTTTGTAGCCATGCAAAATAAGTAAAAGTTACTTGCAAAATGATGCCTACAATAAAAATGTTATTCCTTTCGTTCCGGAAGATCTTCGCTTTGTGTTTACATAACAACAACAGTAATGCAGGAAAAATGTTCCCCCTTAAAACAAATGCCGCAAAATCATTTTTTGATAAGTAAGGGAGAAGACAGGGCAACTGCGTTGTATTGGTAGTAAAAAATTCAATAATCTTTTACTGTTACTTATATTTTTAGATAAGTATTTAGGTCCTGCAAATTGTAAATATTAGTTGTATTCTGTCGGTCTACTTCGGATATTTCGAGGAGATTAAAATATTCACTAATTAAAATTCGTTTGTTTTCGTTTAAGCCATAAATCGGTTAGTTATTTTACATCCAACAATTGGTAAGTTAATTCCATAAAAAGGAGAATATTTAAAAGGGAAGATCAATATTTCGAGCAGTAGTTTTTATAGAATATTAGCACAAATAATAGGAAAATTGAACGCCATAAGTCAGATAGTTGTTGCGAGTCAATTAAAAACATTTGCAACGTCACACTTGAATATAAAATCGACGTTGGTTCAACCTGATGTAGGAAGGCCTCAATTATTTCTTAGAAATTTAATTGAAATTTTTTCTTAGAAATTTACTGGAAATTTATTCCTTAAAAGCTTATTGGCAATTGGAGGTCGACAAAGGCACAAATGAAAGTATTGTATCTGAATTCCAGTTGGTAACCAAAGTGAATAAAAATTCTACCGAAGCATTTTCTGTAAACTTCTAAAAAACTAATTCTTCTTTTCAGTGAATTTCTTAGAAAAAATTGAGGGCTTCCCTTCCCTAGATCAGGTCTAGGCATCATTGATTTTATATTGGAACAAGGCTTTGCACTGCTCTGGTAAAAGATAGAAACTTGGGTGTGTTCCTGAACCATTTTCTGTGAAAGCCTCGTTTCCACTAATACAAATTTTCTTACCCTATAAGTTTTGAAGCAAGTAGGCAACAGTTTGTATAAGTGGAAACGCTATATGAAAATTCAGACACATGTTGGCAACTTGTTCGATGTCGGCTGTAATAACTCGCAGAATTTTTCATTTAAGTGGAAACGCTTATTTGTTTTGTTAGCTAAACTTCTAGCGTTCTTTCAGTAAGTTGAAGACAATGGAGTAGAAAAAAGCTTCTACAATAAAATTAATTAAGGAATATGAAAAATATTCGATATTGTGGGATGCTAAGAGTAGTGACCATAAAAATACAAATAATCGAAATGACTCGTTCAATGAAATTGCTTAAGAGTTGAATTCGGATTTAATTTTCATTAAAAAACAAAATTTATGTTTGCGTTGGTATGGATTTGAGCTATTAGGGTTTCTTCATCCTTATGTGGAAATAGTTTCCGGCACAAATAACATACGCTGAAGACGTTAATAACAGCGCTTAAGTCGGCACAATTTGTATTAGTGCAAACGAGGCTTAATAAAAACATTTCTTAGCTACAATTTTGGTCGTAAGTCGTAGATAGCTAACTTGGTAACAATAAATGTTAATAAAGTTTTCATTTTTATACCCGAGATGAAATCTGAAGGGTATACTAAATTTGTTATTCCGTTTGTAACACCTAAAAATAATGATGGTAGATTAAAATGGAATGGAGACTTATGCATAATATTAAGTTATTTTGATTTTTGCATGTCCGTCTGTCCATTTGTCCATCTGTTCATCCTCACGATAAGTGAAGTACGCACGTAATTAGAGAGCTGAAATTGTGATCATGAGCTTTAAAAAAAAAGTAAATTTAAGTTCGAAAATGGGATAAATCGGGTAACTCCTTTTTAGAGCGTTGAAATTTTGTAAATAGTGTTTTCATAAAATAAGTAAATCTAACTTCAAAGGACTAAATAGGGCAACCCCTTCTTAATGTTGCCCTATAAAAATTCGGGATTTTTATGTATCCTATGAAAACGACCAGTGCTAAACGATTTTAATATACTGAAAATTTCTTCAGAATATAAAATCCTATAAAATTGGTTACAATCATTTTTCCTGTCCCATTAACCGTTATAGGAATAAATTCGAAAAATCAATTCAAAAATCAAACTTGCACAGATACGATATGATATACGAGTATTCATCTAGGGTATCCAGCGTTGCCAGTTGAGCCGACGTCGTCTCATTTGGCCGATTTGCAACTTCATTAGACGATAAAATACTTCCTTAGCCGACAGCGATTTTAGCCGATTTAATATTGGGATTGGCGCCAACTTCACTTGGTTTGGTGTGGTGCTTTGGTGATCGGATGTATTTCGATCGATTTTCTTGGATGAAAAATTGTATTTTTCCGCTCGTGATTGTGCAAAATTGCTGCCTCGTTGAAAGTGACTCCCTATGAGAAAAATTTTCACAACAGAGCACTAATGTCCCTGAAAGAAAGAACGGAAAAAATATATGCTTAATGTAGTAACTGGGGTGTACGTGACCCCGTTGGATGAAAATGGGTTTTCCAGCGACGAAAACGTCCCGATAAAATTTTCTGAATCAGGAAAAGTGTACACCACTCGATAATACGCTCGCCGAGACCTTTATTGCTGGATTCGCTTTTATATTTCATTCGAGGAGTTTGAATTATTTTGTGTTGAATGGAATTTGGAATTTGTCGATTTTTAGCCGATTTTTAAAATCTATTTAGCCGATTTTCTAGGTACATTTAGCCAATTTTAGAAAGAAATTATTGGCAAAACTGGGGGTATCATAAGAATTGGTCTTATACCAGTTCTACCTTTTTTACTTTCTCTGATATGGTCTTCGTCTGTATATTTGCTTATTTGTGATATTAATTAGAATGCTTTTCTGGAAGAAATTATTTAATAATATCTGTTTTCTCTTTATTTCTCTTGCAAAATTTATTGTTTCTGACAGTTTTCTAATTGTCTCATAAATATTCCAATGTTCTCATTTTATATACTTTTTAATATAAGAGGGGAGGCGTAAATATATAATAATATATAATTTGGTTTAAAAAAATTATTAGGAAGTATCATTGGCAATAAAACACAAAAAAATGTGGAGAAAGGTAGGAGTATCAGTAAGGCTACATCGAAAAATAGGTTACCAGGTCACAGCGCGAGGAAACAAATATAGCTGAAGCAGCAAAAATTAAAAAGATTAAACAAATGTGAATTACTTAAAAGAGTCTTTAGGAATGCCAGTGAAATTATTTCTACTGAGTCCTGATCAGCTGGATTAGTTAAAGACAGCAGGCGCTATTCATATAGAATCTGAAACCGAATATAAGTCGACTTTAACTTGATTTTATGGTATTCATAAAGCACTTACAGTTGATCCTACTGGTTAACGTTGACTTTAACTTTAACACAGACCTTAATAATTTTTCAGTATTTTTTATCTTCAGAGTGTTTTGTAAATTTCTTCTTTTTATTAAAAAAAAAAAAAAAATTTCGGAAGAAACACTCTTTAAGGGGATTGTGGTAGGAAATTAGAATTTAGATATACAAATCCACTTTACTGCAATACGTGTTTCTTTTAATAGATTCTCTTCAATGAATATCTCAGGCTGCAGAAAGAAGGATAATCAAATGTGTAAGTCGAGCAGTTTCACTACTTTTCCCACAATTCACAAAATATTATGAAAGCATTGAGGAAATAGCAGAAGCCAATATTAATTTTTATGTGGCTGCCTTCCCAAATGTATTTTGTGCCTTCGAGGTACACAAATCCGGATAAAGTGTCATTAAAAAACGTTGGAAATGGCATTCATTAAAAAGAAAAGAAGAAATTGCCATTAATTTAGTTTTTAGATTGCTTGTGATTCAAATTATTCAGGTGTACTGAGCAGCTGTTCAAAAGAATGCTCTATTAGTATACGCTCGCCGTACTAAAGCCTCTTCTTCCGCATAGTATGTTATAAGTTCATTAAGACACAAAATTTCGGACGATGGTATTAATACCGATAAAATTTTAGAAATAATTCAAACAGCGGAAAGTTGTGACTACCTCCAGGAAGCAGATAGATGAACTATCCTGCACAGCAAGTCCTCCCGTATACTTTAAAAATTTGAAGCCCGATACCTTGAAAAATTTAACTACGAAAGGTACAATTGTCCCATTGAGTAAAAACCTAATCGTATTGCGAGTTCAACATTTACTATACATCCAATCTCGAATCAACACCGATTCGTGTTCTCTATGGAAGGAAATTATCAAGCAAAAGTCTCCGAATCAAATTTACGAATACAACAGTTGTCGAGAAATGTGGCAGGACCAAGTGCAGTAACATGTAGGAAATTTTACATCTTGTAGTAGAAACCCAACTTCACCAAATTTGGATGAACTTCGTTTTGCAGAAACAGAAACATTATGCTCCCCATATTATTTATATCTATGGTGTTTAGTTTTAGTCAAAAGTTTCTCCAAGGATTTACTTTTCGCTACTCAGTTTTTTTTAAGTTATGCATTTTGGATCTATCCTTTTAATCGTTGCGAAGAGATGTGCAGTTATGTAGTTAGTACATAGTGACAGAGAATTTTTCTTCAAACGCTTCTATATATACAATATGTATTTTCGAAACTTGATCAAACGAAATGTGCAGATACTAGACATCTAAGCAAACAAAAATTGTATTGCAGGGGGGGGGGTCCACATCCACCGTTTGGGAGTTACAGTGTGATTAAGAAAAATAGCTATATTTTCACATAACACCCTGTATCTTAAAAACAACGCGGCGTACGGTCACAGTTAAAAGCTCATTGTATGCAGAACTTCATGGTCTTTCCAACGACTGCTCAACTAGCCCCATACTCTCCCTAAGAGTTTCGGATTTTTTACTTTTTTTTTTAATTTGACCTCTATTATTTTTGCAAAAAGGTCGTTAACATAACCTTTTTTTATAAAAAGTGTGAACTGGAATTTTGTGGTTGACTACTACAAAATTGGTAGAAGTTGCTTTTCTTCCTTCCTTTTTAGTGTTCATTATCTTGTTCTTTCGTTCTCATTTTTTGTATTGTAAAACTCTTATTTTGTATAGAAAGTTGCAATCGAAAGACTAGAATCGTAATTTACTTCAGGCATACTCTTGGAATGTGACCACTGGTACAGTTTCCCTGTATTATAAGCTCTATATATAGCAGTAGAAAGTAAAAAAATTACGAATTCCTAAATATGATTAGTTTTAGATATACTTGAAACTTCTACTAAATTACTTCTTTAAAAAATTATATCACAATTCTTCCTTATTCATACACGTTTCCTTGTGTGAATACAAAGTGATTAAATTATAAAGCCGAATGGCTTCCATGAGGAACCCCGCATGCGATGGAAGCTAATAGGAATAGAAGTGCTGTTTGTTTTCCTATCACCGGTGCATTGCAACCTTTAATGGGTTTTATGTCACGTCCTTGATTAAGCTCAACAAACACTTGCACAAATTTTGTGTGATCATATCCCTAAAATAAATTAGGGTAGCATCAATTGTTTGAACTTTGTATTACTTGCTGCTTTGTTTTCGTATTAAGACTATGAAGGTAAACGTTTCCCTTAAAATTCATGACCCTCTGGGACTATGTATTTTGGTTGAAGAGCTTCCGCTTTAATATATTAATTGGGTACCCCATTGGGATAAGTATTAGAAGTTTGAATGAAATTAAGAGCAGATTCGAATTTATTGTGTTTCAGTGATACATGGACTAAAAAATTTAATTGAAGTTTGACTGTGTGTATATTAGGATATTTCCTTAGTAACACAATAAACTAAAATAAATTACTTAAGAGCAAAATTGACAATCTTATAATCATACTTAGGACGTGGAAAATATATTGTACAATTCAAAAATTTCGGTCACAATCACATGTAAAGCAAATTTAATTGAAATAATAAGTTTAGAGATTTAAAGTATAATAAAGTCAGAAAACAACAATAAACAAAATTTTTACTTATTTTTTCCCGGATGGGAATCGAACCTACACTTGTTAGAATCAGTCAATGTTGGATAAAGAAGAATTTTAAGAACTTTTATTTTTACCGATTCTAAATCAAATTAATAAATACAAGAAGAAAAAACAACCGCCTCGTCCGGGGTTTGAAACCGGGACCTTCCGCTTGCCGGCCTTTCCGAACTGATCAGTTCGGAAATCAACCCTATTAGTCAAAATCTTCTGCGTGATTATAATTCTATTACGGTAGAACCGGCATTAATTAATCCAATAACTCGGTCGTTCACCAAATAAACTCCAAAGGTCCCACTATTTTCTCAAAAGTTCAACGTCTTTCTCCTAAGAAATTAGCCGACGCTAGGAAAAAATTCGACTGCTTACTAAAATAGGGTATCCGTAGACCCTCAGATAGTCCCTGGTCTTCACCTTTGTGTTTATTAAAAAAGAAAAGCGGTGAGTTGAGACCACATGGTGACTACAGACATTTTAATACTTGCACTGCTCCCGACCATTACCCAATTCCCATAATTAACGACTTCATGTTCAACCTCCCAAACTGTACCTCTTTTTCAACTGTAGACCTAACAGAAGCATATCACCAACTTTCCATTGATACTGCAACTGCACTTTGCACTCCATTTGGTCACTTTAAGTTCACTCGAATGCCTTTTGGGCTATGCAATGTAGATCAAAGCTTTCAAAGGTTTATGCGTATGGTTTTGCGAGAGTTCCTTTTCTGTTGCGTTTATTTGGATGATATCTTGCTGGTCTCGAAATCCAAAATTGAACACTAGATATATATGAAACAAATTTTAAGAAGCTTCTGGAATTTGGACTTGTAATCTATATTGAAACATGCTTCTTTCTGCAAAAACAGATTAAATTCCTATGACATCTAATCATACCGAAAGGCATGAAACCCTCTTCTGAAGGGATTGAGGTCATAACAAATTTCAAACTTCACGAAATGGTAAAACAATTGCGGTGTTTCTTGGGAATGATAAATTTTTATCGCCGAGTCTTGCCACATGCCGCCCAAACATCAATTGTTTTAAACCAATATCTCACTGGTTCTAAAAAAAGTGTTCAAAACAAATAATTTGGTCGGAGGATGCAAAGAAATCTTTTGCAGTGTTCAAAAACCAATTAACGCAAACTGCATTTCCCATTTTTTCTTCGGATTTACCGTTATGGGTAGATCCATCGGATTCTGCCATTGGAGCAACAATCCAACAAAAAGTCGACGGCAATTGGAGACCATTAGGCTTTTTTTCGGTTAAAATGAATAACGCTCAGCGGAACTATAGTACCTACGACCGAAAAGTACTGGCAGCATACAAAAGTATTTAGAACTTTCAGTACCTCTTGGAAGGTCATCTCTTTTTGCTGAAAAGGCATTATCTAGGCAAGGACGTCATCTTAATTACATCGGTCTATTCACCACAGACGTGGTTTCTGATAAGAATTGAGAATATATAATTAACCGGTTTAGTCAATTTTGAATCCATTTCGGAGATGTAGCTCATTGATGCGGAATTCCAACAACTTCGACAAAATTCACTGTACAAATTTGAATCAAATCATGAATTATATTGCGAAATTTCTGATTCACCATTTAGGCCATACATCCCGAAAGAGTTTAGAAAGCAAAGTTTTCATTCAATCCACAATTTGTCACACCCAAGCATTACAGCTGCAAACAAAATGGTCATAGAAAAATACTTCTGGGCGTCTATTAATAAATACAACAATTATTGGACTTAATCTTGTTTACCTTTCTAACAGAGCAAAATTTTCCGCCACATCAAGGGTCCGCTAAGAACATTCCAGGATTGTTCCGATCGTTTTAAAATCATCCACATGGACTTAATAGGACCCACACCTCCCTCACAGCGCTTTAGATATTGCCTCATAGTCATCGACAAGCTTATTAAATGGTCTGAGGCAATCCCACTAATTGACATCGACGAACTTTTCCAGACTTGGATACCCAAAAACATCACAACAGACCAAGGTTCACAGTTTAAATCAGCAATTTTCACTGAACTAGTCAAATTATTGAGGTTCAAACGCAACCCATAATCCAATGGGTTCTTGGAACGATGGCATAGGATCCTAAAAACCTCACTAATGATATATCAAAAAAATTCATGGTCCAAAATATTACCTTTCGTCCTTTAAGGCCTCAGAACTACATTTAGCGAAGAATTCCTTGCAAAGTCTGTAGAGCGTGTTTACGGAAAAAACTTACGTATACCAGGCGACTTTGTTCGAAATTCTAAGATACAATCACAAAACGAATTTGCCACTTCCTACGAAAGTTTTTCTCGGATATCAGGCCGGCTCCAGCATCAAATCATTCGAAGCGAGCATTCCTTAAGTTTAAAGACCTCGATAGTTGTACACATGCTTTCATCAGAAGGAACGCTATACTAAGCTCACCCCAACCTCTTTACGAGGGTCAGTTCCAAATTTCTAAACGTAAATATCGTTTTTCACGCTTAGAATCAGGAATACGGATGTTAACATCTCCACGAACGGACGAAGATCGAGGCGTCGGTGTACTACCTATATTAGGCGCACCAGAAAACCTCTCTGTGCCAAATTTAGCAAACTACCATCGCTCAACTTGAGATCCCCCCCAACTAAACGAACACCACTTCTGACGATGTTACAGCACCTTTGCCAAGAGCGACGCCGCATGTAATGCCCAATCTACAATGCATGGTAAAACCACGTCGTCAAAACGATATGGATTTTTATGTTTGCTTCCCACTCTTGCATTTGAAAATTTATTCCTGCGAAAATGTCCCTTCTCTTTCATTCATTTGACGACATGAGCACGAGCTTATGTGTAGTAGTTAATCAGAAAAAACGATATAGTAATACCTCAGGTGTATTCAGCATGATTTAGAACCATGTAGGGGAATTTAGAACAAAACAGCTGTAAACTGGAACTTGTACTTTCAATCTTAAAAGAAATATTTTATATTATTTGACTTGTCCAAAGCAATTTCTTAGTTTACTAAGTTTACTAAATTATTGTATAAATTATTGAGACCAAATAAAATACTTCCTTCGATGTAATTCTGCAATGAAATCGAGGAAACAATTACATTTATGATAATTGACAGGTAAACAGCTGTTTAATTTCGCAGCTTACCACTACTTACATATTTCGTGTATTTATATGCATTCTTCAGCAAACGATATCGTTTTGACGACGTGGTTTAACCATGCATTGTAGATTGGGCATAAGAGTTTTACTTGGTGGATGTACGATGATTTCGCCATGAACCACTCGAGCTGAATGAAGTTAGTCTAATTTAGAACGCCAATTCAGGCGGATCAGCTCTTCTAACTAGCATCAGATTACACCTTTGTAAATTTTATTAAGCTACCCAATAAAGCCTCTTTTAAGAATCACCGGCATTGCCTTTTCATTCAGCCAAAGCCGCAGTAATTTTATTGCTTTAGGAGCAACTACCAGAAAAGGAATCCGATTGCCAAGGACTGGTCGAGCCGATATCTCATCGCCCAATCTTCCAGTCTGAAAAAGTGTCCCTTATCAAGGAGTGACCTACATCAGACCACGCCGGAATCCCGACAGGACTGGTGCTCCGCTGCCGGTCGTTTGACGTCTCATCTTCCAGTATTGTCTGAAAAGGAGTTGCTTCCATGAACGAGCTGCCCTCATAAGAGGAGGTCTGTAAGGCTGTTCTCATTGCAAAGAGTTCTCCAGTTACCAAAAACTGATGGATCCAGACAAACGCAAGTGGACTTGAAGACACATTATCATCAACGTCCAGAGACTGTGCTTTATGCGAAGTAGCATGTTTAGTCACTGGCGCCGTAAAGTAAATATTCATCACATGAATTAGAAATAAGCGGGCACTTTACTGAGCGAAGTAATGTGCTCTGCGTTTGCTTGCTACTTTACTACCGGTACACCTGCCAACCTCTCTCTTCCGTGTACTAGCAGACTAGGCTACTACACAGCCCTTGCACAACAAACCGATCAATTTCGAACTCGACCATCTCCAATTTGGATGAAGCTTTGACAGTGATATTGTAGAATACTAAAATCTTACCCATGTTTTTTTTTCTCCGAAACACACCCCAAGAGCGAGGAGAATGCGTGATTTTACAACGATTTTTCTGAATCAAATGCCAGGGCAAACTAAATGTCTTATATTTTTATAAAAAACAAGGTGGTTAAAATTACTATCTTTTTATAAAAACTGTGAACTGTGAACTCTCATGTTTAACCTATGACACCTATATGTTAACTGCACCCGTTAAAGAGTTATTAGTTCTTAATCAATTCTCAAAGCTCTTCTTAAACCTATAAATATATATAAGAGAATTTGCTCCTTAGTTACTGAAAATACGTCTTTTTAGAAAAAAATTCGGTATGGCCTCAATGGGTTATGAGCTACTAACCAGTGGCGTAGCGTCTTTGAAAGCAAGAGAATCATTGCTTCCCTTAGATTTTCCGAAAAAAATTCTTCAAAATATTTTCATAAAAAAAAAAAAATATTTTCCCTATATCCTTTTTACTTGTCCTTTGCTGTAATGTATCAAAGAGAAGCAAATATAAGATCACCTCCATTTGAACAAATCAATTAAATAACACGCAACGAAAAGTATAGCATTCGAATACGTATGGAGTCTGTCTATGATATCAAAAACGGCACCACTGCCTGGAGGAGCTGGATTTATTTGTGCTTCCGTCAGCAATCGAGCAACATAAAAAAAATGTTTGACAGTAGAACCCGTCAGGAATCTATGACGTCACACTTTGCTGTTGCTGGGTCGCCACTTATAACTTAGGTAGGTACACTCAATAAGAAATGGTGCTTAGCCTAAGGGATGTAATTGAAAGAATGGGTACGGCCACAGAAACAAGCGCGTGACTGACGCGAGATTTTTAGAAACCGACTCAGTTCCGATGACTAAATCGAACTTAAGCACGCGAAATCGCAATTCCAATTGCATACAATGCTTTTTAATTGCATTCGAAAATAAATCGCGCGTGTTAATCGCATTTTTGTTTCTGTGACCGTACACTTTTCTCAGCTGAGTAATAGTTGCATATTGGTATGTGCGGTGGGAGTCCGAACCTGTAGCCAGCAGCATTCGATATCATCAGCCTAATGGCTCAGCGAGGTTTTGTTTCAGGAATCGTAGTCATTTGGCTCAAATCAATTTTTCTAAATAATTTTGTTAGGAAAGCTATACAAATTTTATTTCGGTTCGGTAGATAAGAAAGCAAGCTTAAGATTACCAGAACTCCAATTTTCTATATGAATAGTAGTTTAGAGCGGAGGAGCTATTCAAACTAAACTTTTGTCAGTTTTACATAAGAGCACTGCAACTTTTCAGAATGTTAGGACTCCGTTGGGGCTCTATTGTGGTAGTGAGGGAGTCTGTTTCATGGCTTGCGAAGTGCTCTTGATGGTTTTGATTAGCTTGATTTTATCGATATGAATAATAATTTCTTTATGTTAGATCATCGCTGTATTTGTTTCAACTGGGGGTAGATTTATTTGTGCTTCTATCAATTTCATGTAGGTAGGTCGGTTAGGAAGCACTTTGGTTGTCGGCAGGCAAATATATTCAAGCCGCGCGGGCGAGAGAAAATTGAAAGTTCTTGAGGGGAATATTACTTTAGAGGAGAGATGGCTTAAAATATGGTATTGATGGCAAAATCTTACAGTCGGATACAAATAAGCAAATGAGCAAGTACTGTTATCTTAATTATTTAGAATTTATTTGTGGCCGTCAACCATAATCGCGAATTTGCTTTTTTGGCGATTTAATCCTGATCTGTCATACTCATGTAACTTAAAGAAATCAAATCTATATTCCCTTATTACGTAAAAATCTTACCTATATTACTTTACCAATGTATAATATTTTCGTTTTGAAGAATGAACTCGAATATTGGAAAAACGTTCACTTTTAATATCGCTGCATCTCAAAACATTAATTTCTCAGTTTCATGAAGGGTGACGAATAATACTCTCTGTTATAAACGAATTTGAAACTTTCCATTTTCGTGTTATGCAAATTCTTTGACATTTCATTTACAGAGCTCAAATGCAGTTATTACTAGACATCTTACCCAGTAGGTTAGAATATTCTTGAGTATCTCTCCACATTCTGAAAACAATTTATCATTGCCTTCGTTTTCGCGAAAACGGATAATCTCAAATTAGTTTACAGCTATGAATGAAATAGAGTGTATAATATTCAAGTAGGTACGAGTACATTGCGACCTGACTATGATAATTTCTTTAACACTTATTTAACACTTTTACAAAATTATAATCTGATTGCTTCCCCTCGCACAAAAGCCCACGCCACGCACTGCGAATAAGACTTTAAGGGCTACAGTTAGTACATAGGTGTTCTAATTCAAATTAAAGATGTTTACAGTTTTTATATAAAAAAACAAAGGTTAAGTTAACCAGCATTTTGTGAAAAAAGAGGTCAAACTTAAAATGAAGTTAGCAAAATCCGCAATTTTGGTTTATACCACCATAACTCCTGAGGCGAGAGGTGTACTGAAATAAGTAAGTGAGCAGACATTGGTAAGGCCATGAAGCTCTGCATACAATGAACATTTGGTGTTAACCATACACCCTGTACCTTTTAAGATACAGGGTATTGTGTGAGGACTACCATATTTTCCTAATCACCCTGGTTGATATGCCCCCCCCCCTGTTGTCATATCTTGTTTTATTTATCTAGGCACCTCTTGGCCTATGGACAACAATAGCGGAAATAACCTCTATATTATTATATAATTCCACTGAAATATGATGAACTTCGAACAAAACTTAGTATTTGAAATTCAGCGTAGTTAAATACTTAAACCCAAAAGTGGATAACTATGGAAAAGTGATCCCATGTTAATTTAAGCAATTTCAGTAGTGTTATAGTAGCCTTATATAAAAGTAAAAAGTTATATTGACAAATTTATCTTTTTAAATTAAAATCATATTATTATTTACATTGGTAGTTATGCAGTCTAAAGAACTAAAAACTGACTCTAAATGGCTTGAGTTCTTTATTTATATCCAGGTCGGCGAGCGTATACTATCAGGATAAAACTCTTCTTACCAGGCAATGAAAAACTGCTGTTGACCTTGAATTGGCCACCATTACTTTTAATAAGCATGACAAAACCAAAAATTAAAAAAAAAAATTTCTAACCAAATGAAAGGAATATTGTTATTATATTCGTGCGTAAAAAACAGATATATAAAAATTACATAAAATTATTAAATACAAGCTGAATCACAAATAATATACCTATAGCTTTATTAAGTTTTGTAACACAAAGTCATTCAAAGGAAATGTAGGCTTATGCCATAAATAGATGGCAAAACCACAGTGTGTAAAATGAACCAATACACTCTTATTCGACAGTATATAAAAACCAACTTGCTTCGTTATTAAAAAATGTAAAAATATTTCCCCTTCGGAAAAAACTAAGGATATTTCTCTCTGTCACATAACTACGTGCTAAATTTCCTTGAAGCTACATGCAATTCTTTCTTTCAAAATTTGAATTCATTTTTTATTTTAGTTTTCCTGTTTGGTAATCTATTTCTATTGAATAGTATAGTATACGCTCCTCGCCAATCCATGTGAAACAAGTCAACGCCTACCTGAAGTTACTTAAATTATTACAGCCGGCCTCATCTTGCTTTTATTATTACAAACTTAGTACTAAAAAAGTTATTACCAACTTATTGCAAGTTATAATTAAGTAAAACTTTCAAACTTTAAAGTTATTTTGTATAGTAATAATAAAATAATTCAAAATGGTAACATTTCCTCTAGCGAAAGCAAACTCTTTAAGTTTTTTTTTTTCTTTTTATACCCTGGATGAAATCTATAGGGTATACTAAGTTTGATATTCCGATTGTAACGCATTGAAATAATTCCATTGCACACAAACGCATAATGTGAAGAGTTATCTTGATTTTTGCATGCCCGCTTGTATGTCCGTCCGCACGATAACTCGAGAATGTGTTCATGCGAGCTTTTTGAAAAAAAAAATGGGACAAATCAGGAACTCCTTCGTGCAGTTTCCATACCGAAATTTAAATTTTTACTATATATTTGGGCACCGGTGATAGCCTTGCAGTTTTAATATTGCACTTTGCAATAAACTGCAAGTGGGTGGGTCTCTAAATACTGTGAAACAACTCTATAGACAAACAGTGCACAGTCAGTAATTAGAACATTAGAACTCAATATTAAAAGTGTGAAAAATTTGCGGTATAAAGAGTTTATTGCAATCTGACAATAGTTATAATCGTAAGCGGATCTAGCATTGAAATTAGGGGAGGGCGGGATCATCTTATATAATTTGAGCAAAAAAAAAAAAGAACAACATCCAGAGCCGTAAATAGCTTAGTTTAGCAGTTAGCAGTACTGCAGGGAAGGTTTCCGCATTAAGCGGTGTGGATGATGTATCATTTTTTTTGTATACTTGTTTTACAAAAAGTCATTTTTTAATTGAATAGTAGTTTAGGGTGCAAACTGCAGTAATCATTCAAACCAAACTTTTCTCAATCTTACACATATATAATATAGACTGCTCAATATGCTATTCCAAGCGGGTACAATTTCTTGTGTCAAAAATAGTTCTTACGTCGGTGCCAACATTAAAAAAAAAACCATTCTCGGGAAGTTGAAAAGTGCTTTTAATAAAACCTTTCGAATTTCTGTTGAGTATCTATGAATATATTGGCTTTGGTAAAACACCTTTTATCACTAATTAACGCAAATAATTTGTTTCAAAATTTTTTTTTCGACGAACCGAGTTATTTATTTGTTGTTTACAATTCTCTCTCAGTTGGTACTACTGGTGCTTAGACCGAAAGAGAAGGCTATATAGAAGTGACCCCACTTTCACAGTGTATTTCTATTGACGTAGGCAGTCCATATTACACATATCAGTGGTTTTACATAAGAACTCTACAAATATTTTAGAATTTTTGGTTTTAGCACTAAATTAGTACTCTGATGTGGTAGTGAATGAGTCTGTTTCGTGGCTTGTGAAATATTTCTCGAGGGTTTTGGATCACCCAAAGTTGGGGTCCCATATTCAAATTCTGAGAAAAACCTATACACATACATCATATGCATACAATAATATTCATTGAAATAAATTTTGATTTTTTTAAGTTTTGGAATAACAAATTTTTTTGAAGTTGAATTATATAAATAAATAAAATACAAAATAATAAATATATTTTTTTCAAATAACACAATTATTTAAATATTTTTTTCTTCAAATTAAGGGGGGTCATGATCCCCAGGACTCCGGTGGATCCGCCACTGGTTATGAATTATAATCATTCAATACACGAACCTTTAAGAACCGAATATTGTAATACAATATTGGCTGAAACCTTTTTATACATTTAATATTTCACAGATATCAAGTTCAATTGTCTATTTTGTTTTTATTTTAAGTCAAATGACAAATTAAATGACAAATGAAATGTAAGTTCTTTAATTAATTCTCAGTATCGTAAACAGCAAGTGTATCTCTACAATGCTATTATTGCACAATGACATAATTGCAATATCAATATTTTAATTTGAGACCGCAAGTCTGTCTTTATAAAAATAATAAATAATATATCAAAAATGGACGAAACCGAGCAACCTGTTCGTGGTGTTACAATACCCAATTTTTGGTTTATTTGGATATAGCTTCACGTCTAGGGTATGATATTATTAGCCTTATACCAATTATAACTTTTTCTCTCCTTTCAATTGCTCTGACCAGTGTTAAAATAGCAAGTTTTAATTTAAAATTGTTATGCTTTGCCAGCAACGCTTATTCACTTTTTTCGAAGTGATTTACACGTACCCATGAAGCGGAACTAGTGCTTTTTACTTGGTGTTCCTTTTATAACTGAGCATAGAGAATTGACCATGTCTTCAGTGAATATACCACTGAAAAAATGTGAAACAAATTTGCCTACAAAAAATGTCCACCAAATGATGAGTCAATCACAGAAAATGGCCTTGTATTCTTTTGGGAGTGCCGTACGTTGCTAACTTCTATACCGTGGGGGCGATTGTATTACTATTATCACTAGTCATTTTTCAGTAGAACACATTGAAGTCGCACGTAGGACAACATTTGGATATCTTTTTATTGGTGAGAACTTCTGTTTTACTACTTGGAAAGTATCTGCCGTGAATGTAGCTCGGGCATTTGATATTTTCCCCATTATCCTAATATTTCTATCAAAAACATAAAATTATTCAGGAATTATTAACTCTTTCTGCTTTATGGCCAATGGTGTACTTTTTTTTTACATACTTTCAAAAGCTGACAGTCTCAAGTAAAATTAAGTTTTTAAACGGGCACCTCAGTTTTCTAGATTAACGTCAACTTATAGCTTCCTTTGTCATCTACAAGTTTGATAATAATTGGTAGCCTACAATGATTTCACTGTATTTTCTGGTGACGTACTCTGTTTAAACTCATTTAATATTATTTAAAATTCATGATTATCCTTTTTCAATGATAGGAATTAAATGCAACGATAGCATGCATACCCCGTCTTTTGGTAAGGGGTCAGTGATTCAGTTCAAATAAAAAGACCTGAACATTTTGAGAATAACGCACTGACCAAATTCAAAGCAAACATATATTGTATTCGATACGATAACAGCAACAACAACAACCACATCAAATGCTGAATTTTCACTACACAAATGGGCCAAATTGGGAAACAATAAAGGAACCCCAGGAATCTTAGAGCTCATGGGAGGATTTTGTTTTGAATGGTTTGATAAATTGAAAATTGTTACTATTGGCGTGTTCATGTAAAACGATTCGATTATTTGTGTACTTGGAGCATGCCTGATTGCTATGGTTTTAGCAAGGGAGAAAAACATTTAAGATAAAATTTATGGCGACCCTCAGGTGTAAGGCTGTATGAATGTTAGGATAAGAAGAGAGTCACTGATGTTTGAGAGAATTCAATAGCAATTGGGGGTATATGGATGCTTAATACGAATGCAAATCACTCCAATTAAGGAATAAGTTCTTCTTGTCGACTAGGGTATTCGGAGCAGTTGTATGTACGTTTCTGTTTTTTCATCATTCCACGTGTACTGGACATTTTGGGTGACAAATGTGAAAGCTTCGTAGTGTAATCGTGATTAAATCGAATATACTAGTTAAAGAATAAAAACGAGAATATTACGAACATGGGAAATCCACTTTCTTGTTTCAGAGCTAACGCTTTTCTAGGAGACCTTGGAACTAAATTACACAATGAGGATAAACTGCCAAGAGTTTGGATAAGATATGTGGATGACGTTTTCTCTATAGTGAAGAAATCACAAATATCGAATCTACTAGCAATTCTAAGCAACCAACATCAATCCTTCAAGTTCACAGTTGAGACGGAGCGAGATGGAACGCTACCTTTTCTAGACACAACAAGAAACCAAAATAAAATACAAACAGGAATACATCGGAAACCTACAAACACTGCAAGATATATTACCAACGACTCACACTGTCCCTTGTCCACAAGATTGGCAGCATTTAATAGTATGGTGTATCGAATGTTGAAAATACCATTACATATACAAGATTTCATGAAAGAATTAAAAACAATAAAGATATTGCTAGTATTAATGGATACAGAGAGAGCGTAAGTGAAAAAATGGTGCAAAACCACTCAAAACGTATTAGGAAAAATGAAAGAACGACCTTCTATCAACAGCAGAAATATATTAGAAAAAGAGCAACATTTGGATATAATCCAGCTATCACCAACCAATTAACAAATATTTTCGATAAATACCATATATGTTTAGTATACCTACAACAATCATAACAAACTAAAAGCTCTACTGGCGAACACCAAAGACAAGATGGACAATACAGAGAAATGCGGCATTTACTCGATTACTTGTGGGGATTGCGACAAAGTATATATGGGTCAAACGAGCAGAAAAATAAAAACAAGATAAAGAACATATTTCGCAGCTAAAATCCGTTCAACCAATATCAGCTGTAGTCTTGCATATGATCACAGAAGACCACCAACACATTAACATTAACAACCTGGACCTAAAAAAGTCTGTACAAAATCAGTACAAATTGGATGCATGGGAGAGCGTGTAAATGATGAAATTCAAAAACAAATTAATGGACATTGACCAGCCATCAATAGCTTCATCCGTTTTTAACTTTGTAAAGCCAGTAGGAATAAATTAAACAATTTTTTTGCGTTTGTATGTTTTTAATAATTTTTTTCGATAGCAACTGTAATTTTTTCAAGTTTTGTTTAAGTATAAGTAATTGTAATTCCAATCACAGATTAGAACTTAACTTCATTTAGATTTTTTTACATACAATCTTAATTTATTTAATAATTTTGATGACAATAATTGTATTTGCCAGTACTAATGAACTCGTACGTAAAGAATCACATACCACAGTGTCAGTTTTCACTTTAAGTCTAATAGGAAGCTACTAAAGATGGACAACTAGGTCCGAAAAGCATTTAGCATAATTTTTTTCCAGTAATATTTTTAAAATCTGTGTGTAGAGCAATAAAGGTGGTTTTATTGAAAAAAACGTATTTTTATCGTTTTTATTCTTTAATGTGGAATTAGTTCTACGGTGTTCCATCTTGTGAAATATTAAAAAAATAACGCATATACTAGTTTATCTACAATCTAAGAAGTTTTTTGGGGTAGATTCCCAGGTGGGAAAGATGCGAAGATTAAAGATTTTTCTTCAATTTTTTTTTTAATGGCCCTAAAAATATTTGTATAGAATTTAGGAAGCAATTTACGTTTTTAAATAATAATAACAAAATTCAAACAAACATCTTAATACCAAAACTGACCTGCAATAAGCATTACACCAACTTATATTCCTATTAAATGTTCTACATCGTTCAAATCTTAGCTGTTAAAATCGTCAAAGCTGTCAATTTAGTTATTTTTGTTATGCCTTTTTTATATATTTCCGGATCGGTATCCGCGCCCATCTGGGTTTTTCTAAGAAATGAGACTAGATCTAATTCTCATTTTCCTTTTTAGTTTTAGTCTTATTTCCTTTCTTACATACTTTTTAACTAGCTAAGAAGTTAAGATTTCTATGTGATACTCATGAAAAGATTTTTTCTTTCACCAAGTCGAATATATTTCTCAAATTGTTCGCATACTTCATTCCCTCATTATTACCAACATTCAGATTGATATCATGATTTTAACAGAAGGAAAGGTCCCATGTACGGATACCAAGCGCGTCCAATAGTGAAAAACGAAATTTTTGTATGACAACCTCATGAAGGGTTACTGATTTATCTCACTTTCGAACTTAATTTTTTTTTAAAGCCCCGCCGCATTATTTCAGATCTCTAAGTACACGCGTTCTCGAGTTATCGTGAGGTACACGGACAGACGGACATGCAAAAATCAAAATAAGATTTCATATTATCCATGGGTGTCTTATTAATTTCCCGTTAAGTAAGATATTCACCCCTGAATGACACCAAAATACCTTAGTTTAATTAAAGACCCAACTAAATTGCTATGCGAAAACCCTCGAGAATACTTCCGAAGCCATGAAACAGAAATTTATATGTGTGCATTGGGAGTCCGTTCTCTAAAATTTTCTATATTGATTGTTATGGAAAAGTGCCAAACATTTTATGTATGCTATAGGGGCTAAGCTACTATCTATACCTACAGGAAAATAGTCTTCTAGTAATTTACAGCTTGAGAGTTTTTGTTTGAGGATTCGTAGTTATTTGGTTCAGACGAATTTTTTTAAATAATTTTGTCAAGAAAGGTATAAATATTTTATTTCGGTTCGGAAGATAAGAAAGCAAGTTTAAAATTGTCAGAACACCATTTTTCTGTTTAAATAATAGTTTGGAGTGGGAGAGCTATTCAAATCAAACTTTTGCCAGTTTTACGTAAGAGCACTGCAACTTTACAGAATGTTAGGACTCCGTTGGGGCTCTATTGTGGTAGTGAGGGAGTCTGAGTCATGGTGTGCGAAGTATTCTCGACGGTTTTGGCTATGGTGATCCAAAGATGAGTAACTCATTTAATTCAATCGAAGTTATCATACTATTCACAGATAAATTCAAAATAAATTATCGTTCTATAGGATACCGTTTAAATATTCCATAAATACCCCACAGCCTACTCTATTAGTGCGTTTTTTCAAAGTCAAAATTTAGCTAAGTCACTTCTGCGCCCCCAACAATGCTTGATCCAATCGATCAAAATTCAGTATGAACTCTTCAAAATCCTTTAACTCCGAAGTTCACACGAGAGGCTAAGAGGTTCAAGTGAAAACCTAATGAGTGTAAAAAATAAACCGGTTGAAGTAATGTTTTCATACCTCCTATAGCTTATTGTAATAGCAAAAGTCTTAAATTCATGTTCAGAAGACTTTCAAAAGTTGAGAAGATTTTGTACAGAGAATATTAAGAAAGAGAGGCCTTACATATCAACGTAAGAAGAGACAGTTCTTTCTGGAACAAAAAAAGAAGAAAGGACAAGTCATTATTTCTGCGAAAAATGCAACAAGTACATTTCTTCATAACCAATATATTTGTCTAGAGTGACCCAGAAATATTGAAGCACATAGCGATTACGATGACAAGTAGTTTCTAAGGCATATTTATTTATTTATTTTTTGTTACACTTTGTTATTTATGATTATTATTCTTATGAATAAAGGTTGAGTTCAATAATTTATTTGTGGCCTAAAAATTGTCTTATTTAAAAAAAACTCCATACGCATTTTCAGGCTCAGAGCATTGGGCATGTAAGGCTCCAGTTGTAAAATGATGTGATTTTATTTTACGTGTGCACTGTAGAGTTAAATGAGATATCCTAAAGCTGAGACCTACATATACTATAGGTAAATTGCTTTCTAGTAGTTAACCTCATTTCATAAATTTTTTTGCATCATTATTCTGCGCGCTTTCTTATTTGTCTACTATTAAACATATTTGAGTGCTTTAATATTATGCTTTGAAGTGTGCTAATTAATTAATATTCAGTTTTTATTTTTTCAGATTTGTCTGCTTTTGCCATTATCTATGGGATTCTGTGTGCTCCCTCTTGAGCTCTATTTCGTTCCTATCTGCTTCACTCTCCTTGGTGTTTGAGTTTTTTGTCTTGCTTAGCTTTTATTAGAATTGGAATTAGTATATTTTGATGGACATGTGGATTATTTTTTGGCTTTTTTGGATGTTTCTTTGCTGCCCTGTTATAGTTAGGTAAGTTTTTCTTGCACTGTGTGTGTTTCTTGTAGTAATTTCTGCACGTTTTCAGGTGACTTTCGGAATTTTTTTTCTAGATCATGGAGCCCATATGTTGCAGCTGGCACCCCATTATTTAAGTTGCGTTGGTGTTGGGCCTCTCTGCTGGATCGATGCAGTGTTATGGTGGATTTACTTTCTTCCGTATTACTTTATTTACTCATGGATTCCTGTTTGGGTGCCTTATTACTGTTCCGTGGTTGTCAGATAAATTTTGAATACCGGTATGTGTTGCTTTTTTTGATTTTTTGTACCTTCAATTATGAATTTGTCTCCTTTCCTGTATGGAAGTGGGTCTTCTTTCTGGGTGTTGTTCTTATTATTTGGATTCATTTTAGGATTAGAGCTATTGCGCTTCTAGTTTGTATCCAGTGTGTTCTTCGTTGCTTGCGTATTCTTCTAATTTTTATACCCTAGATGAAATCATAGGGGTATACTAAGTTTGTCATTCCGTTTGTAACACCTCGAAATAATGATGGTAGAGCAAAATGGATTGGACACCCATTCATAATATTAAAAGTTATTTCGATTTTTGCATGTCCGTCCGTCCGTCCGTCTGTCCGTTTGTGCGCACGATAACTCGAGAACGCGTATACTTAAAGAGCTGAAATTTTGTACACGGACTTTAAAAAAAAAGTAAAATTAAGTTCGAAAATGCGACAAATCGGGCAACTCCTTCTTGGTGTTGCCATATAAAAATTTAGGTTTTTTACGTATACTTTGAAAACGATCAGTCAAAGACATTTTTATTGTACAAAAAACTTCTGCAGAATACGAAATCCAATAAAATTGGTTATAATCATTTTTTTTGTGCGACAAACCGTTCTAGAAATATATCCGAAAAACAACTTCAAAATCAATACTTGAATAGATCGGTGACCATACGAAATTTAATACGGGCATTCATCTAGGGTATCATAAGAATTGGTCTTAGACCAATTCTAGATTTTTTACTTGTTTAATACCAATTTTGATTATATGTTATTCTTAAGTTCTATGCTTTCGGTTTGTATTAATTTTCTAGACTCTTATATTGTCTTTATATATATGTATCTGCGTGGCTATGTTTTGTGTATGCTATGTTTGCATGCTTTTACTTGGTAGGCTGTGAAAATTGTTGCCTTGTTTGCATGCCTTCTAATTTATTCATTTGGTTGTTGTTACTATTCCATTTTTCTTGCTTGTTTAATTTTGTGTTTTGTGTTATAGCCCTATACTTCCTAGTTTATTATCATGCTTGTAAATATTTTAATTACCTTGTGTTCTTTTGCCTTGGTTTTTCCTTTGCTTGTTTATTAGTTTGCTTTTTTGTTTGCAAATATGTTGCTATAAAGCTTTTGCTTTTTCTTGTTATTTCCTGTAGCTGAATTATAATTTTATTATTATTTTTATTCTTATTTTCATTTTTACTTTTATTTTGTTTTAAGCTATTTAATTAATCTGCTGTGTTTCTCTTACCTTCTTGGGTTTTTTCCTGTGCTGTTGTATAGTTTGTAATAGTTGAATACTGTTTCCAGCGTAGTTTTTTTTTTATTTATATGACACTTTTTATTGTTAGTCTGGATTCCTTGTCCTTTGCAGTGGCTCACTGGTCTTAATTATTTTTTCTTAGTTTTTGACTTGTTGTTCACGAGTCCTCCTTTTCTGAAGTGATTGCTTTCTTGGTTTTTGCGCCAATTATTTTATTAGTGGTGTATTTCTCTTTCGTTGAGATAGATTTTGATTATATTAAAATGGTTATTTCTTGTGTGGGTCTTGTAGTTGCTGTTTTTTTGTTTTTCTTATTGTGTACCTTGTGCTTGTGTATTGTGTATCTTGGGTTGGTTTTGCAGTTTAGTGTTGCTTTATCATTTCATTAGTACAACCATTTTGGTTCCTTAGCTGCTTTATGTGCCTTTTAGGTTTTCTTAGGTATGATTTTGTTGTTCGTTATTTTTTTTTTATGTTGTGGAAATGGTTTATGCTTGCTTGTCCATTGATGGGAATTGTGTTGATGTTAACGACAATACATGATCTGGCTTTCTTTTTTCCTCTCACTCTATCCAGTATGATGATTTACTTGTCCATTTTGTAAGCTTTATGTGTCTTGTATCTTGGCATGTTTCTTCTAGTGGCTTGTTGTTGTATTTCTGCTGTTTCTGTTTCTTGCAAGTGTGTGTAATGAACTTCTGCTCACAGTTTGCGCATGCAAATAGAATTACACTGTTCCAGTTTTCTGGTTGGGTTAGGTGTCCTTTTATACTATTTGAATTATAGATATGCACCGTTTTTATTTCTCTGTCCGCTCCTTTGTATCTATCCCTTAGGTTAGCTTTTGGTGGGTTAAATTGAACCGGTTGTATGTTTTTTGTTATTTTGTAGATGGCTGTTTGTTTTCCATGGTATTCTTTTGTGATGTATTTCTTGCTTGCTGTTTTGTTTTGTTCTGGTGTAGTTGTTTTAGCTACAGTTTTTGTTGATTCCACTAGTACATTCTCTGTGTTTTAGGGCTTTAGTGTAAGTAGTTCATATGTAGTGCTTATTATGAGGTCCTTTTTCCTCCAAATATCGTTACCTTTCTTTATGGCCTTTCAGGAATTTGCCTTAGTTATTGCTAGTGGGTAATCGTTGTCCAATATCTCTTTTTTCATTATGATCTTTGTTTCTTTGATATGTTCTTAGTCTGTTATTTTCAGTGCATAATTAATTCTTTCTTGTATAGTGCTTGGTTTGTATTGCATCGGTTGGTTTGAATTGTAATTAGTTAGCCTATTTGATGCTCTTACCTTATTGTACCATCTCGTTTCAAAGCCTTTATCTGTTATTATAAATGTGATGTCAAGGTAGTTCATTGTTTTTTATGGGGTCTCTTTTTCAATTGTTAATTTTATTTGTAGCTCCATTTCTAGTAGTTCCTTAATTGAGTTTATGCTTGTTTCCTTAGCATGTAGATTTTAGTTTGTTTACCTCTATTTGTTTTAGTTCGGTGCGAATCTCATTTATTACTAGGTTTGCATACAGGCCTTTTCCTTGTAGATATATTCGTTCATTATTTTGAAGTAGTTTGCCTGTTTTATGGCGAATTCAATTAAAGTTAGTATTATCATCTCTGGTCCTATTGTGTTTCTGATGTCTTCTTGCATTTTGGTTATGTATATGTTTTTGAACATATCATTTATGTCTAGACTGAAGAGTGCATGTCCCTCTTGGATTTAGGTGGCTTTTATTTCATCTATTAAGTCCATTTTATTCTGGCAGTTTGGGTTGTGTCTAAGGCATTCTTGGTTTCTCATTTCATTTAATATTTTATTAATATATCTCCTCAGCTCTGTATTTATTGAGCTGGTTCTTATTACTATTGGTCTTATTTGCAGTTGTTGTTTGTGTATTTGTATGTTATACTAATTTCATCTTGTACTTTTCTATAGTATACCATGTGATGCTTGTTTAATATTTTATTTTCCAATTGTCTCATAATTACTCTCAAAAAATCCTCTAAACAAGTTTTCATAGCCAAGATCATACGTCAGTTAAGTCCCTTCCTCGTACCCGTATTAGTAAAAGTAGTAAATTATGAATAATTATGGACACCTATGCAATATTATTTTGTAATACCCCTAAATTAATTTTTACCCCCGTAATTATCCCACAAATATACCCTAAATTTATTTTTCCAAAGTTGTAAATTTACTAGGTTGCTACCTTGCACCTGGATGTGATGAAAAAAATAAGATAAGTTGATTAGATAAAACTGACAAATAGGTAAAAATACAGGAATTGCGCATTTAATTCCATTTGAAATGTCATCAGTGAACTATGCTTAGATTTACTAGCAGTGGAATCACTGACACTACTGAAACTTTTTTGTAGTTTTTTATTTCTGGTTCAAGTTTTTTGCTCCGAAGCACTTCAAATAATAAATTCTGTGCGAAGTCCACCATAGTTCACTAGATTTTCGAAATAAATATGTAAAATAGAAAAATATGACAATACAATATTTGTGCTGCTTTCTTTGACCCCCCCCCCCATAACTACATTTTAACAATAGCGATAGCGATAGTTTATAGAATATTTTATGTTATTGGAGATAAAAGTAAGAATGTATAGCCTTCTCAGATTTATTTAAGCCATTATGAGTTAAGTTTATTGAAATGGTAAACAATTCCCAATTGTATTTAACCCATTAACAAATCAGATTAAATTTAAAACATATATATTTAATCCTTGAACAAATAATTTTAAACGCTTAACAAATATATTTAATCTGAGTTTCAACTGTTAACAAAATGACTTAAAGTTATATAATAATAATTTCAAACCTTTAGCAAATATATTTGAACTCTGAACAAATTTATTTAAAATATTTTATTTATTTTTATTATTATTTTTTTTTTCTATTATTTTTAATTAATATATATAATATGTTAAGTTAAGTAAACATTTCATACTATTTTTTTTTTCACATTTTGACTGCATATATAATCTGCAATACTTTTGATATATGTATACATATGTATATTATACCTGCAATACTCCTTACCATGGGCGCCGGCAGTATGGTGCAAGTTGGTGCAGTTGCACCACCTTTGTTTCATAAAAATGTTCATCTATTTATTTAGAGAAATATTAAAAATCAAAACGATACAATTTTTTTTTCTCTATTTTTCTTATATTTTATTAAATACACTTCGCTTACGAAATCTTCATTAACAACAGACTTATCATACATAAGCCCGAGAATCGTTGTTCGCACTCTTGTCCAAGTCTTCACTTTTCTCAATGTACTAAAACTTTTGGCGTTTTCTAATAAATTAATGTATTCAAATTTTGATGTATCTAAGTTTTTTTTGGCCCAATTTTCATAACATACTGTGACTTCATCAATAAAGTTTTCCAACAAAGAAGTCCTCTATTTTTAAAACGATTTTTATGAACTCTTGTTTGTTAACAATTTCATTTCACGGGAGTGAAGCTGCAGTAATGCAGAAAAACCTTCATTCCATTATATAATAAATAATAGATTCTAAATAAGGAATACAATACAATAACTTTATTGAGGGAAAAGTACACAAAATTTTGAAATCTTTTAAGAGTACTAGTTACTATAATTGGCACTAGATAGAACGTACTAAGCAAATATATCTAATCATAAAAGTTTATATTAATGTATGAATTTTCATCAAAACTAGAAGAGTTGAATGTAACTAAATTACAGAAATTACAAAAATACAAAATTGCAAAGTTACGAAGTTGTAAAGTTTTAAAGTTTGTGGCTTCCAAAGGGGATAAAAAGGGATTAAAAGAGAAGCGAAGATACAAAAGCAATTGATGGAGACAACTAGGCTAGATGAGATTTAATAAGTGTCCTGAATGCACCGACAGTACTCGCAGATCTAATATTGGACGGTAAGGCGTTCCATAAACGAATGGTATAGAGCAGATAAGAACTTTCCATAATAGATTTCCGAAAATGAGGTATCACTAGGTGTTGATTTCTTACAGACGTTGTAAATTCGAAAAATACTCTCAGATAATTGGGTTTGCCTGACTTTAGGAGATTGTATAAGAATATTAGCGCGTTTTGGTTTATATAATTGTTCAACGAGCAACCCAGTACTCGGGGTCATAGATGTGAGACATGGTCGAATCTGCGCAGACCAAAAATGAAACGAACACAATCGTTAAATGCCACATCTACCTTGCGGTGACAGCCACTATCTAGTTTGGGAAAAATAATCCTACCATAGGTAAAATAAGGGAATATCAGTGTCTTGACAAGTTTTAGCTTGAGCTCAGTTGACAGAATATTAGCTGAAAGCCAGAGTCTTCGCAAGCCACTATAGACTTTTCCCAGCATAGAGCTGATATAGTCGCAGCAATTCATTTTCGCTTTCAGCACAATTCCCAGGTTAGTTACTTTCCTTGAAGCGGGTATCGTAAATTCGTTTAACTCTACTGAGGGAAAATCAATTAAATCTCGATTATTAATGCTGCAATAAAAAAATATACATTGCAACTTAACTGGATTTAAGACTAGTTTATTATGTTGGGCCCACGTACTTATTCGGAATAGGTCGCCGTTTAGTCGGGCCACGCAATCCTCAAGAAGACCGATTGGTCTGCTAATATGCAGTTGTACGTCGTCAGCGTACGTATGAATCTTTACATCTTTTAGTACGCCTGGAAGATCATTTATATAGGCACTGAAGAGCAGTGGGCCGAGGATTGATCCTTGGGGTACACCACATGTTAATGGTAAAGAGGATGAAAAAGAATCATTAATATTTACACGCTGGCTGCGCCCCGACAAGAAATTGCGTATCATAGAGATAGCTGACGTACTAAAGCAAAAGCTGGTCGACAGCTTCTGAAGCAGAATAATATGGTCGACACTGTTAAATGCCTTAGAGAAATCGAGAAGAACGAGGGCAGTGTAGTCTTTCCGTTCCATAGCACGTCTAATATCAGTGGAAACTTTTAAGAATGCGGTCTCACAGCTATGTGAGGTGCGAAAACCAGACTGCCAACATGACAAAAGATTATTATTCCCGATGTATTCAAGCATCTCACCGTACATAAGCTTTTCCAATACTTTTGATAAAAAGCACAGCAGACTAATTGGACGAAAGTCGGATGGTTGTGTTGGAGAATGCTTTTTTGGAAGGGCAAGTACTGTGGCGATTTTGAATTAATGGCATGTAGGATATATTTGCTGATTACTGGTAATAATAGTTTAAAGAAACGGGGTGATTGATTGTCTGGTCCTGTGGCGTCGGATTTTATGGAGCATATCGATTGAATAAGCTCATCGAAGCAGACCCCGCGGAAAGAAAAGGGATCAGATATATTTGGAAGTAAAGCACTGTTGTTTCGTCCTAAGGATAATGATTCCTCGCTATGAGCATAAGATGTACTACAGCTGATGGAGGTGAAGTAAGCATTTAATTCATCCGGGTTAGAGGTGCAGATAATTTGGTCCTTGCCACATACTCCTGCCTCTTTTAGGTTTTACCAAAGAACCTTTGATCGCAGATTGGTGTTAAGCTTCGTCTTATAGTATCGACGTTTTGCATTCCTTATAGCAACATTGGCACCATTTCGAGCAACCTTATAAAGTGAGCGGGCATGTTCGGTTCTCAGAGCTCTATAACGTTTGTATAAATATTCCCTTTCTGAAATGAGGGATCGCACCGTCGAAGAGAATGAATATTGATCTTCTATAATATTCTTTCACAGAATATGCTCGTTGATTTGCCTAGCGTGTCATTCGCTTCACTAAGCTGGGCAATACCAGGTCAATATTCAATACGTCGCAACAAGTTGAAATTTGCTGAAGAATTAGGGAAAATTCTTCTTCTAACTTTTCCCTATGGCAATTTTAAATTTTTACTAAGTTACCAATATCTTCATTTAAAGTTTGTAGGTTAAGTTTAATACCCTGCAACTGATCAGTGACGAATTCTAGTATAGACGAACAATGTGCGGAGCTACAACAAAAATGCTACTAGCTGTTACAACATAAAGATGGTGTACCTTTTCTCTTGTTGAGATTTCAGACTTGTGGACATTTTCTAGAGTTGGTTTTTAACTAGAAAAATATTTCAATGGAAATCTTTATGATTTCACAAAAAAATTAATAAATTAGCTTCATTAATAATACCCCAAGAGGTTTTGGTATAAAACAGAAGATAAAGTTTAATCAGGGATTTTGTGTAATCAAAGAACAGACCAAGGATTGTCTGTAGTGTATTTCCAGCAGTACAGTAAGAATACCGGCATATAACTGATTATAATGAGCAAATTTATTTGTAAAGAAACTCTCTAACTTAAATAGCGCGACATAAAATATGTTTGCAAAGATGAATTTTATCTGACCTTGTAGGAAATTAATAAAATAACTTAATTTAAATGGAAAAATACAAAATTTTTCTCAGGATAAGTTGGTAAAACGACAACCCCAAGCTAAAATTTCCCTGACCTTTATAGCACATTTTTCGTAGCACAGATTATAAATTTGATGTGAATACAAACTTAATGAAAGTAAAATATGATTTTAAAAAGTTCTTGTTATCACCGTGATAAATTTTTTCGTGAATTCAGAATTTTATTCTGTTTTGCAATGGATTAAAAGGTATGAAACAGAGCTTTTACGAAATGCATACAAATATTGAAAATAGCTTTCACGAATATGCATAGTTGTTTTTTTTTCTATTTCTATGTACATAAATATTTCCAATATTTTCATTTAGAAAGCAGAAAATTATTAAAATTTCCAAAAATCAGGTACCGTATTTTATATATAATTTCTATTTACAGAAAATTATGGTTTTTGTTTCATCTCTAATAATTTCTTTATAAAAAGGCCTTACTAAATTATTATTTATTTCAGTTAGTGGTGCATTAAATTTGTAAGTATATTTTAATTAATTTTAAATAAAAACATTTTTATAACCGTAGATATACAAATTCGACGAAATCTCGATAGTTCTAATAATATAAGTTAAGTAAGGCATACACTTAGTATGTTTATACTTCGCTTTCATTTTTTATTATCAAATTGATTTACATATTTGTAATTGATGTATGTGATTAATTTTTACCAAAAAACTCCAAAAAAGTATAATCTTGTTGAACTGATTTTAAATTTTGTTAACACACAAAGTGTAATAGTTTCAATAGGAATATTTTTTGGAAAATGTCATTTGTGGTATTTCCAAATAATAATATATGTGATTAATTGCTTGTAGTTACCTAATTCTTAACATATTATTGAAAAATTTAAGGTTTGGAAATCAAATTTATGTTAGAATTTGAATATATCATAGTCAATTTCATAGTAGAAAGCATATTTGGCGGCTAATTTTAAAATATTTTTAAGAACAAAAATGTCAATAATTAAGGGTTCCACGATTAGCAGATACTAGAAGATCTGGAAATGAATGTTGCTTGCAATCATGTAAGATTTGTAAGAGGGGGAAGTTTTGAAAATGATATTCGACTATTCTCATTCTAAAAAAAAAAAAACTGAAAAACTTTTGGGAACATTTGTTAAAACAAATAATTATTTTCACATGCACCATCTTACACAAAATCCTGGCGGCGCCCATGCTCCTTACTTTTCTGTGCAACAGTTGACCAGGGTAGGAATAAGTAAAACCACATCCATTATATAGTTAGAACAGTCATTACGTGAAATTTATTGCAGGCTATCTTCGATTACTGAGAAGAATATGTTCTCTACTCATGTCACCTAAAACTAAACCTGCATGTGAATGCGATTCAGAACACGATTTTTCGATGGGGTTTAACATACGCAGTAATGGCTGATTTACATTACTCGAACATGCGATTTTACTGAGAAAGTGAGTGAGACGGTCTTATTACTTTGCACTATAAGAAAAAAAGGAAGAGGTGATGGACTGTCAAAACATTATTTCCCACTCTTTTATAGCGAAGTGCCACTGATGGCATTTCATCAATTTGTCAGTTTAAACAATCAGATGTCAAAAATATTTACCAGCGAACAAAATTGAAAATTAAATTTTGCGATAACCAGCGAGAAGAAGCTGAAGTATTCTGCAGGAAAAAGTAAGAAGTTTATTATAATATTTGTTCCTTTTTCTGAACACATTTCAAGAGTGTTAAAGTGCACCAGGGAACTGATTTCGTTCGAAAGAGAGGAGGAAAGAAGCGCCACTCTGTGTTGTAATTGGCAAGTAACTCGGCAATACGGGGTTGTACTTATAAGCTTAGATAACTTTCAACTAGATGTACAAAACTCCATATAAACCCGGAACACTTTTTGAAAGCTCTTTAACTTTTTATTCACCAAAAAAAGCTATCATTGCGAAGAATTTATGTGGCATAATACAGAAAGAGAGAGAGAGAGAATGTGTAGAGCTTTCTATTAGAGGGCCATTAGCTCGTTTAAGTTTGATCGCGTTTTTGTGAAGTTTTGCACATCTAGATGTGAGTTGTCTCAGTATAAGTTACTAAAACTTCTCGAAAGTTGGCCCAATTCTTTATTCGCTGCTACAAAATTTGTCGTATTATCGCTATAAAGACGGAAGCAGTCTGCGGATTATTTTGAAGTGTTCTATAGGCTACGAAAGGAGCGCAAGCAGTACCATAGGTGATTGTTAGTAGGTTGTATTTCTTGATAGTTTCGGAGGGATCATTCCTACATAATATCATAATACCACTCGTAATTTTGTTGAGGTGCTACTGGGCCTAACTACAGAATGATGCGACAGGCAGTAGCTACACGAATTGATGTCATCATTATCATTTTCAACTGGCTTCATGTGATGTTGCACATGCCGCATTATTCCCGCCAACTCCATGTACGAAAATACTAACTCTTTGCCTAGGTAGCTGAAGAAGTTGAGCTAACGAATTAGATATAAAACTTGATTCCGAGCCCTGATCTAAGAGTGCTCTAGCACGGACTACATTTCCATTTGATACACGTATGAGGGCTTGAGCGGTAGCTAGCAGGACAGGGTTAGATGCGAAAACCTTTTCAACTATAAGTTAATTAGTAAATGATGATTACACTTGGTATATAGATAATTCGTTACTCGACTGAGATTGTACATACGGTCTGGAATTTTCTTATGATGATGGATGTAACATGGAATGATGCTTCTCATTACAAATTTTACAACTATGAATGAACGGTTGGTCAAAACAGTAGCAAATGATTTTTCTACATAGAATGCATTTAAAATTAGTCGAACTACCTTGATTACCCAGAGTGATGAACGAATTGCTTTTTTGTTGAGGTTGATTTCTTTTGCTAGAGTCGCTGGAGACCTTAATAGTTTCAAGAGTTCGAAGTCTACCGTCTAAAAATGTAAGCAATGTCTCATATTTCGGAACTTCTGTGGATTCACTAATTGAATTTGCTGAATCTCTCCTTGTTACCTTATTCAATTTATGAGAGATGATGAAAACAAGGTAGTCATTCCAGTGAACTACTGGCCGACCTAGATTCTCTAATGCATTGCGCGTTTGTGATGTTGTATCAAAGAGACGTTTGATTTCATGTGCAGACTCAGTTGTCATATTTGGAAGATTAGTGATCACTTTTAGATATGATTTTACTAAAATTCGCGGATTATGGTATCTCTTCACTAAGAAAATGTCCCAAGCTGTCTTTTAGTTTGCATTAGTTATTGCTAAATGATGCAAAAGTTTCCAACCGGACTGTTAAGGAAGTTCGCAAGAAATTCGCGGAATATTTTTCGACAGAAGGCAGTGTTCCTTGGCAGTGGAGTCACATGTAGAGTAAATTTTTTTTCAAACTTAACTGTTTTTGTTTTCATACTTGACTGGTTTTTTTTTTCAAACTTATGTTTTTTTTTTTGCAAACTTTAATTCAGATAATATTGTAAAATATATAGAAAATACAAACTATATAAAAAATACAAACTAATTAAAATTACGTTTTATATTTTTTATTAATATCTTGGAATATTTTAAGGATGTCTCGCTCGGCTTCACCCCTTCGTTGGGTAGAAGTTTCAGTTTGAGGGCTGAAAATTCCCCAAAGCACTCTGCTGACGTTTTCTCCCTCTCTGCTTTTTTTCCAAAGCATGGATTGCTCTTTGAGCGACCCTTAGCCTTGCGGCTGTTGTTTCACTTTTAGTTTCTGTAAAAGAGATAGATTTAAATTCATTAAACATAATAACATTTATATATTTTTTTATATTTGAAAAAGTGCAACATAACAAATATCAGTGATAACTTTACTAGCTTAGTAGTTACCCTGGTCAATTGCTTATGTAAAAATATACAAAATGAACTAACACGAGATTATAATACATGCCTTTAATGGACTATGGAACCCTACAATATTATTACAAGAGATTATGATCAACACACATCAGAGTGAATAGTCAACTCAATACGTCTATATCCCAAATCTAAATCTGAAGAATCTATGTCTTAAGTCTATATCCAAAATCAAAATCTATGATTATGATCACCACCCATCAGAGTGAATAGCCATCTAAATACGCCTATATCCTAAATCTAAAGAATCTATGTCTAAACTCTATAGGTATCCAAAATCTAAATCTAAAAAATATTTATGACCCCTTCAAGACTACTAATTTCAAACACCTAAATATAATTAACTTATGGAACAATAATCACACATTTCAGGGTACAAACAAAATCAGAAACTAAATAGCTCTTGAGATTAATACCGATATAATGATTAAAATTGCCACGCTTAGTATTCACGTTATAAAAAATATGAATATGAGTAGTTATATTAAATTAATTGTTATAAGGATTAATATATTATTATGCACTATATAGGATATGAAATCTACTAGCATGTGCAATAAATAAAGTTTTTGTACTATGTATGTAGGAAATAACACTTTATTTGCGTGAATTTTGTTTTAAGAAATACACAGTAAATTCTTGCCCATGAAAACTGTCATGAATAAATATTTGGACACGCTCTATAAAAAAAAATGTCAAACCATCGTAATAAAAGGAAAAAAGACACATTCCCCAACATCTCAAGGTACATCACAAAAGTAAGCATCACCATGAGAATCAACAACCAGAACATAGAATACACCACACAGCTAAAGTACCTCGTAGTCCTTTTTACAGAAGACTTGAAACCGTCAAGCTCATAAACAAATTCATATTAACCACCGCAATAAAATTTCAAGATGGATTGTAAACAATACCAAACCCAATTATAGAGTAGAGATGGAAATGTGAATATTCCCAAATATAAAGCACCTCATATGTTCAAATGGTTACAGAATAGAAACTTTCTTTATGAAAATAATTGAAGACTGATTTGCTACCACAAATCAGGACAAGGAAATAGGCTCATTTATAACCCTGCCCAACTAACTTAAACAAAACACAACATCGACTAGCGTAGTACTAATCCTGCTGCCGTTTAGCCCGCTCGTATTAACAAATTGTTAAATTTGTCATATCTGCCTACTACCATAAATGGCTCAAGAATTATATATTATATATATATATTTATATGGCTGGGTGGTCCATTCCGGAATTGACCAAAACATGTGAAATGGTATATACGTCGAGTGATTCATACTTTTTCGTATATGAAGTATTGAGGAAGTCGATCAAATGTATACAAAGCTGCTATTATAAAAACATTTGCTTTCGGCATGCTCTAAAACATGTGGTCCATTTCAGAATGCATACCCATTTCACAATCTCAATACTCTGTTCTCTGATACCATGCGACATCTAGTTCTTGTACCATCTATGATATAAGTTATCAAGAATTTGTGATACTTATTGAATTGTCATATACTTTTACGCTATGTAAACACACCACAACTCGTTGACGAGCATTGCAATAAAATCCTGAATAAGCTTCCAGTGAAGCATTTAGATTACGTTGACCAGCATGTACATACTAATATTAGTCACGTATCAAGTAGGAATAATTTGGTTTCCGTTAAACAAATTATCTAGGATAACGAGATTCACGCTTTGAAATCAATCGTCCCATCTGGTTTATTCTTCATTCGCAATTTGGTAATTGTGTGAATTACAGATATACTTCTATATTGTGAGAGTGAAGTCGGCCTCTAGAGACCAGTAGGCGCAAAGTTAGCAATGTCTCTATGGCATATTCTATGATAAACACAAAAGTTTAGCGCCTATCTACCAGCAATCATAAATCTAGAAAAATAAAAAAAAAAACATTATCTTGGCCTTATCAGATCGTTCCTCGTCTACTGCTCGGCCAGAGCAATTTTGTCAGCAAAATTTCGTAACAATACATTACCATCAGAGACCCTTTCTTTTTTTAAACCAGGGCGAGTCTTGTGATGCTCCAATTCTTCCTCCAAATATTCCTCATTTTCAAATTCGGATTCTGGTGTCTTCACGACGACGTCTGATAAAACTTTTCCTAAATTTAAAATGTGCAGTAGAAGATTAATTTAAAAATGACCCAATATGAATTTTCAAATTAAGAAATTTCGTGTAAAATTGATACTTACATTTATTTTTCATCATTTTATATGAATTGGTTTTTTTTTGACAACTTGAATATAATATTTTTGTTGACAACTTGAATATCTCAGAATTAATTTTTTTATTGACAATTTGCTTGAAATATTTTTAATTGGTGTGCGTGTAAACAATTATATTCGTACACGTTAGTAATTACCTGTATGAGTTTGCTGCCATAATAGCAAAATTTACTGCCATGAAATATAATTCTGGCTAGAACTTTTTATGGCTAATTATGGCAGTAAAAATTTCCCCTTCGTCGGGGAATTTGACATTTAACTCAGTAAAATTTTGCTGGATTATGTTTTGTCCTTATCGTTCTAAAGTATTTTCAGATAAGGGGAAACTACTTACGCTGTTTTCTAGCAATGTTCGAGTAATGTAAATCAGCCATAAGGAGGCAAAAATTTTAGTGTAGAATTCGTTTGAGATAACATATCGCGAACTTGTTGTATATAAAGTTTATTGACTTCAACAGAGTTTCTTAACTTTTGTAGTTATTAGATGCAAACTTTTTTATTAAAGTGTTACATATATTTGCATAAAGGCTTCATATTATTATCTAAAGGTTTTGGTTAACAGTTGAAAATCATTTATTAAACATTTTAATATATTTGTCTAAAGTTTAAACTGATTTGTTGAGGGTTTAAATATATTTGTGAATGGGTTAATTTTATTTTCCATTTGGCTAAACATATCTGATATTGCTATATTTGGCATTTGTTGAACTAATAATATCAATATTAAAGCTAAAAGAAAACCTGAAATTATGATATCTATCACACCTCTAACAACGAACTTAGTCCCACATGAAATAGAAAATGAAGCAGTCTATATTATACATGTCAGTGGTTGGTCAACGAAATACCTTGGCAGAAAGTGATTTCATTTCATGGGGTGACTCGCAATTTATTTTTATACCTTACATTGGAAAAGTTTGATGAATTGGGATAGTAAAAAAAATATTTCCAAACAGGATGTCATACTTTCTCACAGTGCATAAACTTAAGATCCTTGAAAGGGTAGTTCGCAGCAATAGCACAGGATTTTATCGACATATGAAAACGGAGGGACTTATTTAAATACATTCAGCTGCATACAATTCAACGTCACTATTATATTTATAAATTAATCAAATGCTGATAAAATATGCCTCCCAATGAATGTCGTTCCATCTCAAAGTTAAACTTTTTTCTTTCAAGTACTTAGAAAGCCTTCAGGCATACAGATATCACATTAAAAGGAAGACAAATCTTTTATGTTTTTTGAAAACACATCTTCCGATTTTCGTGGAATACATTTTCATAAATAGGTAATATGGGTATCCGTTTTTATACTCATAAATAAGCATCTAGAGCCAGAATTCTCTCTCCCTGCTTTATTAAAAGTACAAACGTATAAATTTGCATCGCAAGCAATCTTATATTTATTGCTATCATTGCTCCTGATGGTGTAGTAGATTTGATTTTACCTGGATGGGGGTATGCTTGAGCTTTATTGCCAACTATATTCTAATGATAAGTGAATTGGCAAGACTTTTTAAGGTTAGGTAGCATTCAAAGTTGTTTACAAAGTGGAAATTGAAATTGTATTATACACTGGTATTGAATATTTATATTTCTGATTTTCCGTTACTATTATGGAAGAAAGTAAATAAGTACGTCATGGTTCAAGTAAGTCTTTTTAAATTTGTCTTTAATAAAAATGAAAATAATTATTGTAACAAAAAGATGGGGAAAAACTAACCACAATTTTTGTTGTTTTTTTTTTGTACTGAACCTAATTGATTTTCTTTAACTGGATAAAAAAAAACACTTAGAAGGTTGAAATGTCTAGGACGGATACAAGGTATGCAGCGACTGCGCCGATCCATCTCCTAGAGCACTAATATGATCTAAATTTATCCCTTATACATTTATACTATAATTTAATGAAATATAAAATATAAAAAAAAAAAACATCTTTTTAAAAAAGACCGCTTCCAATCCGCACGACAAACAGAAAATAATTTCTCCTTTCACTTAATCACACAATTAAGGAAAGCATAGTCCTGGCAATTCAAATCTTACCGCTACAGTGAATAACAATTCCCGAAATTGAAATTTTCAGCTCTTTATATTTTTGACAATACCTAATTAAATTACAGCTTGCTGCCCAGACTTTGTTTTTGTACCTTGAGCCTTTTTTATTTAATTTATTGACCTCTATATTAACAATGTTTCTTATATACTAAAGTACTATTCTATAAGACAAAAGCTTAATTAGACAGGGCAGATTGTTTAGCCCTATTCCCTAATCTAGAACTGGACATTTATTCAATTGCAAGTTGATTTCATAAGACACCCAATCGTTAGCACTACACCAATTATTAGCACTCCGACATTTAAAATACAAATATAAGTATTGCATTTATTTTTAAGCTCCCCCAGCACAAAAAACAAATTGAAGTGTTCGTATTATATAGAAGTGGTAACACTATTCATGTGACACATTGGAAAATGGTAGGTTTACTGCGATGTGAAAGTGGTGTTGTTTAGATTTCGAACATTTATTCTGGGTTTTCTTTGATTTAAGGTAAGGAAACGTTTGTTAAAAAGTCTCTATTTGTGATACATCTTAGTATACTCCTAAAAAGTTAATAATCTAAATGGTTTTGTGAGACATTTAAGCATGTGAAATGAAATTGATTATTATAGGTTATATGTTCATTGTTTTTTTATTTCTGGGGTGCCAACATTTGGTATTGCGATCATGAATTTTCACTATTATTAGCACCTGTGATAATAATTGGTGTTTTTGAAATAAAAAGAATATTTAAAAAAATTTGATTGTGTAGCTTTATTTACATTAAGTTGAAAGTGATTACTTACCTGAAAATATGCTAAATTAGTTTTTTCCAAATAATGGCCCCATGCTAATAACAACAATGCTATTTATTAGCATAGTGCTAAAAATTGCGCCAAGCTTGTGCCAATAATAGGATTTAATGTAATCCTGCTGGTAGTTAATAAGTCCCAACTTATGTTCTTTTTTCAGATTTGCAAGAACTGAAATGGGTCCAAATAAAAGCTTTGTGAAGAAGAAAATTTCCAATACAATACAAAAACGAAAACGGTATAACCCCGAAAACTTAATAAAAGCACTCGAGGCCGTTAATCAGGGAATGAGTAAGAAACTTGCATCTAAAACGTTCAATGTACCAAGGGGAACGGTACAATTTCGGTTGCGAAATAAACACTATAAAGACCTTCCAGGTCCAAGTCCTGTCTTAACAAACGCCGAAGAGGATATTCTAGTGCAGTGGATCAAAGACTGCTGCCGCAAAGGATTTCCCCGAAGAAAAATAGATTTACAGCTAAGCGTAGGCAATTTCATAAAGAAATCCAATCGACAGAACCCTTTTAAAGATGGTATACCAGGTACCAAATGGTACCAACTCTTTTTACAACGCCACCCGGAACTCAGCGAACGTACTCCTGAGGCAGTTACAAGTGCAAGTGCAGCTGTCTCTGAACAAGATATCAGACGATGGTTTACGAAAATTGAAAAGCATTTGAAATATAATGAATACTACGACATTTTTTCAGATCTTAGTCGCGTTTTTAATGGGGACGTATCAAACTTTCAGCTGTGCCCAAAAAGCGGAAGAGTTATTGCTATGAGAGGCGAGAAAGATGTATACGAAGTTGACCGCTGTAAAATCAGCTCTAACAGTCTTATTCACGTTTTGTGCGAATGGAGAAATCTCGCCTCCAATGGTTCTTTTTCCCAATAAGAGGTTGCCTAAAGATATTACGTCAAAACTACCAGGAGATTGGGGCATAGGCCTAAGTGACACGGGCTGGATGAAAGCGGAACTCTTTATGACTACATAAAAAATGTTTTCATCCTTATCTGCTACGTACACAAAGGCAATTCCCCGTGTTATTATTTGTAGATGGCCACAAAACACACCTTACTCTGGAAATAAGCGAGCTATGCAGAAGCTTGGACATAGTACTCGTGGCTCTATATCCAAATGCAACTAGATTGCTACAGCCAGCTGATGTTGCTGCTTTTAGGACTCTTAAGCAAGCATGGAAAGACAGTGTGCTAAAGTGGAGGCGAGATAATCCGCTGTCATTGCATTGCAATGTTATTGATTTCAGAAAATGTCTTGGAAAAAACATAATTGTTACTGATAGCACAGTAGATGTCATGAGCAAAAAAGATGATCTGCAATCGAAAGTCACAGAAAAACTTATGAATAAAGATATTTTTAATAAAATAATGGGAGAACAAAAAAGGACTGTATTGCAAAATCTTACCGAAGATTGCCTATCGGAAAGTGACATTATTCTGAAAAGGTTATTTAATTTTTTCCAAAATGATAAAAAAAGAGACAACTAATACTGTTTATCAACGGTCTCAACTTTTAGCATGCCAAATGATATCTGAGAATGATATTGTAGGCAGCCCTAAACAATATCCCTATTTTATTTTTAGATGATTTTAATGTATCGCAAGGCGAATGGCCAGTAACAGTAATCCGCCAAGTTGAAATACACCAGTCGGCAAATCAATCCTATCATGAGCCTGATATGTCAAGCACTATGTGTATTACCGAAGAACAAATAAGTAATCAACATTTAACTCCAATTAAACTAAATGATGACCTTGTTAATGAAAAAACCCCAGAACAAAAAGGCATCAGACAAATGAGAGAACATTTTTTGTTCTTACGGCAAACGAATGGTCGATAAAAGTAAAGAAAAAAGCCTTAAAGAAGAACAGATTAAAAAACGCAGAGGAGATAGGTTGAAGAAACAACTCGAAATAAAAAATAAAACAAAACCCGCGAAAACTAAAACAATAAAACAAAAATGTAAACCAAAGAATGAAAACATAATTAATAATGATCTGAACAGCAAAGGTATAAAGAAGCAAAAAACAGGACATGAGAATATGATACCAGCAGAAAAACAAATTACCGTACTTTCGAATATCAAAATTAACGTGCCTTTGATATCTCAAAACTTTCAATCTGCATCTCCAAATGAAGAAGGAAAAGATAATAGCGTAGGCGATAAATTTGATAAAACCATTATACGCAAGAAGAAGTATAAAGTTTTTACTTCAGGTGCTAATAATTAAGTAAGTGGATGGTAATAATTAGCAAAAAAAGTGCCAACAATCGGAGCTTATGTAAAAATTAAAAAAAAAAGAAAGATTCCTAAAGTATTTCATATGATCAACACAAATGTCTTATAAAATAAAACTTGAATAACAGTTGAGTGCTATTCAGACCTGTAGCGGAGCCAGGAATCATATCTTAACAAATCACATCAATTTAAAATCAAAGATCTGTTAAAGTGCTAATAATTGGGTCTCTCACCCTATCTTCCACTAGCCATCGTAAAATAGTATATATCGAGAAAATGGTCACAAAAAAAACTCGTTAGATCTAACTTAAACTAAGCTGGGACAAACTATTTTGTTGCAGAAAACATGTCTTACGTGCTAAGTTGAACATTTGTATGTATACCTATTTAAGTTGCGGTTAATTCTAGATTTAAATAAAGTATATTTTAATTATTTTAGAGCATGTCTTACGTGCTAAATTAAGTAGAGTATATATTTATTTATATATGGTTAAGCTACTATTTTAAAAGTATTAGTTGGTTCCATCTAAAGTGACGAAGTATTAAGTATATAAAGCATATTAATCAGGAAAGTGCCGACTTACGTGCTACGGTGAACATATGTATGTATATACATATATTTAAGTCTCGATTAATTCTAGATTTAAATAAAGTATATTTTAATTATTTTGTCTTACGTGTCTTACGTGCTAAATTGAGTACAGTAAATATTTATTTATATATGATTGAACTACTATGCTTAAAAGTATTAGTTAGTTCCATTTAAAATTGACAAAGTATTTAGGTATATAAAGCATATTAATCAAGAAAGTTCCAACTCAGGCAAACATATCGTTTTTATATCCTTCTTACTGAGCTATATTATAGACAAGGTGATTGATGTTTGCCCTGGATGGCTTATGGAAGTCTATTAATTGATTTGTTTCGTTGTATATGTATGTGCATTTTGGTTGGCTAGATGCTTAATGTAATATGAGATCTTGTATTAGTTTCTTTCGTCATTCATGTAGTCAATTGGGAAGTTGATGCAGTCATTCAGTAGTGGGTTATCAGCTACGTCTAGGCTGTTGTAGAAATTCAACGTTTGCTTAATTATTTCTATATCGATTCTTGTGATATTGGCTTTTTGGTAGAGTGTTTTATTACCAAAATATTTAAATTCGTTCGGCTTTCTAAAAAGACCCGTGCATCTACTTAGGGTGGCTCTTTCGGATTTTCTTAATCGTTCCATTTGATTCGAGGAGAGATCGGCCCAAATTGGGCAGGCATACATTAGTATCGGACGTATAAGTTGTTTATAGCAAATGATTTTAATTTTTTTGTTTAACATGGGCTTGCAATTTAGAAGGGGTGCGAGGATATGATACGCTATAGTGGCTCGTCGCAATATGTAGTCGATGTGTCTGAAGGGTTTCAGATCAGAGGTAAGCGTGAGGCCTAAGTATTTGACTTTGTGTTTTTTAACTATGGGTGAGTTGTATATCCGAAGAATTGTTGATTCAAGGAGTCTTTTCCGGCTAGGTCTAATTGACTTCCTGCCTATGAAAGCAATTGTCTCGCATTTGGTAGCATTCACTTTTAGATTCCATTGTGCTAAAAACTCTGTCTCTGAATTTAAGTAGCTATTCATAAGTTGTGTCGCTCCTATTATGTCTTTTGAGGATATGTTGATTAGGATATCATCTGCATAGAAGATTGTTTTTAGATTCGGGGATATCGTGTTCGGAGTTGGGAAGGTAGCCGTGTATATGTTGTATAGGATTGGGGAGATGATAGATCCTTGGGGGAGGCCAATTGTGGGTAAAAATTTTTTGGAGATACAATTCTCTAATTTCACATGGAATGATCTTTCGGTAAGAAAATTATATATTAATTTGCAGATGTGGGGAGGAAAGTCTAGGCTTGTGAGCATTTTGGTTATCAGTCCTTCTACTCACACTGTGTAGAAGGCTTTTTTATGTCGAGCATACAGGCCATTGTAGGTGTTTTCTTGTTCAAGCAATGGTGGAGTGAGAGTTTTTGAATCCAAATTGGTTATGGAGTATTATATTATGGTCGTCAGCGTGGGAAAGTATGTTCTCTTTTAGGCAACATTCGAAAAGCTTTCCGATACAGGGAAGGAGTGATATTGGCCTATAGCTGGTTTTGAGATTGGGTGTTTGTTATTTTTAAGAATAGGTATAATATTCGCTAATTTCCATGACTTTGGGAAGTAGCCAATGTTGAGACAGTGATTGAAAATGACCGTTAGCTTTCGAGTGAAGGAGAGAGGGAGCTTCTTTATGGTGTAGTTAGGGATATCGTCTGGTCCGCTTGATTTTTTGTTTTTACGTGTTTTCATGTAACCTGCTAACTATTTTTTATTAGTGAAATTTATTGTATTACTAGCAATATTATATGGTAGGTTTATTTGTCGTCTTCGGTGCGGATGATGAGCTGGAGTACTGTTGTTGAAGGTAGTGATCGGGTTATAGTTGTGTTTGAATTGAGTGTGGACGTTGTTTTTGATTGCTATTGAGACATCGTCTTGATATAGTGCAGCGTTAACCTTTGTTGCGGAGCAGAAGTATTCTCCGAGGCAGTCGGCCTTTTCTTGAGTTATTGTGATTGTACTTGAAATATTGTTAGCATTTTCCGTGATATTTGGGAATGAAGGATGTTTGTTCTGGTTGAGCAGTTTTTTGATTATTTTAAAGGTGTTGTTGTCTAATTTTACTGCAGATAGTGTTTTTTGCCAATGCACGGTATAATGGTGTTGTATTTGGTTTTTTTTATCATGTTATTCAACAAGGCTATTCGGGATTTAAGGAAATTAAAGGCGGGAGAATATTTGTTTCTGTGCAGGATTTTCCTAAGTTTATTTTTTGTTTCAATGACCTTCAGCGTTATTTCTGGTAATTGTATTTGCGAGTTTCTTTTTAATTTTATTTTAGGTGTTGAACGTTCAATAGCGTCCGTGACTGTATTGCATACCAGAGCTATCGCTTCGTCTATTTCTTCCGGGTTAAGAATCCTGTTTATTGGTATGGAAATGTTTTGCAGGTTTTGGTGCGTTGTTAGTCTAAGGGATGCTATGTCAGTTTTATTAAAATTGAAAATTTCGAGTGGTGTTGGTAATACAGCTTTGTCATCAGCCGCGATATTCAGACACACTGCGTCATGGTCGGATTCAAAGGGCATTGTTTCCAGATATGGTCTATGGTTTGGGTCAAATGTTATGGGGAGGTCGCCAGAGATAATAAAAATGTCCAGATAAGAGGGATTAGTTGCTGCTCTGTGAAATGTTGGGTCTCTGCTGGAGAGAAGGTTGATGTTTTGACATATGGAGTTTGCTGTGTACCAGTTGTACAGTGCGATACCTGCATCGTTTGACCTGTTGTTAAGCCAGAACGGGTGTCTAGCGTTCAAGTCGGCCCCTATAATGAAGTAGCTTCTTTTGTTTGACTGCGTATTTAGTGTAATCTGTATCAGCTTATTTAATTCGTTTGGCTCAAAAGTGCTTAAGTATCCTTGGGTATTATAGACGGCAGATATGAAATAATCAGTTTTATCGCAAGTTACTTTTATTGTGGTGTGCTCAAAAGTATTGAGAGGGTTAGGTAGATGTACAATTGTATAACTTAGGGATTCGTGGATTAGGACGCCTGTACCTCCTCCGTCGTTTGTCAGTCTATCGGATCTGATAAAATTGTACTTTTTGAACGAAACTTAATGTTTTTCCTTGATTTTAGTTTGCGAGATGAGAAGTATGTGTCTAGATTATGGCGTTTAGCTTTACTTATAAGCGAGTTGGTGTTAAGAGCAACGATTTTTAGCTTACGTATAACTGTTTTCGATGATTGAACTGGGATGTGGCTCATTTATGGTGCCGATATCTGAACCAGAAACGAGATCAGGGCAACCCTTTTCTCATTCGTGGTGGGTAATGATTGGTACTGCGGTATAAACCGGTTAATTTTGGTTAGTATATTAGTGAAATTGTCTCCTAATAAAAGTTGACATTCATTATTGAAGAATTCTAGTGTATTATTTATGGAAACAATATGAGGGGAACTTGTATTATTTGAAAGCGTACTGGCAAAGTACAGAGTAGGCTTAACGAAGGTGTTCATAGATCTCTTTTTGAATTCTTGTTCGTGGCGAATTAAATCTTTCCTATCTTGCATCCTCTTCATGAGGGTGAGATATTGTGGGCAGTTTCTACAATTAGCTGTGTGCCCTGTCTCCCCGCAATTAATGCATTTGGGATCGGTATTTTCTGTTTTAGGACAGTTTCCGGGAGTGTGAACAATTGTGCAATTGCCACATCGGTATTGCATTTTGCAATTTACCGCTGAATGGGCGTACCTTAGGCGGTTTTTACACTGCAGTACTTCGTGTCTTAATAAAGATTCTACGCGTATGGTTTTGTTCAAAAAATATTTAAGATTATATAGATCCTGAATATTGGCGTTGGGAGAAATCTGTATTAGCAAAATTTGTAGTATTTCATTATTATTAATAGACTTTCTTGTCTGGAAATGGGTAACTTTAATGATTCCTTCAATTCCTTTAATGGCTAGTTCTTCTTGAATTTCCTGTGCTGTGAATTCGTCGGATATTCCTTTATGTAGGATGGAGTGGGTTTTTATGTGTTTCGGGGTGTATGTGTAGTGTTGTTTCTGTGTGTTTTCTAAATACTCTTTCATTTTTAAAAAGTCGTCTAAGTTTTTTAGATGTATTTGTGTTACGTTTTTGTTTACTGTCTTAAGATAAAACTCGTTTGTAAATTGTTGTAGGTCAGTAACTGTTCGTTTGTGTTTTAGATTGTATGTGATTATTGGAGGTATCTTTTCTTTAGATGCGACAGACGTGGATGTATCCATTTCGTCGTCATCGTGAACAGTGTAGGATGTGTTGCTAGTGTTTATCCTTTTAGTGACATTTTTGGGAGAGTTGACACTTACTTGTGGTTTCATTGCTTTTCTTGGCTGTTGCATGTTCTGTGGCTGTAGAGTAAGTGGGTTTTGTTTGGAGTTGTTCTGCTGCTGTTGCAGATATGTCACTTTCAACGCGTTTAACTCTTTCTGGAGTAGAGCAATCATGGCCTGCTGCTCTCTTAGTATGTTTTCTTGCTGCTTGATTTGGCTTAGGTAAGGTGCCAGTATATCCTTGTATGTCTCAAGATGTGATTCTTCTTCGATGTTGGTGCTTATGTTGTCGTCCATGTGTTGAATTCTGGGATCCAGGGATCTTGCTTTATTTAAGGCTTTCAGTTACTTTTCCGTGCAGTATGACGGAGTAGGTTGCGGCTGTTTTGCATTGTCTTGCCTTCTTTGCTCGTTGCGTCCATCTGGGATTTCCCTTGAGATTCTGTTCATCTCTTCCACTGTCTGCTTTTTTATGGGTATATTCGCTGTCTTTTTGGTTTGTTTGAGCATAGCGATTTTCTGAATCACTTTCTCCTTGCATCTATCTTTTAGTATTTTCGCTTTTTTATCTTGGGGATGTTGCCCCACTAGATTCTTCCTTTTGGATGAGGTCAGGCTAAACACCGATTTATTACTGGGCGTGGAGCTACAAACCGACTGCGAACTGCCACTCTTGGTTATGGTAGATGCGCTTGTCGTCTTCAGAGTTTTCCGTCGTTTCATTGAAGGAATTAATCAGTTCGGCCACATTTTCCATGTGAACGAGGCACGTCTCTGAGACAGCCTATTATGAACACTACTGGCTTCAAATAATTTAGATTATATGTTAGATATAAATTTCTAATTGTTTTTTTATTAACTTTCAAATTATCGATTTTTTATTATTTTTTAATGTTACTTCACTTCACAAAGAGACAAGGCTCTTTTTCACCGAGGGTAGACCACCCTTTTCACTCACTTGCTATTTTCCTTGAAAAAGCAATTAATCCGCTGAGAAATAGAAAGAAAGAAAAACAAATTGTTTGCACACCAATTGTTTTTATTAATTTTTGAGCTGTCACCGAAGACGATTAAAAATATTAAGTAAGCAACCGGTCTTGTCGACAACTTTTCAATGAATGACCTTGAGCCTTTTAAAATTTATACTAAGCGTAATATAATTTCAAAATTTAAATAAAATGAAGAGAAACTCTAGAGAACTTTTGTAATGTAGGTACTCAGAAGATTTCTCGTCTAACCATCTGGAATTTATTGAAAATAATTTCAATAAATTTACAAAATGCATTTAAGTACAAAAAAAATGATTGAACTTTTCGCCCAGCGATCACAGAGATCTTATCAGTATGGTTATCTCTGATCGTCTACTATAGAATTTCAATGATGGAGGTCACACCAGTTGTCCGTATAAATACTTTTTATAAAATGTAAGTGTGAATTATATGGTGGCAGGATTTTTCATTGCACTCTTTAGATTTTCTGCTAAATGTTTCCCTGCGTTATTTTGGTTTGTTTCGTAGCTTAGTTGTTGTATCTTTATTGCTTGAATTTAATTTTGTTTGTGTAACCTTTGTTTTAATTATCGATATCGGAAATAAATTTTTGTGTAATCTAAAGTGCATGCTGTGCTTGTCTCTGAGACGTGGCTGAATGAGAGCATTACATATTACTCTATATATCAGCCTGGATAGGATATCTAACGGTGTGATCGCGTCGGTCGTATGTGAGGTTGTGTAGCCATCTACGTGGGGAACTCATTGAATTTCAGGCCCATTGTTTCCTCAAATTCCGATGATATCCTAGAGTTTCTCTGTGTACTAATTTTAACACATGTATTCTGGTTGCCGTCTATTGCCCACCCAGTTATTTAAGTCAACCTATCGCTGCTAAGTTTCAAAACATCATAGCTGGCGTATCAATTCAGTGCAGGAATGTTATGTTGTTGTTGTTGATTTTAATGTTGAGTTTCACATAGATTGGAGCTCAACATATTTTGATACAAAAAATCCATTACAATTGGACTTATTCTTAACAACTTAAGCAGACTCAGGTTGGCTTGTTAATCAAGTCAGTCCGCCAGATAACTTCGACCACGATTTCATCTTCTTAGCTTATAATTTTCAAGTTGATACTATTTCTCAATTTAATATGTCCTCACAAATTATGAAAGCCTATTTTTTGAATGCTCGACTATGTATTGAACAAATGTTTTTAATCAAATGTAGTACCGTCGATAATAAAGTGAGATGCCTAACTGAATACGTTTCTTATTTATATTCTAATTTCAATAAGAGTTTGTCGCAGATGAAATGTGGAATGTGCTTGATTTACTAATAAAAACCGAAGCTTAATTTCCAAAAGGGATACTTACACCAGCGCTACAGATTATCACGATTAAAATAATTAAAATAAAGAGGTGCGGGATATCATGTAGCTATGTGTCCAAGTGAGAGACTAGCTACGAATCGTTGCGACGGAGTCGTGGTGCACCATTTTATCCACGGGACATCCGTCAAGCCTGGTACTAAAGGTTTTCATTCAGTATGAATTGTGGGTGGGTCAATTTCTGTACAAAAAGTTGCTAATACCTATGTGGAGCCGGGCTTCTGATGGATACCCGCCGAAAATGAGACGTGGAATTTTTTTAAAAATAATTATGCAAAAATTAATTAAATGCGTGTAGCGCGGTGGAATAATTGAGGTGATGAATTCGGTATGTCACGTCCCGGTAAATGTAACATTATGGGTGGTGGCACGATCTTAGACGGTTCTAGGATGGCCCGATGTTTGTTTAAGGGGGATAATTGGGGATGCCGTGTAGGCTAAATACTGGCTATACCATACGATGTTTCATTCCAGCCACGGAAATCTTCAGCAGTGTTCCTAATGCTATATGTGAAGTGGGTTTGTGTGCCCGTTATGTGTTTTAGAACACGAAGATTATGTTGTGCAATTTTGAAAAAATCGCCTAACTTCTAAAGTGACTGCTTGGGTATTGATGGTTATTTAGTGACAGTGTTTTGTGATAAATTACAGTGCTATAGTGTGTGCCAAAGTTATTATGGTAAGTATGTGAATGCGCTTTATGTGCATTCCGAATGGCTTGGAGATGGGGCAGTAGTGAAGTATATTTCAGGAAGTATGCTTATAAGAAATAAATAAAAAATAAAAATAATATATCATATTATATATTGTATGCTATAAGTGTCTATCTGTGTACTCATTAAATCTTATTTAGAGGGGAGGTGTGTTATCTTCAGATCTTGTATCTATTATCGCTATTTGTGTTGCGCAGGAGAAAACTTTCTATTCGTATGTAGACTTAGTATACCTAATTTTCTACTGTTTCTATTACTTATGATCTCAGCTCTGTGGTGTACGCATATTTGTGATATTGGGGTGCGCCTATATATGCAAGGATGTCTAGAAGCTTTTTCGTGTGGTATTACGGAGAATTTTCCATTTGTCGAACTCGAATTTTGTTAGTTGTGTGCAAATTAATTATTTGGAAGTGTCAGAGCTTCCGCGATTTTACTTTTTTCTCTAATTTTAGTTTTACATATAGGTATAATTGCTTATCTTTTTACTTTTAATTTTTCGTTCTATTTTCCATATTTGTCGGATATATTGCGCGAAAAATGTATATGTTCGTGAGATGTTCGTTGTGTTTATTTGATAAAATAAAATATAATATAATTTTATTATTTAATTTATCAAATGATTGGGTTTGAAAAATGTTGTAATTAAGTTCATTACTGACTCTGAAGGATTTATTTTCTATGAGGATTCTTTAGTTTCGTGTGACATGTTAAACATTGTAAACTATTTAATAGTATGGGCTTACCTATGGCACTTCTGACTTGTTGTGATGCTGGATGTGTGGTGAATTAAAGTTGTTAAATAACTTTATTTTCACAATGTATTCACTTTGTGTCTTTATTAATTATATATTAAATTGTTCATTTCCCGGTATTATTTATTTTATTATTTCATATACAGGTTATAGGTAGATATGTGTATTGTGTTTTGCATTTCGTATGTGGCTGGGTGTTTGCCGTTCAGGCCGCTTCTAAAATGAATTTAATCCTATTAAGAATTGGTGTGATTTGATTTTGTATCAATGTGGAAACTGGATGGTTTGTGATATTGTTGTTCTAATATGGGGGGCTTGTATGGTCGTTATTTTTTACAACATATTGCAGGTTGAGTTCTGCAATTATTTCTCTTCTAATGTGGAGCGTGGTTTGTATGTAGACCTTCAAGATCGCAAGGTGAGTGAAATCTATTTATCTTAGTATTATGGCTTATCTAAAATAAGCTATGGAATGGAGATGTCGAAAATGCTACAGAAAGCTATGGTTACCGTGGAGGTATTGAAGTTTTATTGCAGCTGGGGATACCGTGGAGGTATATATAGGCGTTACACTGGAGGAGCCAATTATATGACTAATATGATGTTTGTGGTTCCTGATTTTATTTAATCTGTTGAGGTCTAATATGGGGGTGGAACACTACCTGTTGGCACTGATTAAATTTATTGAAAATTATTTATTATATATATATATATATATATATGTCACTGTTCACTTCAACTTTGTTGTTGTGGCTTATCCAGCCTGTGTCACTATCACTATGAGATGGGTATTATGCTCGTCATTGTTATTCGCGTTATTTTAATGTAAAATTGTTGTGCTTTGCCAGCAACGTTTAATGAAGCGGAACTAGTGCTTTTGACTTGGTCTTCCTTTTACAACTGAGCATAGACAGTTCACCATGTATTCCAAAAAATGTTCATAAAATGATAAGCCAATCAAACAAAACAGCCTTGTATTCTTTTGGGAATGCCGTACGTTCTAACTTGTATTACTATTATCATTAGTCACTTTTTCATTTGAACACATTGAAGTCGCACGTAGGACAACATTTGGCTCTCTTTTTATTAGTGAAAACTTCTGCTTTAGTACTTGGAAAGTATCTGCCGGGAATGTAGCTCGGGCATTTGATGTTTTCCCCATTATCCTAATTTTTCTATCACAAACATAAAATTATTTAGGAATTATTAACCCTTTCTGCTTTATGGCCAATGGTGTACTTTTGTTTTTTTGCTTAATTTCCAAAAGGGATACTTATACCAGCGCTACAGATTATCACGATAATCTGTCGGTTTTTGATGCTCTAATATCGTACGTAATTAAGTCAACACTACCAAACATGCAGCTAAAATAAGATATTGTAATTCAGAGCTAGACCTTATTGAGAATCCATAAAATCTAAACTTCGTAAATTATGAATGCGTGGTAAGGATTTACAACAATATAATTTCGACTCCAACAGCTTATACCCTTTCTTGTGGTATCAAAGGTTAGAAATAAAATTAAATCATCTGCTACTGGGCCTGATAATATCCCATCAAAATTTGTTAAAGTCATTCTGCCGTTTATTCTACAAGCCTTGCAACATGACTTTAATGCGTGTTTAACTACATCGCAACTCCCAGAGCTCTCAAAAAGAGCTGTTATAATGAACGATCAAATTATCACATATGTTAACCAAAGAAATTTGGTAATCTGTTACCAGTCCGGAATTTTATTTTATTAATCGTGGCCTCCTGCTCTTTAAACTACGTCAACACAGCAATTTATCGTTCACAGCAATCAAGTTGGTAAAAAAATTCCTTTTCTCCCAAATCCAATCTGTTAAAGTGTCTTTCATTTCCCTAACTCAGCTGTGACGTACCTCAAGATTCCATACTCTATGCTTCTCTTTTTGCTTTACATCAATGACCTACCTATAGAACTACTAGACGCATAAGTTCACCTATATGCTGATGATGTTCTGTGTAGATAGGTCATGTGGGCTAATTGAGCACTGTGCTATGCATCTATATGTACACCTTTTTGGAATTGGTAAATGGGCCAAACCTTATCTGCTAATATTCAACCACAAGAAGACCACTTGTATGTGTATCGAAGAAGCTACGATCGTGCAGACTTACCTCTGATCAAGGTGAGCAACACAATCGTACCTTATACTATGTCGATTCTGTCAAGAATCTTGGCGTGGAGTTGAATAGAACGGTCATTTGCTGTATTCATATCTCTAATACGAATAGAAAAAAAATTTGGTTTTACAATGTTGAGAGTTCTGCCAACATCCTGTCCGATCAAATCCCTTGATATTCTCAAAAGCTGTTGTATTACCATATTTTACTTTTGGAAGTTTAGTTTTTCAGAAACTCGATTCACAATGTGTATGCAAACTAACAGTGGCCTTCATTGACGTTGTTCGATTTATTCACCTATTTTGCCAGAACTACTCATGTGTCTCCTTATAATAACTCATACCTAGAGCAGGCGCGGATCTAGCATTGTAATTAGGGGGGAGGGGTATCGTATAAATTAAATCGAGCAAAAAAACCATCCAACGCCGTAAGTCGCTTTGCGTACTGCAGTGAGATTTCATAAACGATCTGCCTTCTATAGTAACTCACTCTCAGGTCCACCTCTATGCCGATGATGTGCAGGTATATATCTCCGATCTCCCCTTGGGTTAATTGATTCTCTTAAACCCCGGGAAGTTTAACTGTATTATAATAAACAGGCATTAAGTTGATACGTCCGATTTTCCACCTATTCTTCTTGACTTCGTAGTGATACAATACTGTAGCAAAGTTAGGAACTTAGGTCTCACTTTTAATAAAACACCTACCTGAGATGATCATATTAGTAATGTTGTGGATAGGATATATGGTGTTCTGCGCATCAGCTAAGCTTGTTCTACTTGAAACTCGACTCTTTTTTTCTGATATTATATATTGTCAAGCTAACTCATACTCAAAACGCAAACTCAATGTGGCATTTAATTCATGCGTACGTTTCATCTATTCATTGCGTAGATACGAACATGTCTCCCCCTACTTCAGTTTCTTAGTAGGGTGCCCTCTTTATATCTATTATAAGTTCAGAACACTTAACTTTATGTTTAAAATCATTCATTATAAAACTCCTGAGTATCTGTATCTGCCACTATAACTTAGTTCAACAAACCATACCAATAACCTCAATATACCAGTTCATAAATTATCTCCCAAAGAAAAACGTCACTGCTAGTTCACAAGGTTGAAGCTTGGAATTCTCTACCTAATCATATAAAAAGTATCGCAAAAGTATCGCTCGGTCGTTGCAAGCGGTCAGTTCTCAATTTTCTCAATCCCACAATTTAGTTGTTTCAGCATTTTACTATAGTTTACTCTCTTTCGTAGCTTTTTCTTTGGTGGTCTTTAGTTAATTTGAGTTGTACATTAATATTAGATACCTAGGTACATTATTAAGTCGTTTGCTTATTTAATTCTTTACTTTATTTCATTCTCTACACTCTACATATTTTTATAAGTTTTTTGATACCTTTGGATTGTCCAAACTTAAAGGTGCATACAAAATCCTAAATGTATGCCGCAAGGATAGTTCTTCTAAACTTAGGTATTGTGACATAACTGAAAATATAAAATGGTATAAATTATTTTTTATATGGGCAGGAGGGAAACTGTCCCGAAATGAATAAAGCATGAACAAACACATCTGATGTGCAAGCAAACCGTGATTCATCTCCTTTGACTAAAACTTCTTTAGACTTGAAAATAAACTTGCAACAAAGTGAGAAAAATAACAACCAAAAATAGGAACTTCTAACTTCAAAGTAGGGAAATCGATAACACTTCTAGTTTAGGGCAGAATGTTGTCATGAGACTTGCAGCTCACATGCTGTATAAACCTACTTCTCCTCAAATTGGCTCTCATATTTAATTTGGGAAAACTACCTTTAGCCTAGTATCCATTAAATTTTTTTTAATATCTGCATACTTCTATGATATTTATCTCATCGACTAATGACTGTATTTACTGATAAAATCCAAAATGTTAATGTAAAGTTATTCCAGTTAATCTGAAGGAAAGGATATGAAAGACAACTGAAGGAATAGTTTTCAACTTCCCGCCATTATATGATCAATCTTGCCAATGGCGAATATAGCGTAGCATCTAAGATAAATAGTTAGCGTAACAATTTCACCATTACTGTGTAATTGAACTAAGATGCATGCTTAGATTTACGAATACTACTATATTTCACTAGATTTCCTCCGCAGCGTTACTATAACCTATTGTAACTATACACTGGATATTAAATTCCAGCATAATGCACAATTATGTTCTCCTTACCTAGATCAAAATCAGCTTTCCAAATTTCAATGACGTAAACAACATTTGAATAGCTCTTCCATAGGAAATGAATTTTCCCAGAAATACTTCTCGAACTATGATAAAACTATACTTGGTTGGAATAACCACATACATATTATGTGTATAATGTATACCCGACCTGTGCTCTGCCTAAGAGCAGCTCTTTAACTTTACAAAACCCTACTATGTGGTGCAAGAAAACTTTGGAAAATGAAGCGAAATAAAATGAGTACTCTTCAAAAAGTTGAGCTCCCGAGATGAAACAGTTTAAATTACAAACTTGCAAACTGTCTGTTGGCGTTAGGTTGGTAATAATTCTAAGTGTGATTTTGTAAGTTTCAGCATGTGCGGGACACGAGTGCATTTGATCTTGTTATAGGATTTGAAGTGGGGTATTTAAAAGTCAAAATTTATTATAAGTAGACTTTGCCATTCTTCAGCCTACACCCTCGAAATGACTTCTAAAAGCTGACACTAACACCTCCTGATTTTGGAGCAGTTTATTATTGATTTTCTCAATAAGTGGACATAAATAGCCCGTACTCATTAAGCTATTTAGAAAAATTTAATTTAATTTATGTTTTAATAGTCCTGTTAAAGAACGTTGCTGGAACCAAGAATCTGTAATTCCATACATAGTATTTTTATGAAAAACATTTTGATACTGATTGGGAAAGCGTTAAGCTATAGAAAAACAGGAATAGATATCTTCGGATTAAGTTGATGTAGTTGTTTTATACAAAAAAGACTTGGACAAAGTTACATCACAGTGCTCTGCACCGCTAAGGGATGGTTGGATGAAGTCCATCAAGAAATAACTATACACAACATTATGGTAATAAGACCTAGCGAAACCACATGGGATGACGCGTAGAAAAGATTTGGACATCAGGATAATCCACCTTGCTCGCCGATACTTAATCATCACGATAATTCAGGGATGAGCATACCACCCACCGAATCCAATCTAGAACCATAGTATATTTTCCCCGAAAATAGTTAAATTAGACTTAAAGAACGCAACTAACGGGTTTTCCAATAAGAGGTGTTATTTTGATATTCAAAGAAAAATGCCATTTTTTGAGATAAATGATTTGATCTTTATTTCATAATAAGGAAGCATGTATGCCGTTAATAATGGAAGATAACATCAGACAAATATCCACCACGACCACGCCTACAGGACCATATCCTTTTGATGAAATTTTCCATAACCAAATCGCAAAGTGGCTGCCCTATGTCCTCGATAGCCTCACGAATTCCATGTTTGAGGTCTTGAATCGACGCTGGGCTGTTGGCGTAGACATGCTCTTTCACGTGGTCCCAAAGGAAGAAGTCGCAAGGTGTTAAGTCACAAGATCTCGGTGGCCAATTGTGATCACCACTTCGAGAGATAACACTGTCCGGAAACTTTTCCCGTAAACGATCAATGGTTTCGTTGCTTGTATGGCACGTAGCGCCGTCTTGTTGAAAGTAAACGTTGTCCAGATCAATACCATTCAATTCTGGCCATAAAAATCATTAATCATCTGTCGATAGTGCAATCCATTCACCGTAACTGTTGCTCCAGCCTCATTATCGAAAAAGTAAGGTCCAATAACCCCGAGGGACCATAAACTGCACCAAACAGTCACACGTTGAGGATAGAGAGACTTTTCAACAATAACTCTTGGGTTTTCCGAGCCCCAGATGCGACAATTTTGCTTGTTGACGAAGCCATCGAGGTGGAAATGGGCCTCATCCATCAAGATGAGTTTTCGATGGAATTCCGGATCATTTTCATGCATTTCAAGGACCCAATCAGCAAAGACTCGACGTTGTTGATGATCGGCCGGCTTGAGTTCTTGTGTTAACTGAACTTTATAAGCCTTAAGACCCAAATCTTTATGCAAAATACGGTGTAATGACGTTTGTGGAATGCCTAATTCCAAAGAACTCCTTGGAATTTACAAACCTGGGTTTTCTCCAACACTTTCGGCTACAGCAGCAATATTCTCTTGAACGACGTGCACGGGTTTTATTCTTCACATCACTAACTTGTCCCGACAGCTCGAATTTTTCTACCAATTTCTGTATTGCGGTCCGACAGGTGCTTCACGACGACCCAAAAATGTTCGAGTTTTACGAACCGTCTCTGCCACATTTTCACCATTTTTATAGTGAATTTTAATAATTTCAATGCGTTGTTGAATCGTGTATTGTTCCATTTTTATTAATGGCGTATTTCTACTTGTCAAATGTCAAAAAATGACAGCTCCAAAGGTGAGATCTACCGAAATAGCGGGCTAATTAAAATATATATAATATAAATTATTGGAAAGCCCTTTACTATGCTCAAAAGAAATGTAAATTTCAGGAGGTAAGTATGCTTTGGTGCAATTTTCTTATGATTTGTGTGATTTTTCCTTGTTTATTAATGGTTTTTTGATACTTTTAGATAAATTGCGCCGTGATATTTAGATGGTGGCTGCAGCTTGTAGTTACAAGCGTGTTCAGGAGGATTTATTGAAGCATTGCCAGCAAAATCCCTGATTTCTGCAGTATGGGAGCTTCTATTGGAAATGTCATGGGATACAAGCTTAGATAGGTATTTTGTGATTTTTTTATTCTAAACTTGTACTTTGTATTTCAGGAAATATATCTATGAACAAGGGAAAGCATCGAGGGAACTAAAATGTTGGTGAGACTGAACATTCATCGAGGGATCATATAGGAGGACTGAACAACCACGATTCCAGTAATTCAAATCATAAGACGACTACGCAAGTTTCCGAGAATAGAAGTATTTTAATTAATTACTACATGCGGTATTTCGTTCATACATTTCTTACCTTATTGCGACCGTGATCTTTACTGCTACGTGACGAAATTAAACGATCCTGATTTTTCTTATTACAAAATATTCCTTTCTATCGATTGCATTGATTTCAGTAATTCAAATTAGTTCTTACTATATTAGTTTTAGGACTCTTGGATTCTATTACATTGTGTTTAAGAATTTATGGATGGGAAAGTATTGCACCATCCCCTCCTCTTTACTAAAGGAGTGGCGAAATCGCTGCCTACCATTTTGTATATTATATTATTATACCTACTTGAATTTTCAGCTTCTGGTTGTGTCATGAAGATCTTCGGCGGTGGAACAACACGTGAGTACCGTTAACTTATTACATCATTACATTATACTATATTTTTTGTTCTTGTAATTTGAGAGTGATAATGTTTCTGGCTATTCAAAGAGAGTAACCGCCTATTTGCTTTAAAGAGGGTAATGCTTGGAAGTATTGTACATAAATATTAAATTATGGTCTCAGTTATAATTTTGCTTCCCGCTGTTATTGTTATTAATCTAGAATTTAAATTGAAGGTAAAATTAATTAGTAATGTCACAATAGTATATTTGCTTATTTTATTTATAATATATACATATTTTTTTAATTTTTAACGTTTTGATTTTTTTGTAGTTTTTCTTTAATCCACTTTCGTTCGGTTAAGTGAAGTAACGATACTTACATGAATCTTAGAATAGCATAATTGAATTCCTTATGTTATATTAATTAATCTCTCTGAAGAAATAAAAACTATGTATTCATGGCAAAACTTATTTAGATAGAAGTAGATTATTGAGTTGATCCATGGTCAGTTATGTCAACAGTTTCGTACAATTGTTTGAGTTCTGGCCAGCAAAATAAGTCAGATGTTCCTGAGTGCCAAGATATGTATCCTTTAGAACCAAAACCATTTTTTTCTTTTTTCACATGATTCCTCCCTCTACATAGCACCGACTCCCAGCAATAGAGCCACCCCAAGGCGAAGACTATGCACTTCTCGAAAACTGCTGGTAGTGCCGACTAGATCTATTTAGTCCATTCGAAATGCGGACGAAGCACTGATGAGTTTGATACAACTTTGAGGGATTTTCCCAGATATGGCAAACAGTCGCGGATACCTTGGTGTTTCGGCTCATCAAGTCTTACTGCAACATGAATGAATTAAAAAAAATTATCGAATTACACCTGACAGCCTAAACCCTCAATGACCTTCGTAAGCTGTAACACTACCGATTTCCCTAATCTTTACGCGGACTCTGATATCCTTTTACTTGTACCTATATAAATCAAATTGAAATAAATAGCCAGTTCCTGCATTGGTTTTGCATTATATTTTGATATCCCACCTTATAGATCTATTTTTAACGTACCGTTTTGTGACTTTAATCTTGTACTCATCAACAAACTGGACTTTTGTGTTATTTGTAGTTTTTTGAAAAGAACTGTTAAGATGATCCATTGCAGGTAGGATTTTATATGCTCTGTCATAGCAAGTGCTACTCCTATCTAGTTGAAAATTCTCTTTAGTGGACTGTATTATAAATGTGTTTGTGACAGGGAGCCGGTTTGATTGATAACTCAGTTTGTATATTCAAAGTATAAAATTTTCATACAAATATATATCACAATTCATTTAATTTCAGACTTAATATTACTGACAAATTCACAAATTCAATAAAACTTAATGCCTAAATAAAACTGCAAATAAAACAAATTCACTTAAAATGGCGGTGTAGCAATAGTCCGTGCTGCGTTGCTCTTTTCTTACTCCTGTAATGAAGAAGAAGAGTTTGGTGAGTGAGTAGGCACGAAACAGTTGATCTGTGATAACCAATAAATTTTATCCAATCTCGAAAATAATAATGTTTGAGGGCAGTCGAGTGGTAATATGGAGTGTATTCGCTCACGAGTGTAGCAACTTGTATTGTTGCTATAAGAAATGTTGATAAATGTAACCACCTGTTCTGCTTATACTGTGCAGTTTTGGGCAGGTTTTGAGGGTACGAAGGTAGCACTAATGACGTTTACAGTGTGCGTATCTTTTAACTCCAGGAACTGTTGCTGAGTATGGGATAGCAGTATTGGCACTTGTGACGTTTAGTCTTGTGCGCTTTTATGAGTGCACAGAATTGAGTGCTGCTACATGTGGGATGGCAATTCCTTCCACTTCGATAAGAATTAACTTCTGAATGTGTTTATTGCAGAGTTAACCTCTGGAAATAGATATAGACCACCCTTTGTATAAAGTTATCTAGGCCTTCGGATTAACTCCTATGTGAGATTGCTTAACCTCACTTTAGCAATCCTTCGGATCCACTCGTAGCCGACGTACTTGAGTCAACCTCAAATAATGTATTTGTTTTAGGATCAACTCCTATCTGATAATTGGAGTTAACCTCAAATATTTGTTTGGCCAGAATTAACTTCTGTTTTAGGGTTGAGTTAATCTCAAATATTTGTGACAGCCAGAATTAACTTCTGTTTTATGGATTGAGTCAACCTCAAGTTCTTTTTGTAGAATTAACTTCTATATGGAATTTCAGAATTAACTTCTGGTTTGTATAAACATTAAGCTCAGAACAGACTGCAAGGCTTAAGACTTGATCCGATCAAGTCTTATTTGATGAAGTACTCCTCATGGCGTTGCCATAGCGACGTTTATAGCAGTTGCTGCTACGAGAACATCTGGTAATGTAAATTGACTGACATCTCAATTATGTATACACGAAGTTTTGCTTGATTATGTTGATTTTGATCATTTTTTAATAATATTTTGTTATTTTTATCTTGTAAATATCATTGCGGGACCTTTGGGACATTGTAGGAAATTTGAGGAGTACTTTTTTAGGTATGTATCATGAATTCTTCTCTCTAGAATTTGATTCTTTCTGGATCTTTTTTGGTTTATTTTTAGGAAATACGACAGCTGTCCATCGAGGGAAGAATGTTCAGTTGGTGGACTGAACACTAGTTGATCCTCATTGCTTCAGAAGTGTAAGTTCTTATGTATACTCTCAAACCTATTTCTAGGCATTTGTAATCTAGTATACACCCATGTCTGAGTCAGTAGACTTGTAGTCTCTCAATGCTGGCAAAACATGATAAACCATTACCAAATTCGTCCCTTCAAAAGCTTTCATTTCGGCGTTACCAATCCTGAATTGTGTCCAATCTGTTCAGCATATCTTATAGATACACGGGGTTTTATCTGAATTAAATCTTCAAAGATAGTAGTAACAATAATTATTTCAGTAGGTATCAATAACGAATCTGCTTCTCTGTTCTGCTGAATGTTTACTTCCCCGAATTGTCTCACTGGTTAACGTTCTACCTTGCGTGCTTCATTTATTTACTTATTTCATTGACGGTGAAACGAATTTTAACACCTATCTTTTTCTTTTATTAATGTATATTATGATCTATTTTACTTGTGTACGTACTAAAAACGATCTGCGAAACTGTTCACTGGAAGGGTTTAATGGTGAACTGCATAATGTGGTGAAGCTTTTTGCTTTTTTTCATGTACAAGAGTCAACGTATTGACATGTTTATGTTGTGGCCGTTTCTCTGTGAATTCTTTGTAATTGCAACAAAATTATATTTGTAGCTCCGACTACCATGAGATTTGCTCCACGCAATGCCCACTAACCGGCAGATAAGTCCATCGGCAGCTATATGGCAGCCGTATGATACTGCAATTTACCTTGCAGATCTGTATTCCCGCAATTAAGCCTGCAATGTCGGAATACCTTTTTGGCTGGATGGAAAGGAGGTGGCGGCTTAATTCGTAGTTGCAAAAACTATTTTATTCCTTGAAATTTTGTTATCAGGAATAATAAGAAGAATGTCTAAACTTACGTGTGGCGTTAAATTTTTAGCCGATGTTAAAGAGTATTTTCTCGTGGATTCCAGGTTGGACGTATTTTGCCTTTCACGTTTTGACAAAGCAGAAAAGGTTGTCTTCTTCTTGTCCTGTGCCCACTTTCAGAATGTCACTCCGAGCTCGAGGAAACGCACTTCTCTCGGTCAGGGTGCGTTCAATTTTTCCGCTTGACAGCAGCGGGCTTAGACGCTTCAGTATTTCGTGTAGCATATTGCTATATGCAATACGCTACCACCATAACAGCTATTCTAATTCATCTCCATCTTCGCTTTTTTTTTGCATCAATAACTGCAGGATAACGTCATCTTTAAATACAAATAGCTTAGATCCTTTCCTATGCACAGCTGTAATAATAAATAGACAAATAAGTGGGTAAAAAGTGAGAAAATACCGGCTACAAACTCGAACGATTTTCAGTCAAGTGCATCCCTTAGCTCATTAGGACGCCGGTGACGCTTTTTTTTTTTTGCAGTTTTCATATTATATCTGTTTAATCTTGTATTAATTAAGCTTAATGATCAATTTGCAATTTAAGACTTGCTCAATATAAAAACATGTTAAATTTAGGCGCTTTCGGCAAGTATACTCTCAGTGAGACAAGTGATATATTCTCAGTTGGCTCACTGAGACTGCACTTTCGGTGAACTGTCTTAGTTCCATATTGAGCTACAAAATTCGAACGCAACCACTGAGCAACTGAGATAAGTGAAACTGAATTTTCTTGTCTCAGTTGACTCAGTTTCGTTATTTTGCGATTTTAATTACTAATTAAAGTTTAGTGAGCACTTCGGTCCATTTTCTGTGGTCAAAATTATTTAAATGTGATAATTGGCAAATCAGCTCATTGGTTTCAACTGAGGCAATTGAGACGGTTGCTCGAAGCTTTGTCTCAGTTGTCTTATTGAGACAGTGCTTGCCGAAAGTCCCTTATGTCTCTTGTTAACATATGTATACTACTTGACAATTGTTGAAAAAAGGAGGATTGAACGAATGGCCTCCTTTTTATAGAAAAATTCGTTCCATTGTTGCCATCCATAAAGTGAAATGTCCGAAATTGTCAATAAACATGACAAAGGAATGACTTTTCCTTATTTTCAATCGATAGCAAATTTAATTATCAACATTTTCACATCTCTCTTAAAGAAATTAATTAACAGTTCGATGATTTTTTACAAATTTTGTAGTCTCTGGAACATTTGCTTTAAAATCTCGATTCACTAAGTTTCATTTCGATATGGTAGATTCTCCTGTCATTTTGTTGTATTTTCTGTCTTCTTCTCACCATGAGTCTCTTTCGCACTCATTGTGGGAAGGAATTACTAAAAAATCGCGAATATCGCGTTGCTCTCGTAAAATATCGCGAAACAAACGCGGCCAACGAGATCGCGGGTCGATTGTTCATCGTTTCGAGATCTCAAACGTCGCGGTAATATGAAGTTTACGTGGTGTTGACACTATCGCGCGCGAGTGTCATGTACTATTTGTAAAGTGTTTTTTAGTGTTTAAGAAGTGGTTTTTTAGTGTTTTCATCACTCTGGATATCCCTTTTAACATCAGGTAAGGTTATTTATGCGTTTATTACATGAATTTAGCGTTTAGTTCATAATTTGTCAGATAAGTGCTTTCATGGCATTTTTCCTTGAAATTCTCCACAAATGTCTAACATAATTTTATTAATTATGTAATTTGTAACATATATTAGTGTTTTGTGTAATGCAATTTATGGGCAACATGAATTTATTCGTGTTTTCCATTTCTCCAATTTTACATGGCATTGTTGTTGTACATATGTACACACAGCAATGATCTTGGTTAGCGTCAATGACCTTTGATTGATATTCTAATAAAATTCTTGTTTTTATTTCGTTGTTTAATGCACTTTCTTTATTTAATTTCAGATTTTCGTTGAAGTATTTTCACCTGTGCAGTCTCCAGGTGCAGGTAATTTTTTTTATGTATTTTTATTTAAAATCTTTACTGATTCCATCTTTCTGTTCAAGGTTCGCTGAACATTACCTCACTGCAACAAAAATTGTAATGGAATTCTAAGTTATTTGATGTCAAAATTGGCTCTTTGGTGCTCGTAACTGATGAAAATCTTCCTCCGCAAAGGTGGTTACTTGGTCGTATCATGCATGCTTATCCTGGCTCAGACGGTATTGTATGAGTTGTCCTATTAAAGACAAAAAATGGCGAAATCAAGCGAGCTGTTCAGAAGCTGTGTCCGCTTCCCATCGAAGATGTACATGATGAAGAAAATAAGAGTTAATGTTCAATCTTGTATTAATTAAGATTAATACTCAATTTGTAATTTAAGCCTTGTTCAATATAAAGTCATGTTTAATTTGTATCAATTAAAATGTATATTCAACATTGTGAGTTTACTTAATGATTTGCGCAATTATCTAAAAGATATTGTTATGTTAGTTTTGGTATGAGTTAAGCTCCCGCTATAAAATTGTCACTTGTACGATAGCCTTCACCGAGACCAGAGCAGCATGTTAAGTTGATAAAATAAATTTTGTTAAAAGGTAAAAATATTGTTTAAAACACGGTCCTTCGAAAATTTTATAAAATTCGTCGACAGTCAAAAAGGCTTGACTCAACAATGTCCTTCAAATATTTTATTGTGAAATGTAATAAAGTCATTATTTATTTACCGTAAAATCATATAATTATACCTTAACCCATTATCCGCCAATGTCCCATTTTTGGGACGCATTTTCAATTTTTTTTCTTTTAATAACTGCAACTTTTAAACAAAATACAGCCGTTAAAATAATGAGATCATATGACGTACTCCATGAAAGTATTAAAAATGCCTGGTATTTTGTTTTAAATCATTGCAAACTTCAGGTTGAAGCTACTAACCTCAGTCGGCCGTGTGCATGTGTTTATTTCTGATATCGCAGAGTGTTCACAATACTGCTAAATAAAAAACTTTTGATTGAAACTTGTTCTTTGGATGTTGTTTTATATATATATCGAGAGAAAAATTATTTCGGATATATCCTGGGTAAAGCCCGGTATGCTAGAGCCAAGGAATTAGGTCAAGGAATTTTTCCACTTCTTTCTTAAAGAAAATTTGACATTAGGTCAAGGAATTTGGATTTGTCAATTGTGTGATATTTCTGACAATAAAGAAATAATAAAGAAAATGAAGAAATGGATGATTTCCAATGAAAAATAAAGATACACGCAAAACAATTTTTATTCATCCATTTGTCATTTTAAAATTGATATACCTCTTGCAAAATCGCCGTTCCTTCGTTCAATTTTTCAATTATTCCACCACCGTCAAAATTCCTTAGAGAAATAAGTGCATCGGTACTTATTTCTTCAAGAAATATTGACATAAATGGATTTTTCGCAAAAGAGCGACATCTTTTTGTCAATCAGGAAGTAGAGTTTTTCTGTTCGAATTACTTTTCTCTAGCGTACTACCTCAAGGAATCGGTCAAGAAAAAAATTCCTTGAGCATTCCATGACACTTTTTTTACATAGTTTTTGTATAGGAACAAAAATTCCTTGGCTCTAGCATACCGGGCTTAAGTGTTTTTCACTTCTAAATGCAGTGTCCCATTTTTGGAACATTGGCATAAAGTATATAAAATAACGAAGTTCTTATGGTACGATGGAAGGACAACAAAACCGTAACTATGGCATCAGATTATAGCGACGTATTACCTCTAGGAAACGTCAAACGATTTTCAAGAAAAGATAAGCAAAGAATTATTGTTCCAATACCTCGTTTGTTTATTGAATATAATAAAAATATGGGTGGCGTCGACCTGCTAGATAAGCAAATATCCTTATATAGAACAAGGATTCGTTCAAAAAAAGGGTGGTGGCCATTATTTACTCAATTCTTGGATATAGCCGTAATAAATACTTGGAGATTGTACCAAATATCGTATCCTAATGAAAAAATATCACTCCTTGACATAAGACGCAAAATAGTTCTTGGTTATTTGTCAGGTGTGAAATCAAGCCGTAAAAGACCAGGTCCACAAAAATCAAAAGTTGTTGGAGGCAGAGTAAGTTTAGAAGTACGCTACGACCGACTGGATCATCTCATCAAACCCATAGACACACAACGAAGATGTGCAGCTTGTGGAAAAAAAACAACAAGAATACGCGCAAGATGTAATGTTCCGTTGCACGACAAATGTTTTGAATATTTCCAATTGTGTTTTTTTTTAGTATACCATAGTACATTCCGCAAATGTCCCAAAAATGGGACGGGCTATAATTTTCATATTGAAATAAAAATTATGGCAATTATGGCAAAAATAGTTCCAGTTGCTAAGTTTGAATATCATTATACTGTTAATTTAATTTTCTTTTGTATTTTTGAATTACGGCGGGTAATGGGTTAAGCACATAAGCAACAAAATTTTTACGAATAAAATACTTTTGAAAAAGTTTGAAGACGGAGCGTTTCAAAATGAATTTTATTTCGCGAATTCGTTGGAAGAGATAACGTTTAAGTGGGGTTCTCAGAAATAGAGTAAAGAAAGAAGTGCACAAGATTACGCAATCAGTAAAAAAAAAAATATTATTTCTGATTTACGAATACGATCAATAATGAAAATGGACACACATTTGTCTCTTGGCCGTGAAAGGGATAAATTACTAAAAATTACAAATTAAACATTTAAAATATTATGAAATAATTATTTCTAGGTAGATTATAAAAAGAAGCGTTTAAAATAACACGTTATTGTGTATTTCTCATAACCAGAAGAATTACTAAAGTTTCTTACAATAGAACAGCTCTGTGTGTCAAAACTATCAAATGTGTAGTATGCTTCTATAATGTGACTATAATTTCTAAGTATTTCAACTACTTTCACTAATTTACGAGTCATTTTTAATATAAAGTTTCCTGTTTAAATTGAAAGTGGAAGGAAGAAATTTTATCGTATGTATATGTAATTTTGTTATGTTATGATTATGTTATGCATTATGGCCGATTTAACATATGTGTCAATTGGTTGGTTACCTCACTTCGAGGCAAATGTCGCAAACATATTCGTGTCGTGAAAAAGATTTTCTATTTGGAAATTTCTTTGCTTTCCCACCAGCACATAATTACTGTTCTCAAAGTGATTTACACGAAGAAACTAATGTAAATAATTCAATATATTCAAAATGAATTTCAGTCAATATAATACGAAAACCTAAAAACAATTCGATGGAAATAACATTCGTCCCCAAATGACGTTGCAACACAATAAGTTCTTTTCAAATCGGCCAGACGTTGTTAATCTGTATGTCATGGTTTTTCACCATATATTTGGACACTCGTTGAGAACGCGTTTCTCTAGCGAGCTGAAATTTTGTACACGGAATTTCCATACAAATATTAACACTAAACCTAACGAAATTTTTATACCTGCTTCTACCGATGGCAGTCAAATGTCTGCTTTTCAAATAAATGTTATGTTTTTTTTCCAATTGATTATAAATAATACAGAATTTAGCAGGGGCAATAAAACACAAAATAATTGTCATGTATTAATTAGAAAGTATTTATTTTTTTAAATTTTAGGTACACATATTTTTTACATATAAAGAATATGTTTATGTTTTCCTTTTTTTGTTTTTTGCAAAATTCAATTTGACAAGTCTTTCGTCTTTCAGAAATTGTAGTGTAGTCTGCTGCTCTTCTTCCTGTAAATCTCGGTATTCGGTGGCAAGTTCCTCTGCCAACTGAAATAAAACTTTTTGTCGCGATATCCTTTCTCCAGTTGTTTGCTTATATAAAATCCAAGCATTTATCGCAGCTAAATCAAGAATGTTGAAAAATACTTGGACAGGCCATCTACGAGATTTAGATTTTGTGCTGTACTTTCTAGCGATTTTATCCGTCATATCCACGCCAAATTTAGTGTTATTATAAAAAGCAATTATTTCAGGTATATATTCACCTGTTTTTTCAATTTTTACAAATTTATGCTTCGAACTTAGTAAGAGAACTTTTTTTTTTTTTGTGTTTGCTTTTATAAATTGTCACCGTAGAATTATTTGATTTGTAAAGATGTGTAGAAAAACGTACCATATTGTCTTTTTTTTGTTTCGCAGGTTTGGGTAATTCCCTCTTGTTTGCTCGAATAGTTCCTACTAAGGTAGTTCTTTTTGATAGAAGTTTTGTTGCTAAAGATTTACTCGTAAAAAAATTATCGGTGGTTATATTTCTTCCGCATTCTATAAATGGTTCAGTCAGTTTGAGAACTGCAAATTCACTAAGTTATATTGCTGATGGTCTCATCTCATCTTTTTCCAAATATGGAAATCCATTCACAACATATTTACTCTCAACGTCCAATTCCAACCAGAATTTGATTCCGAACTTATCGGGTTTGTTTGGCATATACTGTGTAAATCCGCATCTTGTTTTTATCGGAAATAGCTGTTCATTAACAGTATTATTTGCACCTGGTTTGTAGCAGTTTTGGCTATTTTCTATAAATGTATCCCATACCTTCGGGATGAGAGCAAATTTGTCACTCTGCAAACGCTGGTTCCTCTCACTTCTATCAAAATGAATAAATCGCATAATTTCTGTGAAACGGTTTCTGCCCATTGTTCGTGAAAAAAATGCAGGACCCCATTTCTTATTCCATAAATACGAAACATTCAAATTTCTTGATTCATATGCTCCACGTGCATATAAATTTGCAATGAAAGCATCTAAATCAGCTGAAGTTAGACTCCATTCGAATCCTAAAACTCGACGTGCTTTTGATTCCTTGCACATTTTTATATGATTCATAATATGATAGTCAGGTATCAACGAAAATGCACTCCTCACTTTGCCCTTCATAATATTGCATTTCAAATATACCGCTGGCCCTGATATTTCTCTGAAAATAGTATGAAGCGAGGATCTTCCAGGTTCAGAACCTTCTTGAAATTTTTGCCAAACAGTTCCATCAACTGAAGTTTCAATATTATGATCGTTCTCTTCAAATTCGTCTTCGGAACTAGATAATTATCTCATTATTTTTTGTCCCCTACGCGTATTCACTATGTTCTCTTCCTTGTTATCCGTGTCGAATAGCTCAGAGTCAGTGTCCTATAGATCATTATCATTTTCAAATATACCGTATTCATTCTCATAATTCTCTCCTTCACCGATTTTAGATAACAGCTCGCTTATATCATTTATTTTTTACAAGAATTTCCTCTGTCTTGACATTTTAGAACTAAATTTTTGAGTTTGAGTTTGAATAATCCACTAATAATAAAATATAAAAATTACTACTACTATTTTTATTTATTTATTAATTACCCAACATTTGTAGCCTATTATTATTATAAATAGAACTAATCACGTTGCAAGTATTTGTAATGCCGCGTACAGAGCTAGTGACTGAATTATAATGAACGCTATTTTCCCTCGTGGGTTACCACCAGCCGGCGCTCTGTACCTAGCATAAAATAAACTGTTACATAAGCACATGGCGTGTTCCTAAAACTCAATCGGGTGACATATTCTTGGAAAACTTAAAATTAGTAGTAAGATGCAGATTTCAATGCAGATAACTTTATAAAATTTTATATATTTTCCAGCGTTCTTTTGACCCGCTCACGGTAGATAACGGTATAGTTACATATGATTATCAGGAAAAACGAAAGAAGAAGAGAGATAGATATTGAAAATTTAACTAGCTATATATTATAAAAAAAGTCATACAGTATGTTCAAGAAAAATGAAAACCTAGAATTTAACAATTTTGATCAAAGTGTCAAAAGCACTCATTTGACCGCTCTGGTAGGTTTAGTGTTAAATACGATTATAAAAATGAACTAAATCTGGCAACGTCTGCTTGGTTATACATCCATTTAAGTTTTTTACGTATACTGTGCAAACAATCAGTCATACATATGTTTAATTGTATTCACAAATTCATCATTGTATTCACAAATTCATCAGTTTTAAGTTTTCGGTTACTAAGGGAACCAATTATCTCAATTCAATTCAACTCTTTCAGTCGTAAATACAGCTACTTTCAGGTCCGGCTCCGGAGCAGTTTCGCAACAGTATCGTAACAAATTAAAATCTAAGAGCACTTGTCCAAAAGGACGTTGTCCGGGTTACTTAGTTTCTTATTTAATACTTATCGCAATCCACACCAATTGAGTCCTTGTAGTATGACTGGAGGATAGTGTACTGTGAAAGAATTGTGTTGAGATAATGTGTCGGCAAGATGAGTTTTCCAAGATGTCGTTTCTTAGTATCAAAGTGCTACTGAAAAGTTCTATATAAGACAAGGTACGAAATCTGGTCTCTTTCTTTTTATTCTGATACGAGCTCTATAGTATGTCTATCCGTACAGTTTTCATTGCTATGAGATTTTGTAAATTTTTTTGTTGCAGCTGGAACAAGATTTCGAAGCTGATAGACATTTTTCTAAATGTCGTCTTTAGATATCGCCTTCGTATGACTTCCATCGCTTCAATGCTACATAGTTGTAAGCCTTGGGTGAAAGTGGAAAGCATAACTGTAGAAAAGGCTCGTAATATATTCATGTATAGCAGAAATGAATGGAAACAAGCACCTGATAGGAGGGGGGGGGGGTGTTAAAGCAGTACAGTTTTATGTACCCTCACTACTGCACCAAGCTTTGAAATTACTCGTAAAGAAAATACAGACGTGGTTTTGTGGAAATAAAACAAAAAACAAAAAAATCAAAACGAACGTAAAATCTAAAACAAGAAACTGCAACGTCTGATAGAAAACTTTCGGAATGACACCATAGAGTCAAATGAACTTTATGTAAATCCACATATATATTCTACCATGTCTTGCTGGTAGTTACTGGTTGTTTACAGGGCGAAGGCTTTAAGTTTCCTTAACTAAGCTGTTCTTAAAAATTCTTATTTCTCCATCATTGACCGATTCTAACAAGTTTAGGTTCGATTCCCGTCCGGGCAAAATAAATAAAAAATTCAATTTACAATTTATTTGTGCGCTTTCATCGTTACTGGTTAATGCCAGTTGAAAACAAACATGGCTTTGTAGGCTAGTTACAAAATGATAAATGCACGAGGGAAATCGTCTGTCTCATTAGGTCAGCGGTAAGAGCAGTCGCCCGGCAAGTGGAAGGTCCCGGTTTCAAACCGCGGACGAGGCGGATGTTTTTTACTCTTGTATGTATGAATTTGATATAGAATCGTTAAAAATAAAAGTTCTTAATAATTCTTCTTTCTCTATCATTGACCGATTCTAACAAGTGTAGGTTCGATCCCCGTCCGGGAAAAATAAATAATAAGCTAAGCAGTTTGTGCAGACCATTTGTGCTGAATTCTCATCAAATCTTCTAAAACTTCTTAATTGTTAGTGAGCTCGCCCTCATCCGTTTCTTCTAACCTGTCCAAGTAGATTTTAATTGGACCCTATTCTTTTCGAAATTTTTCAGTTAATTTGAAGACCGCCAAGTTTATATTGTTTCGGTCAAAAATGTTCCCCTGAAGTGCTTTGCGGTTTTCTTCTTCGACGGTTTTCACACCAGTCTACATCCAGCTTTCCATGGTTATAATTGCTCTTTATTTGAGACCTTATCTGGTGCTGTGAAATAGCATTATAGGAGCCGAAGTCATATGACTTCATTTTTCAATCGCAAAGTAATGATAACTCATATCCTGCGTATGATTTTATTTCTCTCTGGAAAAAGTCGTATGACTTTATTTCGCATATAAATACAACTTTATTTCATAAGCATTAAACAGAAAGTTTTTCCGGTCTTTTTGTAAAAGGCAAATATATCTGCCTTTTCCAGAAACATTATTTCGTTGTCGAAATGTGAAACTAAAGTATGTAATGTTATATCCACCTTTGGTATGACCTTATTTTACAACTGTTAAGCGAAATGAAGCCATTCACAAAATATGAGCTCTTTTCTATTTAAGCATGATTAGCTTATGTAAAATTTTAATGAATGGAACTTAATAAATTTATTTTATTCTACACAGTTTTAGGATTTTAGGTATACAACAGCCCACTTCAGAAACGCTATCTCAGCTTCCACATTATTATGCTCGTTAGTTTTAATTAATATGAAGTCGCTCCATAATAGGCGTGAGTCCCATTTTATTCCCACTATATATTGCTTTGCAGAACTCTTTCCTTTGAACGAAACTATTTGTTCGTCTAGTGGTTGCATTTCTTCATCGGATCTGGCTTCATGAAATGATGTATAACGAGCCGTTATAACTGGCCTTATTTTCCAAAATTTGTCCTCTTTATGCTCTTCTTCGTTGTTGAAAAAATGTAGATATCTTTTTATTTCTGCAAATTGATTGCGACTCATAGAATTCGCTATTCGGACCATTCTTTGCGTTCGAATTTTGGATCAATACATTCTTACATTAGCATATCTTATGAATGTCATTATCAAATTTATGGCAAGGAAAACCTTCAAGTCTGCGAAAGTAATTGAAAATTTTGCATTGTCACATTGAAAAGCGTATCTATTTGTCTCAAATACGATCATCTCCAACAAATCGTCATTGAAAAAATATACGAATACTTTTTCTTCGCCTTGATAGGCTGGAGGAATTTCGTAAAAGTCGTTTTCTTTACCCGACACCCATCTGTAGTTTCTGAGATACTCCAATGTTGACGCTATACATTCATTGTCGTTGATTTCCAAAACACTTGTTTCCTGAGAATCTTGAAGTCCACCCCATCAACTTCATCAGATTCGTTGCATAATTCATCGAAGCAGTCTTGAACGAAATCGTTATCATCGCTGTCTAGTACACTGCATTCTGAGTCGGAAGGTAAAAAAAAAACAGGTATTCAATATCGGTAGGTAACTTGTAAAGCCGTTCTTTATTGAAAGTTAAACGAAACATTCTGATAGGACCATATTTCAATTAGCTTGAAATTTTTAAAATAAAATGACCGAAAAAGGTGTAAGGATACCATGAAAAACAAAAATTTTAAAGTATACCGAAAATCTATTATTCTTGTACAAAAGTATTGAGCCGGTAATATTATGGATAACAATATACTGAGGGAATTCAATGAAAGTGTCAATTTATTGAAACAAGATAACAAACAAAGCCCAATCACATTATGAGACATGCTTCTGCTGAGAATATAAAAAAATCTAAAAGGCCAATTACATATCCATATTACAATAACATATCTATTCATTCTGAAGCTAAACAGTCTAGTTTTCGGAGGTTTCATTTATCTGGTATCATATGATGCCGTTGGGCATGCACAAATATGTCATCGTATAGCGGTGATGATGAAGGAGAGAGGGATTTGCTGACGGCAGACTAAGGAAACCACTGTAAAAAAAAATCTGTTTTATTATATACAATCTAGAGAAAAACACACAAATACCGGTGGACAAATAAAAGTTGCCCAAAATGATTAAATTCTCTGTTAAGGCTTACATGTTACGGTTAACATGAGCATTCTGTTCAATAATAAATTAAATAAAGTCAAACAGCTGACATTTTTATTTTTAGATAATCCAGAAAGACTTTGTGAAAATGTTTCTAGTTTGTTTTATTGTTCTCGAATGAATGCAGAAATAAGAAAAGTGAAAAAGTGAAAAAGTACAACTCCATCGACTTTTAATATTTGCTCAACAATTCTTGGAAAATTCATTCTACAAATGGAATTGTGGCGAAATTCGTTCGCTCGCATTTGTCCAACTGTATTGCAGCAATGTAAACATAAAACACAAACAAAGTATATTATGGCATTATACCACAAGCCCTCCATAATACGAGCTTTGAATCATACCATTCTTATAGAAATGAAAGAACCTTCTGAAACAGATGTGGTTTATATTGTGTATCGATAAATTCGTACTACTCACACATTCCTTGGAATGAGCTTGACATAAAAATCAATGAAAGTTACACTAATTTTTAAAGGAAAAGTTATCATTGTCTCCAAAGCTACCACGAAAAATTCCTACAAAATACATAAAAAACCATATGGGGCAATAAAAAGTATTCTCAAAATATCATAATCTTCCACGATGGAGGTGCTTCAGTAGTTAATCAAATGTTTATAGTAAAACCAAGCGCACATAATCTGTTCAAATTACATGTACATCATTTTTTATGTATTTGTAAATTGAGTATGTAAAAAATACTAAGTACTGGAGCCTATATTATATTATATATTTTATAAAGGGTTTTCCAATAAGAGGTGTTGTTTTAATTAGCCCGCTATTTCGGTAGATGTCACTTTTGGAGCTGTCATTTTTTGACATTTGACAAGTAGAAACTACGCCATGGAACGATACACGATTCAACAATGCATTGAAATTATTAAAATTCACTATAAAAATGGTGAAAATGTGGCAGAGACGGTTCGTAAAACTCGAACATATTTGGGTCGTCGTGAAGCACCTTGTCGGACCGCAATACAGAAATTGGTAGAAAAATTCGAGCTGTCGGGACAAGTTAGTGATGTGAAGAATAAAACCCGTGCACGTCGCTCAAGAACAGCCGAGAATATTGCTGCTGTAGCCGAAAGTGTTGAAGAAAACCCAGTTTTGCCCATTCCTCGTCGTTCTTTGGAATAAGGCATTCCACAAACGTTATTACACCGTATTTTGCATAAAGATTTGGGTCTTAAGGCTTATAAAGTTCAGTTAACACAAGAACTCAAGCCGGCCGATCATCAACAACGTCGAGTCTTTGCTGATTGGGTCCTTGAAATGCATGAAAATGATCCGGAATTCCATCGAAAATTCATCTTGAGTGATGATTCCCATTTCCACCTCGATGGCTTCGTCAACAAGCAAAATTGTCGCATCTGGGGCTCGGAAAACCCAAGAGTTATTGTTGAAAAGTCTCTCTATCCTCAACGTGTGACTGTTTGGTGCGGTTTATGGTCCCGCGGGGTCATTGGACTTTACTTTTTCGAAAATGAGGCTGGGGCAACAGTTACGGTGAATGGATTGCGCTATCGACAGATGATTAATGATTTTTTTATGGCCGGAATTGGATTGTATTGATCTGGACAATGTTTACTTTCAACAAGACGGCGCTACGTGCCATACAAGCAACGAAAACATTGATCTTTTATGGGAAAAGTTTCCGGACCGTGTTATCTCTCGAAGAGGTGATCACAATTGGCCACCGAGATCTTGTGACTTAACACCTTGCGACTTCTTCCTTTGGGGCCACGTGAAAGAGAAGGTCTACGCCAACAGCCCAGCGTCGATTCAAGACCTCAAAAATGGAATTCGTGAGGCTATCGAGGACATAGGGCAGCCACATTGCGATTTGGTTATGGAAAATTTCATGAAAAGGATATGGTCCTGTAGGCGTGGTCGTGGTGATCATTTGGCTGAAGTTATTTTCCATACCATCCTCTTTATAATGAAATAAAGATCCGATCATTTATCTAAAAAAAAGCCATTTTGTTTTGAATATCAAAACAACACCTCTTATTGGAAAACCCTTTATTAATAGTTCTTCTGTGCAAAGCCATCAAGTCTATTAAGCAGGTGATCACGGGTTAAATTTGCGGTGGAATGAGTTGGATGTTATATCTTTCCTTGAAGCTACATTTTTATCTTGATTTTCATACCAGAAAAATTAGTTACTCCCCAAAATAACTGAAGGAAGCAAAAATTTAATTTATTGGCTACCACTGTTAAAAAGCATGTGAATCATTCCATTAGGCGCTACATGCTTCGAGGCAATTAATTTTGAGAGTATCTGTGCCTTTTATTAACTATCGTCCAATGAATAAACTGTACAATTTGGTATAGTTTAGTAAGCACAAGCGGATCAGATCTGGTTGAGTTTAAGAGTAAGCTGTATAACTACAGCAGTAAATTCTAAGTTTATCACTTTGATGACATTACAATATTGTATACTATACCAGGGGTGGCCAACTTTATCATGCGTATGATCGACTTTTTTCTGAAAATGTCTCGCGATCTACCTATATGAGATTTAATAATTCAAATATGTTACTTGTGCACTAAAAAGTAATAACAAAGAGTTTATAAAAGCATATTTTTAATTAATTTAAAATTAGGTGATGAAAAATACTGATAAAATTCTCTTAACTTATCATTAATGAAAAGTCTGTGTCTGCATTTATCCGCAACCAGCTGTTTATAATTTGAATCTTCAGTAAGAGTATCAGTAAATAGAGAACGATGCTCAGTCCTTGTTAAAGAAAAGACAGGTTCATATAAGTAAGTAGTTCCGAAAGGCGCCGCGCGTGTATGTGTGTGTATGAATGTATATGAGTGTGTATTTGGGTGTGTGTGTATGTGTGGTGTGCGGGCATGTGTGTCGCAGGCCTGGGTGCGACCTCCCCCTCCACCATCCATCTCCCACTACTAGTATTTGGTTATATAGGGTGTTATTACAGTATCGGCGTAAACGCTTTTAGCATTTGATGAAATGACTAAAAATTTCAGTCACATAATGTAAAAAGGGGCTAAGTCAGAACCGTTACATTATTTGCCTACTTCCCATGAAGTGTCTAGACTTTTCGTGAAATACTGAGTTACGTCAAATGTCTACGACAATACAATTATAAAATAGTTGAGTTCAATTCTTTTTTTGTTTTATTTGAATTTGTCTGAATCAGATAGGAAAAGGGCTTAGGTGCTGTTTAGAAACTGCATTAACGGCAATTCCATGAACTATTTTACGGAGCGCACATTTCTAATAGGTTCAGGCAAGGAGTTCCAAATGGAGGTTCCATGAACAATTAGATCATTGGATCCAAACCTAGTAAGTGTGCGATGTGATACCAGCCTGGAGGTATTGAGATTGCTATACCTCTGTGTGGTCTGCTTATCTCCAGTGAGCTCGATGGAATTCTATGTATTTGATCGATATCGACCACAGCTGTGCAAGTTTTATTAAAATATTTCTCATTTTGTAACTTTGAGCTAATTTCTGTAATATTGAAGTAATTTATCATCATTTATTTTTGTTAAAGTAATTATGCAAATGAAAGGAATATTTATACCGAGTACACGGTGTTTCTAGTTGACACGCCACACAACATATCACATGCATACTCGACAAAGGCTACGAAAATTCTAAACATTATTGATAGACACAAAAATGAAAAGGAAAACGTAAAATGGTGTATCCATATCAACCATAGCAAACTTAACTTGTGGAAATCATTGGATTCAAGTAATCTAGACACGTTCTATATAAAAAAAAAAAGACAAACCTCTCATTCCAACTCTCAAGTTATACCACTGAGAACCATTATGACGCCAGCAACTCCTTGAGTCCTTGTCCTGTTTATATAAGATACCTATATACTATCCTACCTTGGACGAAGACTACATAGGAACTAATGGAGAAAGTTGCCCAAAATGATGAAGCCATACAGATCCTTCCATTTGTCACGTCTCAAGCGATAAACATGTTTTCTTGCTGTGGTTTTGGTTCATGTCTTATGTACACAACTGGAAGCGTGTAAATGTTTCACTTAGCATTGGGAAGAATGACAAGTTTTTACACGTCAAATAGAATAATAATTTACTCACATACGTCGCTTAGAGATGATTATTGTAGAAATGGTATGGAATGACGCTACACTGTCTAACTGTGGTCAGAATAGACCATATTACTCTTAAGCCCTTCCCAGACTGTCTGCGTAACTGAATTTTATTTAAATGTAGTAAAATATTCAGTTTGTCACATAAATCGTTTCGACGGTCACCACTCCGTGGAGAGGCAGAGAGCAGTCACCAATATTGCAAAAGAAAATAGCAAAAAAAACACTTTTTGCTTAAACGGTTTTTTTTACACTCAATTTATATTTATTTATTATATTTTCTTTACACTAATTTTTTATTTGTTTCGATGGTAAATATTAATTACAGATTCAAAGTTTTTTGTTTTTAGAATCAAGTACCAATACGTTTTTCACCAACACGTTTTAATAACGACCCTCTAGAGCAGCGGTGTCGAAAGTTTTTATGTGCGCGTGCCAGAAAATTAACCGGGCAGATTTTAATTATGAAAAATGTATAAAAATATAGGTATTTCAGAATTTTCCTTATCCAATTTTAAAAATCAATATAGAAAAACTAAACTAAACATACATATATGATGCTTTTATACATAATCACTTTACCTTGTTACTACATAGTAACAATCTGTGGATGTACAAATAAATTTAAAATAAAACAAATAAAAAAATTCCAATGCTACAAAATACATCAAACAAAAATAGGAATATAGTACCAGTATCAAAAATTACATAACAAACATCATACCAATTAATTTTCAGAAAAATCCAAAATTTTTAAAACTTGGAAGCAACTCAATTGAAAGAACGGCAATCAAATGAAATCGAATACTTAAAAAATAATTTAAAAAATATTAATTCATAAATTCATTGGAAAATGTTAACAATCAATGGGATTTTTGTTGTTGTTTATTGGTAGACAAATATTTTATGACAGGATCATATTTTGATAATTTTAATAAAACACATGCTACACTGGATTCTTGTGTCATTCTATTTCTAAATTTGTTTTTTACAAAATTTAATTCAGAAAAAACTGATTCACACACATATGTGGAAGAAAAAATTTAATAGAATAGCTACCACCAGTTTTTTTTAAAGAATTAAATGTACGAGGAATGGCATTCAGTACTCATAATAGCTCTTTTTCCGCATTCATATGAAAGGTACTCATTAATCGATTATTTTCAATGGTTTCCAGTTAATTTCATAAATCGACAAACTTTTGTATACATATGGAAATGGATTGAAAATCAATCAATTGCATCTCAACATCTTCTAAATTCAGCGCCACTCAAAAATCATTAAATTAAGTTTATCTGCCGATATCGTGCCTGGGAAAATAATGAATTTAGCAAATGTTTTGAATTCTTTAAATCTTAAAGTAAATTCGAGACTGAAAAATCTTTTGTTAATTTAGTTTTATCATTTATTTTCATGGGAATCTAAATTTGCAAAGAATTGATTTTGATTTGGAAAATATTTATATAAAGGGTTTTCCAATAAGAGGTGTTGTTTTAATTAGCCCGCTATTTCGGTAGATGTCACTTTTGGAGTTGTCATTTTTGACATTTGACAAGGAAAAACTACGCCATTTACAAAAATGGAACGATACACGATTCAACAACGCATTGAAATTATTAAAATTCACTATAAAAATGGTGAAAATGTGGCAGAGGCGGTTCGTATAACTCGAACATTTTTGGGTCGTCGTGAAGCACCTTGTCGGACCGCAATACAGAAATTGGTAGAAAAATTCGGGCTGTCGGCACGTCGCACAAGAACAGCCGAGAATATTGCTGCTGTAGCCGAAAGTGTTGAAGAAAACCCAGTTTTGCCCATTCCTCGTCGTTCTTTGGAATTAGGCATTCCACAAACGTCATTACACCGTATTTTGCATAAAGATTTGGGTATTAAGGCTTATAAAGTTCAGTTAACACAAGAACTCAAGCCGGCCGATCATCAACAACGTCGAGTCTTTGCTGATTGGGTCCTTGAAATGCATGAAAATGATCCGGAATTCCATCGAAAATTCATCTTGAGTGATGATTCCCATTTCCACCTCGATGGCTTCGTCAACAAGCAAAATTGTCGCATCTGGGGCTCGGAAAACCCAAGAGTTATTGTTGAAAAGTCTCTCTATCCTCAACGTGTGACTGTTTGGTGCGGTTTATGGTCCCGCGGGGTCATTGGACTTTACTTTTTCGAAAATGAGGCTGGGGCAACAGTTACGGTGAATGGATTGCGCTATCGACAGATGATTAATGATTTTTTTATGGCCGGAATTGGATTGTATTGATCTGGACAATGTTTACTTTCAACAAGACGGCGCTACGTGCCATACAAGCAACGAAACCATTGATCTTTTATGGGAAAAGTTTCCGGACCGTGTTATCTCTCGAAGAGGTGATCACAATTGGCCACCGAGATCTTGTGACTTAACACCTTGCGACTTCTTCCTTTGGGTCCACGTGAATGATAAGGTCTACGCCAACAACCCAGCGTCGATTCAAGACTTCAAAGATGGAATTCGTGAGGCTATCGAGGACATAGGGAAGCCACTTTGCGATTTGGTTATGGAAAATTTCATGAAAAGGATATGGTCCTGTAGGCGTGGTCGTGGTGGTCATTTTGCTGATGTTATTTTCCATTACTAACGGCATACCTTCCTCTTTTTAATAAAATAAAGATCCGAACATTTGTCTCAAAAAATGGCATTTTTCTTTGAATATCAAATAACACCTCTTATTGGAAAACCCTATATGTTCGAAATAATGTTCCGAGTAAAAATTGTTAATTTAGTTTCGAAAACTTTAAATATATCAAATATTATATTAATTTCCATATTTCCACCTTGCAGTTTCACATTTAATTCATTTAAGTGCGAACAGAAGTCAGTAAAAAACATGAGTTTTGAAATCCATTTAGTGTCTATTAATTGGTTATATTTTTCAATTAATCTTTCATTATTTAATAAAAGTCTGATTTCATTTAAGCAATCAATGTCTCTTTGAACAACTCTTCCAAGACTTAACCTTCGGACGTTGTTGTACATCAAGAAACCATCGTACATACACTGAATTTACCTCATTTAATAGTTGAGAAAATTTTCGTTTATTTAAAAGGCGTGAAGATATAAAATTGACAAACTGTGTAATATGAATTATAATATCATCCAGTGACTTTACACCGACCTTTTCAGGTAAAGTTTCTGATGTATGATACAATGTATGCCGAGAATTGAATGTCCAACGAGCTGGTCAAACAAGCTCACAAGCCCATATGGCGGTCATGATCAGTCGTTACAGAAGCAATTTTGAAAGGACGTACGTTTTTTTCAGCAAGTGAATTTATAACTGCATTTTAAATATCTATTCCTTTTGTTATTGTTGCTAATGATGTTAAGCTTATCATTTCTTCTTTGATATTTTTTCCAATAGCGAAACGAATAAAAATTGCTAAACGCGCTGATCCAGTTATGTCAGTGCTCTTATCAAGACAAAGAGAAAATAAACCAGAAGTATTTATGTCCATTTTTTTCTGGTGAGTTATATTTGTAGCCCAAAGGGCCAAGATCCTGTCTTTCACAGTGTTTCTAGTCAAAGGCGTATATTTTATTCATAGAATGATTTTTTCATAGTTTTCAAAATCTTCAAACAAAATTGGTGCATATTTTTGCTTCTTTCATATATTCGCTATCACTAAATGGTTTTCCATCCGTCGCAATTAATTCTACGTTCTCTCAATTTTTGATTTCAACTCGTTGTCTCAGTTGCACTACAATAATGAATATCCAAATTCTTTACATGTAAATGACGAAAGTATATGACATTATTTGTTTCTTTCTAGAAAACAAGGAAAATTTCCAATATTGTTCGACTATCTTCCTATTAGGTTATCATTGACTTGACAGGTTCATTTTACAAAAGCACACGCAACTTCATCCAAAATATGGTTTAATTTTAAAATTAATCTATATTAAATCCAATTTAATAATGATTCGTTCACGTGCAGGCAAAATTTTCGTATGTGCCATCTTTGGCGCGCGTGCTATAGGTTCGCCACCACCGCTCTAGACGATCCGAATTTCTTGCCCAGCTTTTTCTTTTGCTATTTTCTCACGACGATGAGAAATCGTACGTGAGAAACTGTTAAAAAGTTTCTATGCGGACAAATCAGGCGCGAATCTAGCATTGAAATTAGCGGAGGGTCATCCTGCAATTAAATTTAGCAGAAACAAGAAAAAAACACAACTACATGTCCAACGCCGTAAATCGCTTAGTTTAGTCACGTATAGGGTTCCCAGAGAGACATATAGGAGAGAATAGAAATGTTTCAAAGACTCATGAAGAAATATACATATAAGATATATTTTATTAAAATTCAATACGGTTATATTATGTACATTCCATATGCATAGTAGATTTTATTTTTTTTAAAAGCTCAGCATCATTAACGAAAAAGTTATAGAAATTTTTGCAAGTGCAGTTGAAATTTTGTTCAAGAGTAATTTGGATTCCACCGAATGTATATTTAACCGATTTCTATCATTTCTCCATACATTTAGCATCAAACTAAAGACTCTTTCACTACTCGCGTTTGAATGTGGTATACATAGCAAATACAAAATTAATAAGTTTTTTCAAAATTTGGAAAATCGAACTCCAATAATATTTTCCATTTTTCTTCATATGTCGTGTTTACAAATAAATGTTTTAATGAGTAATATTTTGTTCTTAATAAAATATATTCCCGAAAAAGCATATCTTGATTAATATCCGTTATGAAGTATATTCTAATGACATCTGTAAAATCATTAAAACATGGAAAGATCTCCAATTTGGGAATATTGAGCTTTTGTAATCTATTATTAACGAATGAAAAACGTTTTTCGAAATATATGTTATTAACTCCTGTAAATATGCTTGTAAAGTTTTTTCTATTACTACAACATCATCTTTATTATTACATGACTTAATTTTTTGAGCAACAATAATGCCATAAAACTCTTCCTCAAGTCTTAATTGTAGCGATGACCTCAAATTTTCCATAATATCGTATAACTCAATTATCAATGGCTCATCGCCTTCTAATTTTGTAATAATATTATTAACTTCTGAACCAATACATGAAAAAAAACACAAATAGGCCTCTGCTAGTTCATTATTGAAAAATTTTTGGAGTATTTGAGGGCATCTTCCACTAGACAAAAAATAACTTTTGATTGGTTCGAAGTTTTCATAAAGTCGTTCAACTGCAGGCAGTAATGAAAGCCATCGAGTAGGAACGTGCCTCAGCAAGTTCTGATACTCGATGTCACAAAATTCGTAAAATTTGATCAACTCTTATTTTCTTTTAGTATGTGAGGAGAATTCATTATAAATTTTAATAATAATTAATTCTATGTCGAATATAAGACGACTACATGCCTTTTTGATTGCGTTGTGTAATATATGACATAAACAACCTACATCGATTAGATTCGGATTGTATTTTCTCAACTCAGTAAAAACGCTTTGGTTTATCCCAAAGTTCACGCTTGCATTATCAACACAATAACTGACAATGTTTTTAGCTGAAAGTCCGTTTCGTTCTAGATTTCTGACCAAACTTGCTGAAATGTCTTTAGACGTTTCCGAAGTTAAATCATAAAAGTTTAGTAACTTGACTTGAACACCGTCCTTTTTTTAAGTATCTCACCACTAAAGGAAACATTTTTATGTTTCCTCTATTGGAAGCATCGGTTAATATAGAAAATGGATGGCTATTTACTAAACTTTTTATGATTGTTTCCTGGGACTCATTAGCTAATACTTTAGTGATTTTTCTACATTTCGTTCGCGCACAAGTAAATTTACCTAAACATTACATATAGTAAAAGCATGTTGAATCTCGAATGCAGAAAATTTGTAACCTGCAATTGTTGAATCGGGAAGTAATGTGGACATTAAGGCTGGGTCTATGTCATAATTGGGACAACTCGGTGCACAGTTAGCAAGATGGGGCGGGGCGTTAAGATTTTTGAATAAATCGCAAATTGGAACATTTATTTAAACTCCTAAGGCAACAAAATAACGTTTTTTAATTTTTAAATTTGTCCTTCAATTTTTAGTGAAAATGATTTGAATATGAAAATTCAATTATTTTCTTTTACTTTCTTTGGTTTGCGGAGCGGAGCTGCCACAAATTTGAACTAAATTAAATAAATTTTTAACATAAGCTTTTTGAAGTCAATAAGCAGAAAATAACGTTTTCCGATTTTTAAAAATCCAATTATATCTGCGACAATTTGACGCTATAGATTGCTTTACCCGCTTTTTACCCATTAAGAAAGCAATCTATTGCATACAATTTTCATAAAAGTAAGTGGATTTTTAAAAATTGGAAAAAGGTATTTTCTGCTTATTAACTTCGAAAAGCTTATATTAAAAATTTATTTAATTTAGTTCAAATTTGTGGCAGCCCCGCTCCGCAAACCAGAGAAATTTAAAAAAAATCATTGAATTTTCATTTTTAAATCAATTTCATTAAAAATTGGGGGACAAATTTAAAAATTGGAAAACATTATTTTGTTGCTTTAGGTGTTTTAAATAAATATTCCATTAATCAATTTGCGATTTATTCAAAAATCTTAACGCCCCGCTCCATCTTGCTAACTGTGCGCCGAGTTGTCCCAATTATGACATAGACCCAGCCTTAAGGAAATTGAGCAAGACGCCGAATTGTAACAGAATGGTAAACAAAGGTTGCTTCTGCGGCAGTAATTTTCTTTTGAGATGAATTAAGTCCATAACTTGACACCCTTACAAATGCCTCGATATTTCTGTTCTTACTTCGATTGAAACTTTCTATATGCTTTTGGCCTCCATAACATATTTTAAATTCAATATTACACGGTAAGCATTTTGCATACTCCGGCCCTTTCCTTGCTGATATGATCCAATCCAACTTATAATATTTCTTCGACGAATTGATAAAAGCGGGACATTTCTTTCCAGCTTGACAAATTCAAGAAAAGCGGGATTTAGATAATAAAAAACACTAGAAGATGGACTGTCCCGCTCAAAACTGGACACCTGGCAACCCTAGTCACGTAGTAGTGCGGTATAAGTAAGGTTTCCGCACTAAGCGGTGTGGATGATGTGTCATTTTGTAATATAATTTAAAAAAAAAATTTATTAATAGAATGGTAGTTAAGCGTGCAAACTGCAGGAGTCATTCAATGCAAACTTTTCTCAGTGTTACACACTGGCATGAACTGCTCGATATGCTATTTCATGAGGGGACAATTTTTGTGTCAAAAATAGTTCTAACGTGCGTCGGTGCCAACATTGAAAAAACCGTTGGTGGGAAGTTGTAAAGTGATTTTAATAAAACCTTTCGAATTTCTGTTGAGTATCACTGAATATATCGCCGTTGATAAAACACATTTTATCACTAAATCACGCAAATAATTAATTTAAAAACATTTATTTCGAAATTTTACTTTGTTGTTTGCAGTTCTGTCTCAATTCGTACTTGGCGCTTAGACCGAAAGATAACGCTATATAGAAGTGAACTCCCTTTCTGCATATTTCTATGGACGTAGTCAGTCCGTATTATACATGTCAGTGGTTTTACATAAGAACGCTGCAAATATTTTAGAATATTAGGAGTTAGGACTAAGTTAGTGCTCTGATATGGTAGTGAGGGAATCTATTTCATGGGAAGTATTTCTCGAGGGTGGTGGATCGCGTAAAGTAGTGGTCCCAAACTCACACGCATACAATAGTGTTCATTGAAATAAATTTTTATTTTTAAGTTTTGGAATAACAATATTTTGTATAATTTTTGAATTTAAATTAAAATAAAAAATATGTTTGTTCAATTAACGCAAGTAATTAAATATTTTTACTTTAATTTCTTTTATTTTGGGGGGGGGGGTTATGACCCCCTGGATCCGCCACTGAGAGCGATTTCATGAAAAGAAAGTGAAATCTGATATGCGTGTTGTTTTCGTCTTAAAATATTATTTTTAATGCGTCAAGAATAACTGTATATGTCTGTACATGCATTTTCGATTGGAGGAATTAAAGAAATGTAGGTATGTCCCTGCAGTTTGGAGGAATTAAAGCGATATATTTGGGTATACTATTTTCATACGAATAAGAAGAAAACATCGTATGAAGGTGTCGTGGAAGTTGAATGTGTATCTTGATAATAAAATGCAATTTATGCTTAATTGCATTTAATTATACACTCTAAAAAATGAACTGAATTTTACTACCACTACGGCCTTATTTTTATAACTTATTAGCTGCAATTTTATTTTACTTGCGCAATTTTACACATTTTATACGTAAAGCATAATTTTATAGGTAAAATTGCACAATTTTCCCAATTTTCCGCAATTATGTTTAAAATTCAACTATATATGCTTAATTTTACGCCACCAGTGGAAATTTACATAACTGGAGACGTAAATTTCTCAGAAGCGTACATTTGTGGCCTCTAATAATATTCTAAGGAAAAAAATCCCATTAAATGTCTAAGAAAAATTAATGTGTTCCTTACATCAGGTCGAGAAATCGGTGATTTTATATTGGAGCATTACTGGTTTTTGTTCTACTTTCCAGGCCCTTGTGTTTTATTAGCTTGTCTGTGGTTATGATACGTAAAAGAGGAGGAGAGGAAGTAGTTGTGTTAACTATTGGTTCGCTAAGTGTGGTGCCAGCAATTTTAATGTGCAATATAATACTAGTTGATAAAAGACTGTTGTATTTGTGATTTTACCAGAAATGCTACATAATTTTACTATCACTACGACTATCTTACTTTTACTGTAATACATGCTATAAATTTCTTTTACTTGCATAATATTACACATTTTAATCGTAAATATACACACTTTTCCTAATTTTCCACAATTTTTTGTAGAATTCAATTATACATTCTTAATTTTACGTTACCAATGGAAATTTACATAATTGGGGACGTAAATTCTCGGAAAAGTAATATTGTGCTGCTGTGTCTTCGGTTTGGAGCATTACTCACTTGGCTATGATACGTAAAAGAGGAAGGACTTAATCTTTCACAAGTGATTTTCTTTTAGAAAATAGCATTTTAGTTTTGATTATATTCTTATGAGGAAACTATTGGTTCGCTAAGTGTGGTGCTAGAAATTTTAAATCCTAATATAATACTAGTTTATAAAATACTGTGGTTTTTGTGATTTTACAAGGAATGGTACGTAATCGATAAAATATTATTCATGAATGGTAACTATTTTTAATGTTTTTCTTTGTTTATTGCAAAAAGAATAATAATAATAATAATATTTATAATATTTGGGTAATTTACTGTAATATATCCTGTAATCTTATTTTGCTTGCATAATATTACACATTTTAATCATAAATAGACACATTTTTCCTAATTTTCCACAATTATGTGTAGAATTCAATTATACATTCTTAATTTTACGCCACCAACGGAAATTTACATAATTGGGGACGTAAATTTCTCGGAAGAGTAAAATTGTTCTGCTGTGGCTTCGGTTTGGAGCATTAGTCACTTGGTTATGATACGTGAAAGTGGAAGGGCTTAATCTTTCTCAAGTGATTTGATTTTGGATAATAGCATTTTAGTTTTGATAATACTGTTATGAGGAAACTATTGGTTCGCTAAGTATGATGCTAGAAATTTTAAAGTGAAATATAATACTAGTTGATAAAATTTAGTCGTATTTGTGATTTTACCAGAAATGCTACATAATTTTACTATCACTACAACTATCTTACTTTTACCGTAATACATGCTATAATTTTCTTTTACTTGCATAATATTACACATTTTAATCGTAAATATACACATTTTTCATAATACTGTGGTTTTTGTGATTTTACAAGGAATGGTACGTAATCGGTAAAATAATATTCATGAATGGTAACTATTTTTAATGTTTTTCTTTGTTTATTGCAAATAATAATATATAAAACATTCATATATAATAATAATAATACTTATAATATTTGGGTAAAAACAAAGTATGATGATAAATAGTTATTTTTATCATGAATGATAAAAATTATACAATCATAAAAGTTATATTCATTGATATAGAAATTTGAAGGAAACTAAAAATTTATTTTAAATTTTAAATCGTCAAAATATTTTTTTTTGCTCCGGTAGTGTATATAGATTTACACAGATTTTTTTCTATCTCTGCTTGCATTGCAAGACTCTATGCACTAAAAGTCAAGACAATATTTCAGTTTATTTAAATTTACAATCACAGTAATTATATACAGCAAAAACTTTCTGTATTCTCCAGCACAAGTGGAAGTCCGATATAGTTTATCGTGTTTTTTTATAATCAATTAAAGTCATTTTTATTCGTTATTCATTAGTAACCATACCAAAGTAGTACTAAGTAATTTAAAATGTATGCTTGTAATATGTGCAAAGATAGAAAGCAATCAATTATTTCTTATAATAAGCATCTATATCTTCACAGAATGAATAAAAATGGAAATTTTTATTGTTTGTGGGAATCATGTCAGAAGATATTCTCTAATTACAGAAGTTACCAAACACACTGGCATCGTAAACATGCGAACAGCCTTAGTGCAAGTAATAAATGCCTAGAAATTAAAAAAAAATATAAGTCTTGCGTTAAAGAGTGCAGCTTTCAGTCAAGCAATTTCAAAGAAATTTCTTCCCATTTGGTACATCATTTAAATGCTTATTCTGAAATTACTTGTCCTTTAAGTAAATGCTTGAAAAAATTCAAAAATAAATTTACTTTCAGAACGCATTGCTACAGAAAGCACAAAAATAATAAGCTGAGCGAAAATAACACCGAGTTGTTCACTTGTAATGTTATTGAAAAACTTTCTGAGGAACACTCTTTGGACACAAGCAATCATTTAGAAAAAGGAAATATTTTTGGTAATTTGTTCTTAACTTTGAAGGCTAAGTTCGGAGCTTCTGACACAGCATCACGTTTTTTACACGACGAACTCTTAGACATTTTAAATCACCAGAGAGAACAAAATTTGAATTTAATTAATTCTCTAAATTTGATTGATGATACAAATTCAATTGCTAATTTCAAGGAAGGCTATGTCCTCAGTACCACAAAACAAATTTCTGATCTTTCAAAATTCAGCACAAAATATAAACGGGTAGAGTATATAAAAAATCATAAAATTTATGTTGCTCCGGAACAAATAACGTTGGGCGTTGACAACTATCATAATAAATGCTATTTTCATTATATCCCAATACTAAAAACAATACAGTCGTTAATGAACGACAAAGATTTCTTCACTCTTTTTCACAAACAGAAGATGCGCAAATCAGATATTTTGTCTGACTATAGCGACGGATCGGTTTTCTTAAAAAATAAATTCTTCAATAGTAACTCCAAGCGCATTGAATTGTTGCTTTTTCAAGACGCATATGAAAACTGTAACCCCTTGGGATCCGCTAAGAGTAAACATAAACTAATAGGCATTTATATGATGGTAGGAAACATTGATGTTCAATACAGATATAAAACCGAAAATATCCAGTTGGTTGCTTTATGCAAGGAGACACACGTAAAAAAATTTGGGTACGATATTATTTTACAGCCAATAATAAAGGACCTTTTAAAACTAGAAGAAGAGGGTTTAGAAATTGCAAATCCTTTCAATGATTCTATTATTAAGTACTATGGAAGCCTGTATGCAATGATTGGAGAAAACCTTGGAAGCCATCAAATAGGTGGTTTTACCGAAAATTTTAGTAGTTCAGATTATCTCTGTCGATTTTGTTTCTATAGGAGAGAATCACTTCGAAATAATGATTTAGAGCCCGCAAAGAGGAGAGATATAACAAATTACAGAGAAAATCTTAATAATTTAGCATTTAGTGGACAAAATTTTGAAAAAGGCATAAAAAGAAATTCCATTCTTAATACCTTAAAATATTACCATGTTTGTAATCCGGGTCTACCACCTTGTATATCACATGATTTGTTTGAAGGTATAGTTCCTTATGATTTAATGGAAATTTTAAAATATTTTTGTGTTAATAATATTACTTCAATTGATTATGTCAATATGGCTTTAGCATCTTTAAGGAAATTATTTAAACTAAACCTATCTTTTGCTAACATTTACTTGACCTCAAAGAAAATAATTGGAAAAGCTGATGAAATCCGCCACATATTGTTTTTATTGCCTTTAATATTACTAGATCGCATGGAAAATTATGAAGATCCCATTTGGAAATTCTTCTCTGTTCTTATAGAAATGTGTCGACTTATATGTGCTTCAGAAATTTCTTTAGAACAGCTGTCATTGCTTAGGCACTTTACAGATGTTTATTTTGAGAGGAGACAAGATTGCTTCCCAAATATGAAGCTAAGACCTAAACATCATTATATTTGGCACTACTCTGATCTTATTCGTGAAATGGGTCCTTTGAAGTCTCTATGGACAATGGATTTTGAACGTAAGCATCAATATTTTAAAACTGTTGCAAGAAAATCAAAAAATTTTAAAAATATCACTCATACACTTTCTGAAAATTATCAAATTTCGCAAGCAATCCTTTTTGAAAATCGTTTCAGATTTGATTTACTTTGTGATGATTCACATGTTTTTACAAGGGATATGTATAACGTAGACTTACCAAATGATTTTATCTTTGTTTCCAAAAAGATTTGCTATCTTGATACTATATACAAAGAAAATGACTATATTTTAGTTGGTTGCGACGAATTAGGTAACATAGATATTTTGAGAATCGAAGCCATATTCATTGATAAAAGTTATAAAAATGCAATGTTTTTTGGATCAATTGTAAAAATGTGGTATAATTCAAATGTTATTCTTTATCAAAGCTATAGCGTAGATAAATCATATGCTTTAATACAATTAGAGAAACTTTTATTAAAGAAGCCGGTATACGTTTATAGAAATAAGAAGACATCCTATTGTTCTTTACTGTCCTCTTTTGCTTCGTCTTGTTAAAAAAAAATTATCATAAAGAATACCAATATAAGTATTTTAAAAAAATAAATATATAATACAAATAATTTTTAAATTTTTCTTTCAATAAATATTCTGATTGTACCAAAAACGTTTACATATAATATGTATAATATATAAGAGATTGTAATGTGTCTTTACTTTCAAGTTCATAATTTAAATACAAATATTGGTTCGCTACAGATAAGTAAAACAGTTGCACATTTCTAGTAATTAAGGCTAGCAGAATGGAGAAGTATTTATTTAAGATATGGAGCTGCGACAGACGACTAAAAAAGTCTTTTCTGTGTGTGCCAACTTTAAAGAACGTAATTGAAAAAGGTAGTATGAATATTATTCTAAAAATGAGATATTTTATATAAGTTCTTACTTTCAGCTCTCAATTATGGAATAATAGGGGATAAAATAGTTATTGAAGGTGATGGCACTGAAATCTGTGATGACGAAACCTTGGCGTTTTATGCTGAAGACAAGATAATCTTTCAATTGCTTAAGTACGAAGACATTTGGCTTCCTGCAGAGCCACAAAATTTATCGGGTCTACTTGATGAAAATAATGTTTGTGAAGAAATATTAGATATTCAAAACATTTCACAACTGAAAGAAAATCTACAATATCAGAAACAGCAAGACAATAATATCGGACTGCCACCAGGAAAAGGAAGCCTAGAACACCAATCTGATATTATATTTTTAAATGTTCCAGCATCTCCGGCACAATCTGTGGAAACGACATTATCCATGAGCAGTACAGCTCTCTCGTCAGCTTCGGACACAACCACTCAATTTAAAAAAATGTTTTCCGATTTTAAGATTCCCTGGTATAAGATGCCATCGGATATTAATGAACTGTTAAAAAATAATAAAAAAATGGGGAAAAGGATGAATGCCTTAGCGAACATTTTAGTTGATGAAATGAGACGGTATTCTTATTATATTCCGATGGGAATATTTCGATCAATCGCTCAACAGGCAGCTGCAAAATATCCAAACTCTTTTATTGAAAAGGATGCTGAGGGAAGAATCATTTCGACAACCCCGATTGCCTTGATAAGTATGATGAAAAACAGAAATAATTTTCTAAATAGAGAACCTAAGAGACAAAAGCCTGAATTGGATCCTAATATTCCACTTAAGCAACGAAAAACTGCAAATCTTTTGAAACAAACTTGTAATAACTGGCAACCTAAGAATTTGCCTCCAGAAGATTCTGCTTCCAGTATGGAATATAAAAGAAAGTACATTCTGGATGCTCACAACAACGATAATCTCAGCTCCGAGGAAAAACGGAATGTTAAGGCTTATATGAAAGATTGCTTTGGTATCCAGCGATTATTCTTCAACAACCGGAAGCAGATACCAACAGTGAATGACATAAAAAACACTTGGCCTTTTATTTTCCAACGCGATATTCTTTATGAACACTTTAAGCAATTAATGGACTTGGATCCAAATGATTTCATAAAGGAGTTCAAAAATGAAGAAGACAAAGTATTCAATTTTTTTAAAACATCCAAAAGGAAAGATATCTCCTCATCTGTACAAAAATCGACAGAAGGTATAATTAAAGCTATCGCGCTTTATTTTAAAGAGAATCCTGATTTCGTATACAAACATTTTAATGTAAGTTGATAAAGTATAGATATTAAAAACTATATTATAAATTTTCTGATTTTACAGTTTGGATGTACCTTTGATGAAGTTATAGCGAGCATATCTACTAATTCCCCATGGCTGGCAATATCTGGTGAGTAAATATTATGTATAAGCATCCTATAAAGTACAAGTTCCTTAAAATATTTAGGAAAAACAATAAGTCCATTTTAATGTATATAGTAAAGTATGTATTCTTTATCAGAACACAACAACTTTAATATTAATTTCTAGCATTTTTAACGCCTATATTGTTATAAGAGAGTAACAGATAAATGTTAACCATACGTACTTTCTATCAGAACGTAATTTTCATCTTGACTTGGAATAATTATGAAACTTCTACTTTCTATTACAGAACTATCACTGACTGGCTCAATGGTAGCTTACATCTTCTTAGAGAAAACACTTGTCTTTACAATACATGAAGTGGACCTTGTTCAATTATTGGCGGATATCTTATGTTTTTATTATGTATTTAATATCATGTATCCAAAAGAAATTTCTCAAACTATGGAGTTTATTTTTCAATATTATTTTAAAAGCTACAATGATTTGGTGAGAGGTTCAAAAAGACACATAAATAATGTAAATAAAATTAAAAATTTAATTGTTAAATTAAAAGATATATAACATAAGTACATAAGTACCTATTTAAAAAATAATGTGCAAAGAATATTTTTATGTTAAACTTAATTGGAATTCTAAGTATGGATAATGTTTAAGTTTTTATATACGAAATTCAGATTTAAACGCCAATACTAAAAACATTGGTACTCAATCAGATAAACAACATATTTTATGATAAAATGTGGGCTAACTCTAATAGTTTTGGATATACAGTATGAATAAGATTTTTACCATTTTATAATGTAGCTTCCAAGATAGATTTCTATTCTATTTGTAATAAATCTCGTTTTTGAATAGAGTGCAGTTCGCCTCTTTCATATAATTTAGAACTACCGCTGTATTCCTTCCCAATCTAGACAATTACGTATTTTTATTGTGAAACATTTGATCAAGTTCTGGACTGAAACTAAGAATCGAAAAGCTTCCACTTTAATTAAAATCATCCACAGTCCTTTTCTTGAAGTAAATTTTGTGATAATTGCTTTACAAATGAAAATTTAGAGCGCTCCGAATTTTTTACTTTTTAAGGGGGCGAACGGTTTCCTGTACAACGACAGGTACTAATAGGTGTTAATTATACTTTAGAAAAGGTTACAAACTATTTTTAACCCCTTACCTCCAAAATCACTAGTGTTCATTGACCATTTAAATACAATTGTCTCTTTGTTTGAGTTAGTACCTACTGTCTCTTTTAAAGCATTGTTTAAATCTGAAACACGCGTTTACATATTTATATGAGAAAAAATTATTATGTTTAATTACATTTATATCTAAGAATATATACACATATATATATATTATTATCATCGTTGCATTGCAGTAAAATTTAATTAAGTATCAAGTTTAAAAAGACGTTGTAATATATAATCTTTTAGAAATATTACGCTATCTAAGTACATACTTGCTTATTTATTCCTTCCTCGGAATTACCAAATAGTTTTCAGCATGCGACGTAGATATATAAAATTTACGGAGAAGCAATTGGAAATGAAAAGCTTGTCTATTACTTAAAATTTTTTGTGAATTCGAGAAAATAATTGCTTGAAAATAGCAACACTTTCTTTTCCAATTAGATCTTAGATTATAGCTGCATGTCGTCCCGGTGAATTTTATTCGACACTGCCCACACGCATTAGAAATTGCCTAATTTTCGTTTAATGCATCTAAGTTACAATTTATTTTTATTTTATTATTACAGCATTTTTTTACGTTAAGTGACTTGAATATTTATATACCCTGTTACGTTGTGTATAACTTTCGAGAAGTTATATGTAATAAATATTTTTGTAAAATTATAAATATATGCTTTTCTTGTTAGGTATATGATTTCAATTTAATCTATACGGTTATCAAGTTATGGGAGATTGGAAATTTTATACACGGTATTCTCATAAAAATAGTAAATGCAGTTTCAAAAATGCACTAAATAAGGCAACCCAATCTTGGTGTTGCCATATAAAAATTCAGGCTTTTTACATATACTGCGAAAACCATCAGTCCTAGACTTTTATTGTACTGAAAAGCTCTTCAGAATATGAAATCCTATGAAATCAGTTATAATATGTTCACTATCCGACGAACCGTTCTAGAAATAGAATGTTACGTAAAATTCTACCCTGCGGTGGTGATAATAAGTCTCAGAGGTTGGAGATTTACAAAAATAAGATGTAAGGAAACAAACATCTGAGCCATAAGTTTACTTAAAAATGTGTAGGAAAACTCATTTATAGACGTAATTTTACATAAAAATGTGTAAAGAAGCATATACAAGGGCGTAAAATTACATTAAAAAGTTGTAGGGAAATGCACATATTGGCGTAAATTTACATAAAAAGGTGTAAAGAAATACACATAAGGGCGTAAAATTACATTAAAAAGTTTTAGGGAAATGCACATATTGGCGTAAATTTACATAAAAAGGTGTAAAGAAATACACATAAGGGCGTAAAATTATACTAAAAAGTTTTAGGGAAATGCACATATTGGCGTAAATTTACATAAAAAGGTGTAAAGAAATACACATAAGGGCGTAAAATTATACTAAAAAGTTGTAGGGAAATACACATATTGGCGTAAATTTACATAAAAGGGTGTAAAAAAATACACATAAGGGCGTAAAATTACATTAAGAATTTGTAGGGAAATAAACATCTTGGCGTGAATATACATAAAAAGGTGTCAATATATACACATAAGGGCGTAATGTTACATTAAAAAGATGTACGGAAATACACCTCTTTGGCGTAAGTTTACATAAGGAAGGTGTAGGTAAATATACACAAATTGCGTAAAATAACTGTGTTTACGCATCAATGTAATTTTACGACTACTATCACAGGAATTCAATTTCCTACCATTTTGATGGTAAATATTTCTTAGAGTGAATTTGAGAGAATTAATTTAAATGAAATTTAGATTGAATTATGTTGGTTTAAAAAATTTCATGTTTTCAGGGGCAAATTGTAATGCTTCAAAATATTGTATAAGATAATAAATTGCTGTGTTGAACTTATTGTTGTGAATCGGAGCATTGAGCACCTGAGTCACAGCAAAATGAGGTGCATCAAGCACCCTTTTGCAACATTTCGGTTCAATTTTAAATGGAGAAAATTTTACTCTATATTATTGAATTTGAATTAAAAACATCATTAAAATCAACTGAATTTATTGGAGAGTGGAAAATTTTTCAATAAAATCAGTACAGTGACAGCCGTTATCTAATGAAATCTCTTTGCAGCTCTTCTTCACTTTTTAACCTTTTTAACAAAAAAAAAAAAACGTTTTTTCCGTTTAAATATTTAGCAGCTTACAGCAAATATTCTCAAATTGACTAATAGCATTTTATTAAATTATTAAACGCTTTCAGGTTTTTTACTCACAGTGAGGAGCTGCCAAGTGATGTCAGTGACATTTCAAATGAACTAATTTTCATCTGTACCGTTTCACACCTCGTGATTTCCTTAAAAGACTGAATTTCAAATTAAGTTATAATGGAGACAACATGTCTAATGTATGGGGTTATGGATGAGATGGACACTCAAACAAGATAGTACTTCTAAAGAATCAAGATGGATCTTAAACCAATAATTGTGAAGAAACATTGGATACACTTTCCAGAATCACGGAGAGACCAAGAAATAACCGAGATATATAATTGCCTCAACATGAGCACAACGGTGTCTGAAAAAAGGAAAAAAATTATCTCAGGGCGTATCTTCACTGCTGAAAAGGTAATATATGCCATAAGCAGTTCCAAACCTCATACGGCCCCAGAAGGAGTTGGCGCCTATTCCTATATACATATATATGTACATATATATCCTCAAACATGGAGAGATGCAAAGGTTATCTTCGCTCTAGATGGCAATAAGCGGAACAGCCTAAAGCCAAAGTTATACCGCCCGATCACACTGACATATCTTTTCTGAAAACTATTGAAACGTTACTAAATGAATACATTATAATCCCGTAGTAAAAAGTGATTTCATGGTCATCGGTACGCTTACCAATCAGGGAAATCAATCACTCATGCCTTACATAATCTCGTTAATAAGATTGAAAATACAAATCGCAAAGGTAAGTAGTATTATTTGCATCAATAGAAGGACCGTCTTGGAGAAAAGGCTGTAAATCATCCACAGTAGCATGGATAAGCGAGATGACAAAAATCAGAAGATTACGGCTTCCGTAGAGAGTTAATCTATCATAATTAGTGCACAGAAGGGCTGCCTATAGATTGGAGTTATATCCAGCCTTTCGTGTTTCGATGGTGATAGGCGATCTCTTGAAAACAAGACCCAATGCAAAGAACCCAAGAATTTGTTTCTAGCTGTTCAGAAAACAAGGTCTAATCATAAATCCTAGCAAAAACAGTATGGTCCCTTTCAAAAGGAGAAGGAAACTTAATCTAAAATCACCCTCCTTCCACGGAATGAACATAGAACTCTCTCAAAGGATAAAGTGTCTAGGTTTTATCCTCGATCAGAGGCTAACAAGGAACCAACTTTTGGCGAAGCTCATACAGAAAGCTACAGCAACTTTTTGATTATGTCAAAGACTACCAAAACAGTGGACCGAATTTCCCACGCGAATCATCGTCTGGTATACAGACTGATCTAGGAAAGACCGCACAGTGCGTGTAGGGGTATATGAGCCAAGAGGGAAGTGGCACAAGCGCGTAGAATCCTACCAAACTGTTTTGCAAACAGAAATGTGCATTAGAAGTTATTTACAAGGAGGCTATCGGCATGCACTCATAGGTATATATAAACTCCGATAGCCAAACCATGCTCTCATTAGTCTCGCCACATATTGCTGCGGCGAGGTTTTTGTAATCCCTTCAGACATCCAGAAAACTAACCATGAAGCAAATATCCTCTTTAAAATAGGGAAACATGCACTGGACATAATACGACAGGGACATAGCACAAAACTTCTGTTGCGTTTCAGTGCTTAGAGGCCAGTTTTTCGACCTCACTCCCCTGTTTATTATAATAATACTGTAATAATGAATCAAATGGGATTGATTAATTCTCATCTACCATCAGTCATCCATCAACTATCACAATTTCGCTTTGAAATTAATATGTCATTAAAACTGCCGCCATAAAGGTTAATTCCGGCTGTCAACAGTTTCGCAGTCACTGGCTCAATAATCGTGGAAGAAATTTGCGTTTTACAAAAGTAGCAGAAAACTCTCATAAACTATGTTTGACATCCGTTCGGAAGTGCTTCCTGGGCAAAACTTCATCTACAACGCCTTCCCTATATTTTTTTAAAGTTTTCTATAAATTTGTTTATCCCACTTTATCCCCTTTCTCTTTGCGACTGTGGATGTTATTTTCCAATTCAGCCAAGTTTTTCCATTCCTATCAGAAAGTCAAAAGACAAACTTCTGGAGATTCTGTTCTAAATCAATTCGGAAAGTGATCAAAACTTTAATCGGAACTTCTTATAACAAAAAATAATATGAAGTCGAAATGGGAATATGGGTAATTGTGTACAGCTGTCGGGTTGGTGGAACCACGGATATAAATTTTGTATTAAATTATCTCTAGGAAGTCTGCGGTTACATAAGATAGAATTTTGCACAATTATTTGAAGCGAATATGATTTAAACGCTGCTATGCAATCAAGTCCTCTATTATTTAAATATTTAGCTGTATTTTGATTCCAACTTAAAGGAAATTTATCTGGAGTATGCACAATCTTTTCTAATTACACAGACAATTATGGAATATTACCAAAGTCAATGCGTACTGTGAAAACTAAATGGCACTCTACAAGGTGTTTAAAAAATGCGGTTCGTAAAAGGATGAATGCTGTTAAATTTAAACAAATTAGAATAACAACAAAAAACTTTTGTCGGGCTTCTCGGATACTTATTTATTCTTATGTAACAACGCTTTTTAGGAGGGTTATAAGTTTTAACAATAGAAAAGATGTAATTAGTCTAAGACGATATTATTATACCTTAGATGAAAATAATAGTGAAATTAAGTGGAAACCCTAAGTTTTGTATTGCAACAATAAGAAGCGGTTGCCTGATTTTTTTGCATTTATAAAATTGTATATGCCATTTTTATGGAAACGCCCTGTACAAATTTCAGGTCTCCAGGTCGAAGTATAAAGGGAAATTTTTGTATCGCAACCATAGGAATGGGTTACCTGATTTGGACGTGTGTAAATTTTTAGCCTTCTAAGTGCACGCGTTATTGAGTTATCGTTAGGAAAGACAGATAGACAGAATGATCAACTTAGCATACGGTATAACATATGAGATTTCAACTAGGGTATAATAAGAATAAAAAACTCACAGAGCAAACTCGCATGATGTGCGGTAATTGTTTTTTCTGAGTATAAATTGGGATCATTGTAATGAACGTTAATTACCTTCCATCGAAAACTTAGGCCTAAGAAATAATTTGTTGAAAGGATTTAGTTCTGGAGCTAAATCTTGAAAAGTATGCTGCTCTATGCAAATGCTTTAAGCTTTTGGTTCTTGAAGGTGGTTTCTCAATGTAATGAATCCTCTCAGAGTTTCAGCACTCAATCACTTTAGAGTGAGACAAGGTGTTAAAAACCCAACTTTGACTTAAGTTTAACATCGTTTTATTTGAATGACCAACAATTCCTGTTACTTTCAAAGTAGGAGAATATACGTGTGATATTTGTTCACAGTTAAAATTATTCTATATATTCGTATTATTTAAATCACAGTTTAGGTAACAGAATAGCCATAGGTCATAATTAAAATAATACATAAAATAAATTTAGTCCATTGCAGATTAATTCAAAATTTTAATTGTATGGTAGCCTACGTATTTTTAATAAATGATAGCATGCAGCTGTACGGAGCTGCATTTAAGTTTGAAACAAAAAGAAAGGTAATTACCGGTTATAAAATTTTAAGTGAATATATTTATATTACCAAACAACATACGTAGTAATGTATATGCGTCTTTGATAAGCAATTTATGCAATTTTACGGTCATTTAATAAGCAGCAGTCAAAAATTTTATTTATTTGTTTGAGTTTGGGTGTTCGAACGACTGTCAGCGTGTTGGTAGAGAAGGGCTGGGGGAAGGGTGGCATGCTCTCCCCGGTTCTCTGGTGGATGTTGGTAAACTCTCCTTCCATCACGGCACTGAAAACTGCAGGATTCCCATGTGAGGCATATGCTCATTACCAGGCACAGAACGGTTGCTGTCTGTGCTCATACCGAACGAGGCCCTAATACTGTTGAGGACTGGGGCACCCTCCGTCATGATATGACAGTGAACCCAAATATCAAGCACCTCTGTGTCTACCTTGACTCGAAGATGACTTGGGGCATACAACTTTGCCTGCACTTGAGATATGAAACCATGTACACTGTATGTACACCTCGATTGTAAGATCCATGATCAAATATGCCTCTTGTGTATGATGGCCGATCCCAAAGCTGGTCGCCCACCAAAGGCTTGATTGCCTGGGAGTTACAGGCTCCATGCGATCACGGCTACTGCTGCCTTTGAGGTCTTACTAAATCTGCTACGCCAGGATCTTGTCATTCAGGCAGATTCCCGTAGACTGCTGGCATGAGCATGCTTGGATGACGGCTGCAATAATCCTCCCTATTGCTCATTTGCATGCGGGCTGGGACAGAAAACCCCACTTGCTGCGATGGTACCAGCGCTTCGTTTCGTACTTCGCTTCTCTGTAGGATTTTCTGAAAAAGAATCGTGGGCTGAGGGAAGCGTCTTATCGTGCCTAATCCGGACCGCTATTTCTTGTTTAGATGGAAAGCTTGAGACGACAGAACACGGTTTGCGTGCTTGCCTGGCCTTTGTCCGTAGCAGGCTGGATACACTTGGGGCTGCCCCATTGTCTGTGTGATGAAAAACTTACTTCAATTACATTAACCTGTTACGCTTCAATAAGAGGATGTGGTAGTAAGTTAAGGTCAAATCAAATTCAATTGAATCACTAATAAGGTGAAGCTGTCTCGGTCTTTCATTGTCTCACTATTGACCTTCTATTCGTCCTCAAGTCTCCCAAGGGCGGCTCCTCACTTGACGCATAGGAAGCACTGTTTGCCTTGACAAAATGGAAAAATTCAAATATAAATGATAAATTATTTTGTATTAAAATATTCTCAGAACACTTAAAATTTTTTTTATAAAATTCAAACAATTTTACTGGCATCACTAGATACAACCTGAAATATTTTGTAAGTAACGCCCCATTTTCTCATACAAACCAAGAGCATACCACCCATTATAACCTACTGTATGGAGCGCTGACCAAAATGTAGCGTATGCCTCACCCAACACCAGATCTACACCGACTTGGCTTTCCAAAACCCTCCACAATACTTCAGAAGCCTTGAAACGGACATCTATATGTGTGCCTGTGGATCCATTCGCGTAAATGTTCCAATGGCAAAATTCAGACATTGACTTTATAATATGCTATGGGGCCTAAACTAGTATCCTGCAGTAATTTTAAGCTCGACTCCTTACCTTACCAAGGGCTACACTAACTGCATACTTACCAAAATAATAAAGTAGTTTTGATTACAAAGTAGAATTACCATTTTATGCTCAATAACTCTCAGTATCCATAGTGTATGTCGGGCTGGAGTCCGAATCTTTAGGCAGACAAATTCCATTTCATCAGACCATGGTGTAACGCCATATACAATTATTACTCAACTTAAAGATTTTGTTTGAAGAATAGCAGTAATTTGTTTAAGATAAATGTTTTTAAATAATTTTGTTAGGAAAGGTACAGAAATTTTGTCTAGGTTCGGAAAATATGAAAGCAAGCTTAAGAATAACAGAACACCATTTTTCTGTATGAATAGTAGTGTACTGCGGAGGAGCAATTCAAATCAAACTTTTGTCGGTTTTTCATAAGGAGACTGCAAATATTTTGAAATGCTAGGACTTAATTGGAGCTCTCATGAGGTAGTGAGGGAGTCTGTTTTATGGCGTGTGAAGAATCCTCGAGGGTTTTGGGCTTGCCAGCAACCTACATAGCATTCGAGTGGTATGGATGAAACGGCATTAGAAACAAACATACCGTAGCCACTGACATCGCATTGACACTGAATTCCCTACAGCGTTTTTGCAACAACAAAGGCAATGCGAAAATTTAAACAGATTAAACTTGTTGGACTCATATACACTTAAGGGTTTCCATCCGTGCAATGCTAAAGTACGCTGAAGACGGCTTAGTGTTTCGCAATTGATTTATACCCTGTTATAAAACTTTCATTGATAAATTCGGCAGTACATACATATATACCCACGGTTGGTTGTGGGGGGGGGGGGGGGGTGGTCGGGCTGGCTCTCGATTTATTTTAATGTTGCCTATTGTGCAAGCATAAGAAAAAAGACAGTCTTATAATATTATGTCCGTTTCTGTTTACTTGCGAGGGAATGCAGAATTTTAATTTTTATTTGACGACCCTGGCGGAGGGGGGTGTACCTATGTATGTAATATGTGTTGAATATGCATGGGAATAGTAAGAACGAATTAATTATTACGATTTTTTACTTACGTTTCTTACGTTGCGGGAGGAGTTATTTAGTGAATTTCTGGTGTTTACTTAATTATTCCAGGAATGTAATATAATGCATGTCATCATTCTGACAGTAAAATAGTAGTTGAAAGAGGCTTGCATTCGCATATTTCCAAATTAAATATCTCTTAATTTTCTAAATAAAATGACCGATAAGGCTCTCGTAACGTGAATATTGCATGTGAAACATCGTCTTTTTGAGTTTTGATGTAAAAAGTTAAAGTAGTACAAGTTTTGGAATTACATATTGTAATTTTTGGATATTTATAACGCTTATTCAATTCTGTTAGTAATTAGTTCTACTGTTTATTTTTCGTTTGTTTTTATTTTATATAATTTTTCAAAAATTTAACTATGACAAACCAGAATAATGGGCATATATCATTATGACAAACGTAAATAACTGTGTATGTATCATACACGAGCTTCTAAGGCAACCTTTCCGCAGTACTTTTGAAAAGATAAAAGGAAATTATAGATAATGGCCGACCAAAACTATTTGTGTTTTAAGTCAGCAGTCAACAGCAAATAAAATTTACCATAAATTTTTCAAAAAAATTGTACGATGAAATTGAATGAGTGGGAGGTTGCAAGTTCATTAACAAACTCTATTGTTGGTCTTGTTTATTGTTTTCATCTGAAAGAAATATGTGAGGTAGTTCGCTCAAAATCTTCTGATCTGAGAAATATCCACAAGTCCATCAAACGGCATGTGAAAACATCGCAAGACCATTTACGGTGTACCTTAGCTTTGAAAATGTTTGGCAGTTTGCCTAGGATCGAAGCGATGCTTAACACTCAACACTTTCGTAGCATTTAAGCACATAATGAGCATGTAACAATATATGCCTCGTCGATGTTGCATCTTACTTAGAATGTCAAGAACAGGCTTTTCGTGGCAATCATTAGAGTAGTCATTCCAATAAAGAGGAAGTTATATTGAAACTGTTATTTTATTAGCTGAATACAACCCCACTTTAAAAAACTCATTTAGAAGATTTCAAGAACTTTTCAGGATTATCGACATTCAAAATGATTTAATTTACAAAATGAATTGGGAACGGAAATATCTCTGCGAAATCGCAGCTACATATATACAATATTATGATATAGCTAAGACGGGAATTGTGCACGAACGTTTTTTCGGTTTCCGTGATATTTCGAATGATAAGACAACTTCATTTTTACACGGCCATGTAATTGATATTACAAGTGAATTCAAAATAGAGGCAAAACTAAATTCAGAGAGCTATCATGGTGCAGCTATCATATCCGGCGAAAAAGCAGGGGTAAGAGATATTTTTCTCACTGTGATTTTTGTGCACTGCTTCGCTCATAGGCTTAATGTAATTTTACCTAAATCTTGCCATAAAATTAATGAGTGCCGTTCTTTTTTGTCGTCCATATGAAAAGTCTCAACCTTCTTCAGCTATTTCACTAAACCAAGTCCCGCTATTGATAAAATAGTTCGTTGCCTAAGGTTGCTCCTAATAGATTGAATCATATCGGTAGAATTGTACAGACAATTTAAGAAAATAATTCTGATTTAGAGGAATTATCTTATAGTACTACCAATAGTGGTTCTTGGGGCAATGACACTTTCAATACTGCAAAAGGCTTATAGTTTATTTATTTATTTTTTTAATAAATTTTCTTCAATTTTCTCTTTTAGTGGTCAGTTTATTAACATATTCAAAATAAAACAAAATGACAACATTTACTGCGTTAAAAATATTCACGACTTTGAAAAAAGTTGACAGAAATTCGGCCAGTTTCAATTATGTTTTAATCGAACGAAGGAAACTTCTGAATTACTAGGTATGGGAAAAAGACTAGACTTTATGTAGACGGTGAAATTAAAGATAATCTAACAATTCTCCCAGGGATTGCTTTAAAAGTTTTAAAAGAAGTTTATCCAGAAAACTTGATTTTAATTATTTACATACGGAGTTGTCAGATCTTTTTATGATGATGACTTTAAAGATAAAACTTTTAAGCAGTCACAGAACTCTTGTGAGATCTGAGCTCAAGCTAAGAAGGATGCCGGTTGATAATGGACAACTCAACTGTTAAAATTAAAATATAAAATTTTTATTCAATATGAACATATGTATCGCTTAAAATCAGGGATGGAAAGGACTCAAATTTTGACTCAACGCAGTGAGTTCGCTCAACAGTTCAGCGGTGGTTCAGCGCTTGAAATGTTAGCGGACTCAATCTTGAGCGAACTCAGTCTTAAGCGGACTTACCGCTTGAGTGGACTTGAGCGTATTCACTGCATGAGCGGACTCATCATTTGTGTTAAGGGGACTCAAAACATGCTTTGAATAAGATAAGGAGAATCTGATTTAATTAAAATTGAAACTGAAATTTCAATCAAATAAGAAAAGCTCACAAAAAAATCATTCATTATATTCTATTTTATTAATTTAGCTTTTGCTAATTTTCTTAGTCAACATTCCTCTTCCTCTCAATATTATGTACAAGTCCAACAACTTGTAAAACCTGTAAGGAAAACACCATACTTGAGAATGCTATAATTCAATTCAAGAAAATTGTACTTACATTTTCCCATAGATTCAGCGTCTTACTTCATATTTTTTTCCATTGAAATGTAGCATCACTACGTTTCAAGACGAAAATTTTCGTCATTTAGACTACATCTATTTGGAGTTAACGTTAGTTCTCCTATGGTAAATAATCTTTCTACCGAAGCACTACTAGGCAGTGCTGTGCTGTATTCGGTAAAAAACTTTTCATCACCGAAGAACGCTTGTTTTCAAATACGCTCGAGGTTTTTTTTGTGCAAAACTTATACCCCAAGAACAATTTCTGACTTTCCACTGAATTTTGGTCATATTCACAAGCTGAATCCCAAAATGGTGTAGCTTGATTGTTATTTTAGGTTTGCATACTAATGCCGAAACGTTCCAGCATTCCATTAATTCTGTAAATAATAAATTTCTCAACCAATTATGTGTTGGTTTTCAATCCATTTTGCTCTACAAGAATTTTTTTTCTATGCTTCTCAAACGGAATGACAGACTAGATTTTATCTAGGGTATAAAAATCAGACAATGACAATAATAAGGGCCATAACGGAACTTTTTAAGTCTGAAGTTAACATTTATTTTCGGCTGTAAAATTTAAATACAATTCACAAAACTGGGTTCCTAATGTGCATATTACTTTACTTTTATATTTCACAAGTATTTCTATGGATAATTGTAAGTAGAATCACCATAAATTGAATCATATCATTTTCAAATATGGGAAAATACCATACGGTTTACACATTATTGAATAAATACAGTTGTACATTATATTGAGAGGAAGAAGAAATGTTGGCTAAGAAAATTACCAAAAGCTAAATTAATAAAATATTATATAATGAATCACTTTTTTCTGAGCTTTTCTTATTTGTTTGAAATTTCAGTTTCAGTTTCAATTTTAATTAAATCAGATTGTTATGTTATTTAAAACATTATTTGAGTCTGCTCAACTCAAATGGAGAGTCCCCTCAAGCAGTAAATCCGCTCAAAATTTGAGTCCGCTCATGCCGCACAAGGAATGAGTCCACTCAAAATTGAGTCCCCTCAACCAGTGAATCCGCTCAAGTGTTGAGCGATGAGTTGATATGATACATGATTCCGTTCATTTACAACCCTGCTTAAAACTGTATCACAAAAATTCTATTCCTTAAAAATTCAGTTCTTGAAAGCATTCTAACCTACTACAAACTAATTACGATTCAATTAAAAACTCAACAAGTTAAAATAATTCATATAAAATTCAATTCATCCAGTGCTGGAACTATATATTTGTCCCCCGTTTAATTCTGGAAAAAGAGAAAAAGAATTCACCATTAGATTCCTGAATTATATAACTCACTCAAACAAAATAGGATTTTTCGACGTATGCTGCCACGTGCAGGCCTTTGTGGACAAAAATGAAAGAGCTGCAGCATAAAGCTGCAATTTGTATGCTGCAGTATGTAAGGCTACAGCAGAACGTACGTTCATATTGTGTATGCACAGAGTTGGGGTATAGTACGTTGTGGAGGCGCAACAAAGTGAGGTCTTGTGTCTATCTGTGTTAAACACGGCAGTAATAACAAAAGTAGTTTTCTACAGTAGGAGTAAATTCCTACGTGGATGGAAAAACGCAGAAGTAGATTTCTGCAGCATAAGTAAATTCCTGCTCAGGTGAAGAATGGAAATGCAGCAGAAGTAAATTTATTCTACTTAGATGTAAGGATAAAGGTGAGGCAAAATTAAATAGAATTAAATTTCTATATAATGGAACCAAAAATTAAATTTTTGAAAAAGATGGGAAACAGAATAAATTCCGGTGGAGGATGTGTTCAAAGTAATCTCTGAAACAAGAATGAGGTGATTTTGCTGCGGCTCTTCGCCTTTTTATAGCCGCTGTGAACAGCTACGGTTTTGCTCCGTGATGGGTTGCCCTGGCAACGCTCCTTTTATTATTTCTTTCCATCAAATTCTGCCTGCAGAGAAACCAGCTGACGTGATGTCATGGAATTGTCATTTGCTGTCATTGGAAAAAATGTAAATATACGGACAAGGATGGATTTTAGGTGACTGTGCGATATTTGTTGTATATTTATTTGTTATTAATCAGGTTCAACCGTTTATTTTTGGACAAGATGATGTAAAGATGTATACATAAGGGATTGGAGGTGGGGAAATCTGATTATTAGGTAAGTGTCTTTATCTATTTACATTCTTGGAAAAATCATTCTTTGTGTTTTCTTTTTACGTATTTTTACGAAATACGTTTCTGGCCGGGAAGCTCATCAGGATCGTGAGTGCATCATGGGAAACTACAAGATGTGGACTGAACTACCAATTACAAAAAAAAAATCCAAGATATTTTTAAATAATTCATTTACTTTTGACAATTCCTCTCACAAGTTCATCTGCGAAGCGCATTTTTTCAACTCTTAAGAGAGTTAAAATTTAATTAAGAAATTCTACTGGGGATGATTATCTACAGAAAAATCTCCTTAGTAATGAAGAATATTATAATGAAATAATGAATAATTTTGCATTACAAAAAGATAAAAAATTGAGTTAAATTACAAATACTAATTTCCAATATTTGATTTTGAATTTTAAATTATCGCTTTGTTTTGTATTTTTTGCCCGCGGTTTATTATTTGCATGCCTTTTCTTATTTAATCATTTTATGTTATGGGTGAGAAGCAACAGGGAAAGCATTGATGGGATACGTTTTTACAAGTGTTCCAATGCTGCAACTGTTGTTGACTTCATCAAGTACTCGCGTGAGCCTGAATACTCCTTGTCAGTATCCATTTTACTTCCTTCAACATCTCCTTATGTTCTCTTTAGAACTTTGGTATTACCATTTCCCGTGCCAGTCCTTTAAGTGATCTAAAACTTATATTCATTATACATGAGAGACGTAACGGTTGATCGTCTGTTATGTTGAAAAATCACCTCAGAAGGTAATATCTACAATAATTTCTAATTGCACAAGGAATTGCAGAGCTCTCACACTATATACTGGCGTACGTTCTTTGAATATGGTGGTTTAAAGTGCGACTGTTATTGCTTTTTGCTGATTGTCTTACCTTTTTGCTCCAGCGCTATCTACAAAGATTCCCAACCGGCATCCATGATTAAAGTGAATTCCTTCATGAAATCAGGATAAAGAGTCACCAAGTAGTAAGTATTTCCTTAACAAGGGTGAACGCCTATTCGCCCTCTGGCCTCCATTCCCAAGTCCACTAATAGTCTAGTCAATTTAGACAATATATTGTGTTATTTCCATTTGGTATACAGCCTCATATTGACATAAGAAATAACATAGTAAAAGTCACCATCGATTGGTCCCGCGGAAACTTCAAAAATGGCGGCCGAAAAGTGCAAAAAACAGTTTTTTTCTATGAGATCTTACGATAAATATAGAGCATTACTAAAGTGAAGGAAATTTCTACAATACAGAATTTTTTCCATAAAAGTAACTGGTTTCAGTGCTGTCCTACACAAAATATGGGTTGTCTTTTCTATCAGCTCGGGTTTAAAGTTCAACTAGTAGGTGACAAATTTAAGTGAGTGTGCTATGGCTTAAAATATGTGTCTTCTCTGTTTGTTTGGCTGCGATAGTAAAGTATTAAAAAAATTTATTTATCCATAAGTTCAAATTCGCGTATCTCTTTGTCGCTTGCGCTTCCTATGCGGCCATTTACTTAGCTTTGTGGCAACAATTTGTGCATTTCTTATAGTGTAGTCCACTGGAAATGGTATGTTCTTCTACAGAATTGTCATTGCTAAGTTTTATATAAATGTATGCTTTATTTTACTTTTACTTTTATTTACTATAATCCGTGTTACAGCACGATTTTTGGGAAACTTAACTCCAGGAAATGATAAGGGTTTGCCATATCACCATCCTATTAATTACAACAGGCTGAATCAATAAAACTTTGATATTGTTACGAAATCTCCAGGCGTATGCAATGACGCCAATGAGGAAAGCGTAGCAGCGCATCTGAGAGGAACAAAAAAAATCTAAAAGATGGCGCGACTGCCCCCATATGCGACGAATTTCGTCCCAACCAACGTGGAAATACGGACCCCCAACGAGAAGCCCCGACTACAAAAGAGAAGAAGAAAAAAAAGACTGGTTCGACACAGTAGTGAGGTACCAACTATTAGATATAGTCAACCGATGAAGATTTTCTTTGTTATCTTTTGGTTAATACTCTGAAATTTATTATAAATATTTTGGAGCGATTATTTTGTTTGGTTGTCCCCAGAAAACTAGTTGAACTTCGAATTTATATGAATTAAACTCGTAAACGGCGTATATTATCTTGCGCCGAAGAAACGAAAAAGGTGGAGAATTTGCTCGAGAAATGGGACCGGATAACCGGTGGAATCGCTAAATACCGTTTGTCCCACAAAGGACTGGAAATACGGATAAGTAACATTTCAGAACTCTTTTTATTGATTGGTTTAGGTTTTTTTTTTTTATAAGATTTAATCAGCCTTTCTCATTTTTTTTTTTTAATTTGCTATTGCTATAATTTTATTTGTCCTTGCGTTGAATTATTTATCATTTGTAAAATTTGCTATTGCTATTACTTTAATTGCCTTGCGTTGAATTAATCATCGAAAATCAGCCCAACTATTTAGTTCTAGAAGTACAAGAACAATTTCTATCAACCATATGAAATTTTTATAATAATATTCGCTGTAGTACTGTTTTATTATGGAATTTTCAGCTTATTACCCGGTTCAAGAAAGACTTCTCTCAATTATAACTTGAATTCCAGATTTGATATAAGTCCATTCACCGTAGTTTAAACTAATTATCACATTGCAGTAATTTTTTTATAGTCAGGAGAAAGATTTCAGTGTCACTTCATACATAGGTACAAAAACGATTTCTATCAACCACAGCTTGAGTTTTGCAATCGATATAAGCTTATTCAGCGTAGAACTGTTTAACCATCACATTTTCGTATTATTACCCTGCTACAAGAAAGACTTCTAATAATTAGTGTCAGCGAATGATCGCATTTCAGTATTTTTAGGCAGCCACGAGAATGACTTCCGCCAATTATGCATGCAATTCTAAAATCTATATGAGTTATTCTATTCAACTATCACCATTCAGTGTCATACATAGCTGCGGGGAATATTGCTATCAACTAGACCTTAAATTCGTAAGTTGATATAAGCCCGTTCGTTACAGTACCATCTAACCATCGCATTTCAGTACTTTTACTCCGTCCCGAGAAAGTTTTTTCTATAAACCACTCTTCGAAGCCTAGAATCGATCTAAGTCGAGCTATTAGTCGCCACCTCACCATACCTGTGCACAGCTCAATCAGCTCATTCAGAATCTTACAGATATAGATTGGTCGGTCTGTTTTGCTTCGAGGGATGCTGATGAATGCACATTAGAACTTAGTAACATACTAAGTCTAGGCATGCATTCTTACAGCAGATCTCAACAACAGCAAAATCGCTCTTGGTTTAACGATAAGTGCAACCAGGCTATAAAAGCGACAGAGTCTGCTCTTCGCGCCTATCAAGTGCATCCTTGTCCAGAACTGAAAGGAATCTACAAGACTACACGGAACACCTGCAAGTCCATTATCCAGAGAGAAAAATTTCTTTTTGACCAGAATATTAGACAAAGAATCTTGGCAAGCCGCAAAGGTAGTAAAGGTTTCTAGTCCCTGGTCAAAACCATCAGGAACAACTTCAGCAGTTCCTCTATACCTTCACTACTTAATAATGGTGAAGTGGAAGTTGACTCCCTGGATATATCTAATATTTTGGCTGCTAGATTCGCATCAAATTCTTTTCTTCCACCCACTTCACTTCCCCCGTGCGGATGTGAACAAGAGCCAATACACATCCGTACGAGGGATGTGTTCAAGGTCCTTAAAGGAATCAACGTCTCTAAAGCCGCAGGCCCTGATAGTTTCTCGCCCCCTATTAATTAAAAGCTGTGCGTCATCCTTGGCTAAACCTCTGCGCGGAGAGGGTAGCGATCCCTCAAATTATCGACCAATTGCAATCACTTCGATTCTTTCAAAGGTTTTTGAATCTATCATTAACTCCAAATTAATGAAATATCTGGAAACCAATCAGCTCATCAACGATCGCCAATACGGCTTCCGGCACGGACGCTCATCTGGAGACTTGTTGACTTTTCTTACAGAACGTTGGAATCGTAGTCTTCACAATTTTGGTGAGTCATATAATAGCGTACTAAGAACAACAACAACATAATTGGAAATCTAAAAAGCACCCTCGACATTTTGAATTTACCTTACAAGGGCAGATGTAACATCGCTTGGAGGTTTACAAGGTTTTTCGGTTTGACGCTGTAGGTGGACAATTATAAATAAACAAGAAGGAAATAAGTACACACTTTGGACAGAAAAAAAACATTATAAAATAAATATGCATAAAACTCTGGTACAAAGGCGAAGGATTTGAAGTGCTGAAATCACGACAGTTCATCATTCCCATGAATATCTGTTTATATAAACCCATATATTCATGTACACACAAATTTATGTGAATCCTAAGGGGAAGGCAAACAAAGTTTCAAAACATCCTCAAGCAGAGTGCTCTTTCCTTTTACCTCTTGAGGTTAGACAAAAAAAAAGATTAGCACAAATAAAGTGTATGATAAAAAAACTTTGCATCCGGGGAAAAATTACAGTTTTTTCTTTCAAATGTAACGAAATTTCTGAACGGAAACATAACGAAAATATAAAATAAATTCACTTCCTCAAAGGGTTTTGCATTTTGCGTGTACATTAGCCATACCTACATAACATGTAAAATAATTATATATAGTACGATTCCCCCTTTTCGTACAGCCAAGCCATTTATATAGGGGAAAAGTTGTGGATTTAAAAATGTTTAATTGGGAAATTTCAATAAAAGCCATAAGCAAGTAGCAAACCCTAAATGTATTCGACGTGTTTTGGTAACGAACGAAAGACTACACCGCTAAAAGCATACACATCCTAATAGCATTTAAGAATTTGGTTTCATTCAAATTTCGATGTCATGTAGAACTTCTGAGAATGCAGGAATTATGTTACATACATACATAATTATTAAAATACAGAATAAATAAAAAAAAAGATTTTAGTTATAGCAAGTTGTAATGATCGCCACCAAACGAAACCCATCTGACACGATCACTCTTGTATTAAGTATCAACAAAGTAAGGGAACTTCCCTATGGCCATTATGGCTGGAAGGTAAACTAGTCGAAAGCATTGAGATGAAAGATAAAAACGATTATACACTTTATTTAGGCTTTCATAATTAGAGGATATAAATGCCGGTGCCAACTAAAACGTTAGCTATCATAAGAGAATTAAGGTGGATTAGTGATGTCGGCACAGATTTGTCTGCTCGAATATTGTATCAATCCAGACACTCTTCGATAATAAGAAAAGCATGTTTATGCATACAAGGAACAAAACGTTAGTATTAGGCTATAATTTGGGTTATGCGAACAGGCAGTTCAGTTAAGGAAATATAACATTCTAGCTCGAAATCTAACAAAATGTTATAAAATATGCTTTTCATCACAAATTATCATTATAATGACTTTAAGTTTACAAGGTCAGTATCTGGACAAGTAAATAAATCCGAGTAATTGCAATATCATTAAACGATACAATATTTTCAAATAAATAAATATTCTTGTTACAACTTACTGTACTGCCCATAATTATTATGGGTGAAGAAAGTATTAATCATTTTTCTAGTTGAACTTAACATAAGTTTTTTTTAAAGTTAGAATCTGCCAAGTATTTGAACCATTTAAGGGCCTCTTGATTCAGCAACAAAATCCTTTAATAACCCTCCGATAGGTGACTGTCCTGCGAGCTGTAAAATGGGCTACAAGTTCCCTAGGGAACTTCAAAGAAAAAAACTTATCTGACATGGATTATAAGTATCCCGGTGTGTTTAATATATTTCTGCATGATTATGAAATTATGAGTGCCGTCAATGCAGTAAGATCAACCATATTGTACAAAATTGCAAGTGGCCAACGAAATGTTGAGCATTTGTAGGAATGATTGCTAAGCATTTGATCAATCGTATCCACCCCCGATTTATAGAATTGGCCATTGAATTTTTCTTATTTAGATGATATACCGGAGAAGTGTAATATATTGTGGACAGCGGTAGTACCGATTTATTACTTTTAGGCACATATGAACATAATGAAACGTTGCCATTGCAGAGACACAATAGTGAGCTGAATAGAATTCAGGTGTAATGAATGGCTTGTTTGCGCGTATGGTTCCAATAAACGCACATATTTTGTCCCATTAATAGCGTTGTCCTTACCAACGTTGAAAAAAGTCAAAAAAATCCATCACGATTTTCTAACTTTGATTTATCTCGCATTCTTGACCTGGCATCTTTCCACCATAAATAAATGACCTAGAGTGGTATGGTCGTCCACGATCACCGATCTGTCCAGAGTGTAAGCTGATTCCAAATTTGGCTATGACAGTAAACATATATCATCGATAGCGGCAGTTTTTCTGGTAGGTTATCTCTGGGGCCGTGAATTTGTGTTATCAAATCGAAATTTTAATTGGACACAAACCGATCATGCGATAAGTTATCTTTGAAGATTGGAGAACGATTTGAGTCCCATAGTTCCTTTACAGACTCGATGTTGGATTTCATTAGCCCAGAATACAAAATAGTCGCCAACAATTCATCAAACCCTTAGAGATTGAATGCTTTCCATTGCCTCTGCTTGATGGAATTTCCCCAATTTCATGTAGCTCCTACCTGGTTCGCCTTACGATTCGTTTCGCGTGTGATAATGTGTGCAATGTCTTCAGTGATCAGAGAACGAAAGATTTGCAACCTATCAAAAGTCATTTTGTTTGATGGTACTGATTTGTGTTGTTTGAAATAATATTATGAGCACATCTACAACTACCCGGACGTAGATTTTGATTTCATTTCGTGCCATTTTTGGAAACAAAGTTAACAGCATCAGGCTCAGCCTATTGAAAAACAGTAATCGCAGTAGAAGCTTCTTGACGAGACATATCCGCCTCATCATCGTCGTTTTCGTCGAATTGATCGTCATTGATTTCAACATATGCTTCTCCTTCGACATTGGATAGCTCATAGCTATATTCTGGCTGGTAAATAAGGTTGGTATCGTCGTCACCATCGGTCGAAGTGTCATCATTATCGCTCATATGAGCCTCCATATAAGCCCTACATTTTCCATCGGCATTACATTCTTCTTCCACCGCAATTATCGCCTACCATTATGCTGTACCAAAAAACCACCACATAAAATGATACATACATCGAAAATAAAAAAAAATTTAATCAAACAAAATAACCTTGTAGATTGGAAAAAATGAAGAAAAAACATCATTACCATTATCAAAAATATGTATTTATCAGTGAAATGACAGTATCAGATTGGCTGTCAGCTGCCTCGAAAACACATGCAATTATTTTTCCTCTATTTCGCCTCTATTAATCTCCCGGAAATGGCGCGCGGTCTGAGTCTGCTGAAATCTTATTAACCTTTAACATAGTAGACGTACACGTCAGTGGGTTGCAAACTCTCCTAGCATGTGATTGTATCCTAATATTATAGTTAGCGATCCCACAGACCGCACGGTAGAAAAATGTAAATTTTGTTCGAAAGCAAGCAAATCAGAAAAAGAAAAGCATGAATATTTGAATTTTTCTTATTTGTATATAAAGTTAAGATGTCTTTCTTTGTTAATGAAAAGTTAGAAAATAAAACAATTATTTTATCTTTTGTTTTGAAAACTGTTAAATATAATTGCGGTCCCGTGGACTGCATGCCATCGTTCGTGTCCTGCCAGGAGGGTGCCACTTCCGGAAGGTGAAGGTCCGTACGGACCTTGTACCTGTAATTATGTAGAAAATGTCTGAAAGCCAAAGAGACAATACGAGCGAGTGTTAGAATAGTTCTGAAATTTAATTTAATCGATTCAGCATGCCATCTTTATGGAATAAATGAAGCGGAATGTGTGAAGTGCAGAAGTATACTATATACGTGTTAACAAACAAAATTAACAACATTTTAGATTCACATGCATCATAAAATTTCCTAGCTATGTATGTAAACAATCTAATACAAGCACGATTATTTTAGAATTATGCATTTATTAGAAGGAAGTAATGGATATATACAGGTTATTCAATCAATATAGTAGGGGTATTCACGCAATGTTGTATCAAAGAGTATATCGTTGTAAAAGATGTATTTGAATACAACCCAGTAAAGCCATACAAGGCTTATGCATATAAAATGCAATACAAGGTTCCTGTATTTTTACATTCACAAATTGGTAGTGTAAACCGAGTTGTATAGTTGTACTTAGGAGCTGAGATTGAACGTCAAATGTCAGCGGGTGCAGCTGTGGAGGGGAAAATTTCCAGTGTGCCTTTTGAGGACTATCGACTGGTGTACTCGCATTTTTTCTAGGTGGTACTCAGTTGATTTAGCAGGGTGTTCAATTTACATCTACCCGCATCATGGTTTTTCCCCACAAAAAAAGGTATTGCAAATTTGTGCGCCCAAAACGACAGTAATGGCGCATCAAAGAGCATGAAACTTTCTGGAAAACTTAATAAAACATCACCGAAAAACAAACTGGTGCGATCGATTTTCTTTTTCCGCCTTAAGTTACTTAATAATAGTATTTGAAGTTCAAAAATTAGCTTTAATTATTTTCAAAATTTGAACCTTTCTTGCGGGATGAGGAGGGGCCGTTCAAAAAACGATCTTGATATTCGTCTTTAGTTCGACAAGGCGATTAAATTTATCGAAAAAGTTTCGAGTGGGGGTATTTTGGGGTGCATGGTTGTTACCCCCACCCTCCTCAAACCCCAAATATGACATGTGGGGCGTCTATTTAAAGCCACCGCTGTAACCAGTTGTGTTTGTTCCCCCATGGGTGCTCCCCTAGCGACGGTTGTTGCAATTGCTTGCATTCCATTTGCGGCGAAAACAACTTGCTGTCATAATGTCATTTTATGACAATACAAGTGGAAATACACGGAAATGTTTGTGATTTGGTGAGAGTTTTGTTAATTCTTTTCATTAATTTGTTTTTAAAGAGCCTTCTTTTATTGAAGAAGACTATGGTGTGATAAATTCCTATGATTACGTGAATTGTTTATATTTTTCACTTTTCAGGAGATTAACATGCGGTGTATGTGATGTAATTAAAATTCAATCACTGATTGCCGGGTACATACTCAGAAGATTTCAAGTACCATTCATGAAAGGCTTTTGTTTTAATTGATTTTGAATTGTCTAGCGCTTTGTTAGCGGATATTTGTGTTGTACATAACCACTATCGAATATAGATATGTGCAGAAATAAACTATTAAATCCGAAAAGTTATGTTTTATTACATCTCCTACAAATTACCTTTGTTTGATTTGTTTTACTTCAGGTGGAGAAGACTACTATGGTGGACTTTTGGTTAAAGTCTATTAGGTGTGTCTGTTTACTCGAAAGTTTTTACTCGGTGTAAAAACTTTTACGCATTTTTACTCAAAAACCGCCTGTTTACTTTTAACTAGTAAAAATTCAGTAAATTTATACGTTTCCCCTTTTGCACAAAGTTGCACATTTTTACTCATGATTAAGAGGATGTGTAACTTCGATATGCAATCAGCTGACTGTCAAAAGTATTAAATTTGAAGTTAACACGCTTGTTGTGATATGAAGTGAAAATTGATTTGAATTGCGATTAGAGTATAACTGTTAAAGAAGGTGAATTTTTTTAAGTTACTCCAACTTAATTTTCGATACAATAAATAAGCAAACTTGTAGTCATGGGAACGCCGGGAACGCAAAAGATGTTTGAAAATCGTAAGTAATTTGTTATTAATTTAAAACTACATTTAACATTTTTTAATATTAAAAACACGGATCCGGAAATTCTTCGTGCTGCTTTGTCAAAGGCTGGTGTGCGTTAAATGTTGATGAACCAGCGGCTGCAAATGTAGATTCATGGGTAACACCGCTTCAATCGGACTGTCAACCAGAATCCCATGTTCAAAATTTAAGCCTTGATTAGGAGGTATCCGTGAACTGTCAGATTAATGCCCACATTAAATTATCCTCTTATTAATAAAATGTTATTACAGCTAATGGAAAAAAAATTCTATGGCTGGATGCGCACATAAAGTTGTTGCTCTCTGCAGTGGAAGAGTTGAGACTGAAAGTTGGTCATTCCGCCAAATTGAAAAATAAAAGGAAGATGTGGCGAGAAATCCGAACACGATATAAAAAAAGAGAATATATTTTCTCTGACAATCAAATCGAGACGAAATTTCATTCACTAGATAGGCAATTTAAAAAAGTAAAATGTCATAATAAAAAAACCGACAGAAATAGGTCAAAATGTCCTTTTGAAAGGTGTGGCACATTTAATATTCTGTTTTATATCTATATTACAGCAAATTACTTTATGTTAATTGAAAAATCTTAATACCTAAATGATTTATATATTTTATTGAAATGACGGCAATAATGGACGACAGACCTTCGGTTTTCCCGGATCTAATACTTGGTGCCAGTCGACCGGGTGATGAGTCTAGTGCGTCCTTGGACGATATTCCAATTTTTTCCAGGTAAATAAAACATAAATTTGTTAATCTGTATTTTATTTACATTGATTTTATGAATGGATAATGAAATTTCAACTGGTCACACTTCCGAGTCAGCTGAACGAGATGTGGAAATTCGTGAAACACCACCCAAAAAAACAACATCGAAAGTTGATGTCAGCGGTGAACTACCCGCAATGAGATAGGCGAGGGAGGAGTATTATAGAAAGAATTTGGCAATGCGTGAGGAGCACTACCGCCGAGCCGAAGATATCAAGCGTGAAAAATTGAACGTGTTGAAAGATTTGTTAGACGTATTAAAAAAATAAAATAAATTAAAACGATAACAATTATTGTTTATTAAGCCTTAATTCTTCACATATTTGATTTCTTTTGGCTTTTCCTAATGAAGTTTCATTATGATTGTTGCTACATCCCGCCGAAGTTTCTGTTCTTGTAGTTCCAAAGTCATCTAGGTGATCCTTCAGCGTCATCTTTATCTGCCAAATTATGTAGGACGCAACAGGCTGTTATGAAGTTGCACAATTTCTTCATTCCTTTCAATTTTCAGTAGTACAGCTGGCGGAATCGTTGCTTTAGCATTCCGAATGCGTGTTCGATAACCACACGACAGGAACTTAGATAGATAGATAGATTCTTACCCCCACACAGTGTCTCTAAATTTGGAAATACTGGAGAATTTTGTAACACTCGGCAGTCATGAACAGAGCCTGGAAAACCAATGCATATTTCAATGAATTTTGCATTGTTGTTACATATCCTTTGCAAGAACACACTACAATTGCCTTCCCGATCAATATAATCGTCTTTGCCTTTCCTTGAGGGATCAATAACGATCTGTGTAGTACCATCAATTGCACCTACAAAAAATATTTTTTAATAAATGCTAAAAATTAACTTAAATTTGATGACTTCATCTGCAAGGCCACTTATGAAGGTTATAACTCGATATATAACATTTTCGACTGTCCACAGTGACAAGTCGAAGCGATCAGCAAAGGTCTCTGTATGAGCATACCTCATGCGCATCGAACGACAGAAAAACGGCCATGTGTTTGAAGGGACTGACTCTCTTATCTTCTCGTAGATTACTAAATTCCGGACATACTTCAAATCTCATACTGAGAGAGTTGCATAATTCCTTACTTATTCTGAATGCGTACGGAGCTCCTTTTCATTATAACCACTTAATCAAAATATTTTTTAATGCAGCTACTTTTCCTTACTGGTTCTTTACGAAAGTTTATCAATTCTTCCACATCACTCAATTCACTCATGCCACTCTTGCTTGTACTATCACTGCTACTCGAATCTGCCAGAATGGCTATAAGCGATCTTTTAAGCAAATTTTTTCTCCATTTTTTTAATTAAATTAGAGAAAGGTATTTTACTTAATCACAATTATTATTTTCACACCTTGTTTTGCATGGAAAACTTATCTGTTAAATTTTTGGCACATGACAAGCTGAACAAAATTTATTCTAGAAGTGTCTGGTAAACAGACAGACCTATTGCCAATTCTATGGCTTCATATACAAAAATTTATCATTCGAAATCAATATCGATTACTGTGCTAATTATGTTAAAGTAAAATTATTGCTAATGCTTATAACAGACACAAATTATTGATAATGTTTATGAATTCCCTCAAGTGCACTACCTTTTCTTTTTTTTCGAAAGAACTGTCCTTTCCTCGTTGATATTGTAGTAGATAAAATTCATTAATTAGACTAGACAAATCCAATGATTTGAGCGCTGTTCTTAACTCTCAGTTTTCTTTCAAGGATCATGTATTATCAATTTTTAACAGGGCTAATGCTATTCTGGACATCGTAAAAATATTTCCCCTTGAATTTAACTATACGTGTTCAGTCCTCACATATAAATATAAATATCCCACGATGAAGTTCCTGCTGTCAGCTTAAATTCACTAAAATATTCCCTCGACGTACTTCCAGAGGAATATTGATTGCGCCTTCCTACGACGAATTATGTCCTGAAATATGAAAAAAAAGACACAAAGTATCATTCCAATTTAATTTATATAAAAATAATACTTATCTAATTAAATCCTACAGCACATCAGCTCTCAGTCGAAATGCCTTGTTGGAATGATTATTCATTCAATATAAAGCTGCTCCTCCTTTATCATTTATCTAAAAAATATATATATAAAAATCATTTATTAAACAACACAATTCCATAAAATATATCACAGTCTACTTACCTCCGTATATTTACAAATTTGTTATGACAACCAGTGACATTACGTCAACCAGCTGTCTGAGGCACATTCAGACATCGTACCAATCGTTGCTAGGGCAACACCAAAAGGCGAGAAGACGTAACTGGTTACAGCGGCTATATAAAGCCGACGAAATACAGTAGATGGCACCGACACACTACAGACATTCAGTCATCAGCCGATGAACAGTGAACAATAAGCAGGACAAGGTTATCGTGACAAGCAAATAAACATACAAAGTGCCGACGGGATTTCGTGAAAAACGAGAACCGTAGGTAAAATTTATTTTACCGACGGGCTTGTATGTAAATGTGAGAGACGTGTGCACTGTATATGTACGCATGTATGTGTACTAGAAAGTGAAAAACAAAAACAAAAACAAAATTAAGTGCGGTGAAAAGGACACCTGTGATAAAAGACACTTTTAGTGATTTAGTTTCATTGTTTTGTGATTTAGCAATAGTAAAATTAGGACAATGTCTTCATCCTTTGAAGACGCTAGTAATACTATGCTAAATGTAATTTTAAATAAATTTCAGACACTGGCACGAAAACACGGAGTAACGGAGCTCCCAGACTACGTGATTAAACTGGCAGAATATGCAGAAGAAAGGAGGTCAAAGAAGATGGATGATGAAAATGAGTCAACAAAGATGCTGACCGACGAACTGGACTCTACTGATGAAGACATCGGAACCAGCGGAAGCAGCAGTGGTGAATCAACAGGATCCAGCGAAGTAAGTGATTACACTTTTGTCAAAGGAAAAAGGAAGAACAACAAGTCTCCGCCGAAGGAAGCCCCAAAGAGGACCCGGACAGCAATAGCGCCGAATAACAAAAGCAGCAATAGGTACGAGATTCTAGCAACGGGGAATGACTTTGAGATGCCGAAGAAAGTACCAGTAAAGCAACAACTGCCACCGAAACCGGATGCCAAGCCGCCACCAATTATATGTTACAACCTTAACATAAAAAGGTTCAATGAAGAACTCAACAAATTGGAACCTAGACCAAAATTGTTTTTTAAAACAATGCGAGGTACAAAATGCGTGTTGAAGCCATTTACCGAAGATGACCACAAGAGGATCTTCAGTATAATCAAAGATATCGGAGTACAAAGCTACTCCTTCACCACGAAGAGTGAAAGGAGAACGACCCTCGTAATAAAAGGGGTACAACACTCGTACGAACCTGAGGACGTGTAAGCAGCTCTAGAAAGAGAACTACCAGGAATAAAAATTAAGGCAGTGACCCAGCTGAAAGCAAGGAAAGCCAAAGAAGACAACAATGCTTTCGTTATTAGTTTCGACGGATTCTACGAAACGAAACAGATTATGGAGACCAAGAAGCTCCTAGGAATGTTTGTATATTGGGAAAAGTACCACAATAAAGGTATAACTCAATGTAAAAGATGCCAGCGTTTTGGACACGTCGCCAGCAACTGCGCCGTCAGCTATAGATGTGTTAAGTGCGAGAAGAAACATGAGCCAGGGGAATGCGAGAGGAAAGACGCGAATGTAGGAGTACCTTTCTGCGTAAATTGTAACACGGAAGGACATCCAGCCAGTTACAGAGGATGCCTTAAATACAAGGAGCTGAGAAAGCAGAGAAACTTACGACAAGAGGAACGGCGACAAAGGGACAACTTCATCATAGAGTCAACGAGGAACTACATCCAGCCAGGTAAATCTTTTGCCCAGATTGTAAATGCAAATAATTACAAAGGTTCAACAGGTACCCCCAACCCACCTAAACAGTCCCCAAAGCCTACTTCCACGGCTAGAGCCCATGAAGTAGACGCCAACAATTTTTGCAACAAAGAAGCAAATTCGCTCTTTGGCTGTGATCTTTTCACCCTAATGGGTAAAATCAACAATTTTCTTCCAAAGTACCGGAAGCTCACCTCTATTCCAGAGAGACAAAGTGCATATCTTCAGTTCGCCTTCGGATTATGTCAAGGCAACTAAGATCCCTAAAGCTAATGGCTCTCAATTGTAATTCTCTTGTGAAATTAAGCAGGAGAGCTGCACTAAATCTCTTCCTCGACGATCACAAGCCAACTGTGATGTTCCTTTCTGAAACCCATCTTGTCGATAAGCATACTCTTGCTTTCGAACATTACCGAGTTATCCGCACTAATAAGTCGGAAACAACTCTTGGCACTGCTATCCTTATAAAAAAAGACCTCAGCTTCAGTGAAGTAAAAGTCAGTGGACTTTCCAATATGGAATGCACCGCTATAACCCTCAATCTTCGGAATGAAGTAACAATTCTATTAATTTCCATCTATAACAGATGCCATGCTCGAAGCTCGGAAATCAGGAGCAATCTGAACACCCTCACAAGATTAGCTGGCAATTACACCCACACGGTGTTAGGAGGTGACTTCAATGCTCGTCATCCCCTCTGGAATGACGTACTAACCAATGGCGCTGGAACTTGTATTGCCAACTGGCTCACTGACGGCCCCGCTGATCATGACTTTCTAGCGATTTCGCAAAATTCTCCCACATTTCCACGGTCTGGGTCTATTCTTGACTTCTTCCTAGTGACTTCTAATCTCGTGAACCTTCTTCCACAAATTACAAATTATACCTGCACTACTCACATTGCGGAATCCGATCATATGGCCATCGACCTCACAATAGCTCCTAACTCACATTTCGACGTCCTCTATCTAGCTTCTCCCGAAATCTCAACATTAAAACACGTTAGCTGGCCAGAATTTCACTCAAGACTGTCTCAAAACTTAGCAGGAAACCTCCCTGATGAGCACAGCAACCTCTCAAATAATGAAATCGATTATCACATCGAACTCCTTAACGGATATATTCAGGAAAATATTGAACATTTATCAGAAAATGTCACGCCCCACAATTACAAATATAACCATCTTCCAGCTCGCTTACAAAATCTATACAAATACAGGCAAAAGCTTCGGAAAATCCTCAACAGGATTTACCACAGAAACCACAATAGCCACAACCAAAGCTACCAATCGGTTCTTTCCCAAATCAAATGCCTATCCACCATTATTGATGAACAGACCAAGATATTTCTTGATGAGGAATTCAGAAAGAAACTCTCATCCATCCACCCTGGCCCCAATGTCTTCGAAAATATCAATAAGGTCTGCAATCGTAAACCAAAACTCCCTAAAATAATTACAAATGGCCAAGACACCCTCAGTTTACCTCTTGAGAAATGCAATGCATTCGCAGAATTTTTTCAATCCACCTTCAAAGATCATTCAGATCTGAGCAACCCGGACTTCCGCACAAACGTCAACGCAAATGTAAGAGAATTCATCCACCAAAATAAACACCTACATCTCACCACATTCCATGCTGATAACCCTGCCTCAAGCCCCCAAGATCAACAGCTTTTCACAAACCCAGTCCACTTACCTGCACTTATAAGTGGACTTAAGGGCAAGAAATCTTCAGGACCTGATAAAATCCCAAACAAAATTATCAGAAATCTTCCTTCGTCTGCAATCAAATTCTTGGTTATACTCTTTAACAATTGCGTGAATAACGCTTACTTTCCAGACTCATGGAAAATTGCGAACATCGTTCCAATACCAAAAAACCTAACTCCAAAGCCTTCAAAGATTTCAGGCCCATATCTCTTCTTTCCAACATCGGAAAACTATACGAAAAGCTCCTACGTCAACAAATCGTGAACACATGCGATGATGTAGGCATCCACCAAGACTCCCAGTTCGGCTTCAAACCCCAACACTCAACTTCACATGCGTTACTCAAATTTCACACTGACACAACATCAGCTCTCAACAGAGGTGAGTGCACAGTAGCCTGCTTCCTGGATGTCGAGAAAGCCTTCGACTCTGTCTGGAAAAACGGCCTCATCTTCAAATTGTTAGAACTACACTTCCCACCACATCTAACAAAAATTATTCACAGCTTTCTGTCCTCAAGGAAATTCGCAGTGAAACTTGAGAACTGCAACTCATCTACCCTATCTCTAGAAGCAGGAGTCCCTCAGGGCTCAGTTCTCGGCCCAATCCTCTTCAACCTCTATACGTCAGATCAACCGGCAAATGATCACAATTCCGACTCGCTCACATATGCACGCTCAATATCGCCAAAATTCGCTGCGAGGAAAGTAGAGCAGCATATTGTCAAACTGGACGCCTACTACAAGAAATGGGGTATCAAAATAAACATTGCCAAATCTGAAATGATTTGCATCCGCAAACCATCTACTACTAGCCGAGCAAACATAGCCAACTTGGCTAAAAATATTGACATTGAAATCAATAACCAAAAAATAACACCCTCCAAAAAACGAAATACCTCGGTATATCTTTCTCTAACCTGCACAAGTTCAACCCTCACGCACAATATGCTCTGAGAAAAGCAAAAGCTGCCTATAGCCTTCTAAGTCCACTTCTCAATACCCCAAACGGGCTGTCCGTCCCCACCAAGCTCCTGCTTTATAAGCAGCTAATTCGACCAACCATCACATACTGTTTCCCAATATGGCACACGATCTCGCCAACCTACATGAAAAACCTAGGAAATCTGGAGAGAAAAGTACTCCGTTCTTGCACTGGCCTTCGTAGAAGGGCAGATAATAGATACTACCCCAACAAAAAGCTGTACGAGGCAGCAAAAATCCTCCCTATCGACAACTACCATGTCGCACAAGCCAAACATCAGATGGAAAAACTTCCTCATCATTCAAACCCTCTCATATTCAACCTGCCTGCACACACTCCACCTGCAGAATTCAGGTATATCTCACCTCTTCAACTTGTTGACCCTGAGAGTAGGGGCATTTACTATACTGGCGAAAGATTTACTTTCTTTTGCAGCAAAGGTACCCACCATCGAGGATAGATCTCCGGAACATCTGCCATCGTCATCATAGCAGGATGCCCCACATAGGAACTGCCCAGAGAAGGAAGACCCGCACAAGGATACCTGGTCCAAGCTCCAGAGCTCCTCATTCTCCTTAACCGCACCCATCCCAATTTTCCCGTCTCACCCTCCTAAACAACATATATCAAACAACCGCAACGGAAACAGCTTAGTGTCGCGCGCGAAGCAGTAATAATCAACTAAAACATACCAAACATAAAAGTTTTTAATCAATATATGTAACAAAAGAAGACAAAATAAAGACAATTGTGAAATCAAGGCCAAAATAAAAAGCCTGAGTGTTAAAATCTACCCTACCATAAATCCTAACACGGAAGTTAGGACTACACATTGAGGACAATATATATTAAATGCGCAAGAAAGACTCTGACTATGACTATATGTAGATGGCACCATTCTTTTGGCAGAGTTGATCTGTATCAGAGCTAATCTGAGTAAAAAGAATTGTGCTTCCTACCTTATTACAGAAGATAATTCTGGTCAGGGATAACCTGAATTTCGTTTCTCATTATACAGAAGATAATTCTGATCAGGGATAACCTGAGCATACTATAATTACAGAAGATAATTCTGATCAGGGATAACCTGAGCGCCCTATTACTACAGAAGATAATTCTGATCAGGGATAACCTGAGCGCCCTATCACTACAGAAGATAATTCTGATCAGAGATAACGTGAGTGTCACAACTTTCCATAAAATCATTTTACTTCTGTGTGCCCTCACGATAATTCTGATCAGGGATAACCTGAGTGCTTGAAATCTCTAGAGGCTTTTTACTTCCGTGTGCTTAGACGTAGCACCCCTTTGAAATTTATTTCAGAAAATTTTAGTTTATTCATAGAAGATTAACATTTTGCTTCTTCTTCCTTTTCAGAGTAAATAATTCAAGGGTGGCGAACTGCGTATTTGTTGTTGAATTATTCAATTTTTTTTTTTTATGTTGAATTTTGTTATTGAATTTTATATTAGTTTGTAGGGTAGTTTTAGATTGATTTTGAATTGAATTATTGTGATGAATTCTTGTGATATTTAGGTTAAGCAAATTGAATTATTAAATAAAATTTTATATTTGAAATAAAAACTGAGCTATCTTCTGAACCGGCTCTCCTCCCTCACGAACGAGACTAGATCTCACAATACGCTTGTTACCAAGTCTCTCTATTATATTTTTGTTAAGTCTATCTTAGAATATGTCGTGTTTAGGCTATTGTTTACTCTGTTTACTTTAATCTAATCGAGGCAGTTCAATGTATGTTTCTTAGATTCGCTCTTCGTCGACTTCCTTGCAATGATCATATGACACTTCGGCATGTGTGGAGAGACTTAATCTGCTTACCTTCGAAAATCTTGAAAGAGATAAAGCAATTCCAGTTTTTTTTTCTATTAACATTTCACAGAGTGCGATCAACTCCGCAGAATTGCTAAATACCATGACAGTTTTTGTTACGTTAGTTTTGTATACGTCACTATTTTATATCTATCGAGAAACAAATTTCACTTAACCCTTTCAGGACGATAAGTTTACTAGAAATTAAACCAAGTTCTTAGGCATTAAAGCTTTTTATTAAGCATGAACTGAACATAAAATAATATTGTTAAGTTAAAACGTACAGTAGATATAACGGAATTCTTTGGGACATATATGTCCCAATGGACGTTAAGTTTAGAAAATTGACATGAGACAGTATTTTAGCTGTGGTACTGAGCAATACAATTCTTATCATATGTAGAGCATAGGTGGACATTCCATGTCACGCAAATATTATCTTTGCGGTTTTCTAATTTACTTTTAGCACAATTTGTACATCTTTTTCGAATGTTTGTTTTTTCCATAGGATGAGATGGCATTGGACGTTTTAAAAATATACGTTTTGCACTTGTCACTGCCGCGGGAATGGCCCTTTACCTCAAAGAGAAATCTCCAATCAAATTTCGAGTTTTGACATGTCTGTACTCGAGGCAGGAGAGTAAAGGTCCCTCAACACCTTTATTTTCGTGAAGGTTTACGTAAATGATATAACCATTATTAATAGATATATCCAGAAGATCAAACAATGACTGAGATTGTACTCTACCTTTGATTTGCGATCCAATTAATAACGTACCTTGCGCTGATCCATGAGATCGACACCACCCATACTTTGATTATATTTTATGATATCTGGGCACTTTACGTCTATTTTTTCAGCAGATCCTGCTTTTCGCTGTTTTACTGTTGTTATTAGTACAGGTGATAGGAAATTTGTCAAAAGATGCACGGGCTTGTTATCTATGCACTTTACATATGATATTCCTTTGGAACATGCAATATTAATATCACCACTTTTTACATTTTTATCTAGTGGCGGTAACTTTGGAAGATTTTTCCGATTATTGTGAAAAGTCCCGCATGTTTTGGTGTTTCGATTCATCAATTCATACTGCAACATGGGTTAATTAAAAATTTATGAAAGTACACCTCATAGCCTAAACCTTCAATGGGCTTTGTAAATTGTAGTACTACCGATTCCACTAACCCTTATTCGGTTCCTGATGTCTTTTTACCTGTATATAAGTCAAATTGAAACAAATAGCCAGTTCCTGCATCGGCTCTGCACCACATTTTGAAACCCCATCGAATAGGTTTGTTTTTAATGTATTGTTACATAATACTGTGACCTTTAAATTTGATCATATGGATCAATGGATTGGACTTTGGTGTTATTAATAGCGTTTTGAAAGGAACTGTTCAGATGGTCCATTATAGGTCGGATTTTAAATGCTCTGTCATAGTTAATGCTACTCCTATCTGGTTGCTCCTCATTGTCGCAGAAGTGTAAGCTCTTACGTATGCTCTCAAATCTATATCTAGGCATAATATTTGCATTGTAGGGTACACTCATATCTGGGTCAGTAGACCAGTAATCTCCGAATGATGGCAAAACATGATAGCCCATTAGCAAATTTATCCCCGGAAAAGCTTTCATTTCAGCGTTACCAATGGTGGATTGTGTCCCATTCTGCTCAGCATATCTTATTGATTCCCTTGTTAATGTCTGAAATAAATTCTCAAAGTTAGCAGTCAAAGTAAATATTTCTATAGGTGTCAATAACGAATCTGCTTCTCTGTCCTCCCAAAAGTTTACTTCTCCGAAATTATAATCAACATCATGAAAGTTGTGTTGTGCATATACATTTTATTTCCATTTGAATGGCGATTGTCTCGCTTGCGGGGTTTCTTCTATAAAATGTTCTACTGATAATGATGATGGTTCTGATGATTCTTTTGCTGGATCTTCAGTTTCTACCATAGTAGCCCCTGCATCAATATCTGAGCTATAAATACTTGATATTCTTAATCAAGTTGTAATTCATCTTCACTATCGCTATTTTCTGGCATTAATAACTGCAGGATTTCGTCATCTTTCAATTCAAATAGCCTACACGCTCTTCCCGGCATATCTGTAATAATAAAAAGACAAATAATTGGATAGAAAGTGAAAAAATATCGGTTACAAAATAAACAGATTTTTCTATCAAGTACGAGTATATCCCTTCAAGTCCACAGGGACGCCAGTGACCCTTAATGTTTTTCGCAGTTGGCATAGTATGTCATTCTAATATTCTATTGTGAGATGTTATAAAATCATTATGTACATACCGTAAAATAATATAATTATAGCACAAGCACATAAGCAACAATATTATTAAGAATAAAACACTTTCGAAAAAGTTTGAAGACGAAGCCTGTCAATGTACGTTGTAGCGCGCGAATTCGTTGGAAAAGATAACGTTTATGTAGGGTTGCCAGAAATATAATAACGAAAGAGGCGATGCAGATTGCGCATTCAGTGAAAAACGATAATTACTATTTTTGGTTTATGGATACGATCGAAATTATTAATGGGGACACATTTGCCCCTTGGTCGAGAAAGGGTTAAATAAAAATATGAAATCGACTTTGTTTGGAAATAACACCCACCTATTTTCGGCAATAAACCAAAACCCGCAACCTGAATCAAATCACTACACTTTCTATTATTATTTTTGAAAAACTGAAGCTAGGTTATAAACGGCTAACGGAATAAATATCAGCTATAATAAACAAAAATCTAGAAATATTTTAAAATCCTTTTTCTTAAATTTTCTTCAACGAACAATCTCTAAAATTTACGAAATTTTGTACTTAAATCGTAGGTAATCTAAAAAGATAAGGATTTCTTCATAGCATGCCGGGTAGAATTGTGCGTGTGAATAGGTACATATAGGATCCTTACGGATTCCAGTAATTAAAATATTTCCCTTAAAGTCAAGAAAGTAATACTAAACCAGACATACAATCAAATAATCATTTTACAAAAATTTGAATGATTCGGGGCTGCGAAGTTAAAATGCCATACAACTTCTGTTATTTATTTATTTATTTATTGTCTACAGAGGTATAAATCTTACAGACATTTCATGCACTTAACTATAATCTTGATATGTGGAAAATTTTAAAGACAATAATAACAGTGTAAAAATAAGAGGAATAGAAAAAAAACAAAAACAAAAATTGAGTATAATAATATGCATACATAATTCAAGAGTTATAATGCTCATAGATGAGTTTTTTGAAAGTTACACTAGACATTGTCAAATCAACAAGATGATACACCAAATTAAATTGAGAAATAAAATTTGGGTTTACTTCATAACTACCATAATTAGTTCTATGATGTGATTCATAAAGCAAGTTCTTCAGACTTACAAGTCTCTCTGGATATTATATAAAAGTTAATGACAAGAGCTGGGGGCACTTTATTTTATATGAGAGAATATCTTTAATAAAAAGGACACAGTTTACTGGTCTTCTAAGTTCTAAAGTCGACATACACAAAAGCAGGCATCTTGTACGATACTGAGGAGTAGTATTAGTTCGAAAATGAAAATGATCTCTGAACAGACTTAATTCGGTCTACATGACTACCATAAAATGGACACCAAATAGCGAATGCATACTCAAGTACAGACCTCACTAAAGAAAAATAAAGGACTTTCAAAGTACCCAAATCACTAAATTCCTTAGAATTCCGTTTTAAGAACCGAAAGTTTCTGTTTGCTCTAGAAACAATCGTTTCAATGTGGGGAACAAAAGATAATTTTCTATCAAATGTAATCCCCAAATCCTTCACCTCACTAACTCTCTGAAGAGGATTATTATTGATGTTATAATTAAATATGACTGGATTTAACTTCCGATGAAAAGAAACGATCTTATATTTTGAAATATTAAGGTCAAGTTTATTATTAGCACACCAAACATAAAAAATTATCTGCATAATATGCATATTAGCAAACTTATTTTATATTTTACATGTGTAGCTTTAGGCAATTTAATATTATTAATCTTAGCCATTTGTCTACGGAAAATAGTCAAAGTCTACATAAATTATTATACGCATGCCATATCATCCGCAAAACTCCAAACTGTTATAAATAACCAAATTGCTATTAGTTAAACATGAACTTTCAGTTTCTTAATTTAACCACAGATTTCAAAATACAATTTGGAAAGTCTTTGTATGTACGCAAACATTTAAAACAATCATTCATAAAAAAAAATACAAGTAACGAACATAGCGCTAATGCATAAAGGAAGGAAAAGTCATGCTCAACTACATAAATGCAAAACTGACGGATATATTCTTGTCGGAAAAACTAAAGAAAAATGAAAGGAGGAAGGTGGTGTTTGAACCGATAAAAACAAAACACATTCGGAAAGTTTTCGATAAGAGCATGACGTTCTCGAGGTTCCCGTCGAGTTTTGATTCATGGATAGACGAAGTGTGTTATTGACAGTTAAGAAGAATGATTTAAAGGGAAAGTTGCAGCTATATAAATTTTAGAATTTGAGCGCTAAATAAAATGTTTTGTATAAGGCACGCGAATAAGCCATGATTGATGAGACAGGATTCTTTCGCTATTTGATTTGGATGCAGATATATGAGTTGGAATAGAGTGAATTTTGCAAGTTATAATGTGGATATCTTTTAAAGAAGAAAGGAAAATCAAATGAAATTATAAATTAACTATTTCACAAAGTAACTGTGCAGTTATTCCACATATGCCGGTTAAATATATATCTTCAATTCTGTAAACTTAAAATAGTCAAATTCAAGCAACAGGTAAGGAATTTTTAGCAAATATGGACAATTTGTAGAGGCAGACTACTGATTTTCATTCTCCCCTAATTAGGCCTCAGGGCCTAGTATGATATGGTATTTAGAATTTGGTTTATGGGACGTTAATTCGAAAATGCATTTTACGTAAAAAGAGTTATTGCTAGATCTCAGGGCCGGGGAATCCATTAGTACTAGGTTTTTATATTCCTTATTTTCAATAGTTTTTTCAATTGCCAACTGAATGGCTATGAGTTCAGCAGCAGTTGATGATCTAATGACATCATATTTTCGAGTCACACATTCAAAAGTGGGGTAGCTAACATAATATACATAGATATCTGGGGCTTTTGAGATAAAATGGCTAAGAGTGCTCCAGTCTATTTGTTTGAGCTCTTCATCCAAGGTGGAGGATTTATTGTTGCCAGTTTTCAAAACTATGTTTTGGTCTGATATGAGATTTTCTGGATAAGAGAGGCAAGACCCTCCTTAAATTTTTGCGAATGATGTTGGAACTCATTGGCAATATAGGCATGACTTGAAATTTAATTTTAACCACTCTGAAATCTTCGAATGAGCTGCTAATTCTGCCCAATTCTTTTGCTAGCATTAAGTTGGGCTCTGAACATTGGAATTAATTATTTGGCCAGTCTACGCTGGATATAAACAGGGGTTGTTGGAGGGACTCCCAGACACCTTTTTAATCATGAATTTGTAAAGGTTGCGATTTTGTTTTGTCATACATGTTAGGGGCAGTGAGCCATGGTGGTGGCCGTAAAATTAATCTTCGGCCTGACTGCAGTTCGGTTCGAAACACAAAAAAGACCCAACGAATTTTTGTTCACTATGAAGCTTTGTACGTTGTAATGCAAAAGTTTTATCCGTAAGATGTGGTAGAGAGTATGTACATGTTTAATTGAGATGGATTGACAGACTTCAAAAACTATTTAATTATCTTTAAATCATTTGATATATGTAGTTGCTCTAATTTCCTTCTTAGACTTCCAATAAAGGACTTTTTGGCTTCAGAGAAAGTTTTGTCCTTTAGTTCATTTATGATCCATTACATAAGTTTTTCAAGGTCCGAGACTCTAGAACTATTTTCCATTAGACCAGTCCCTTTCCGTGTGTCTTCTTTTTCTTCTTTTATGTTATGAACTTTGAGGTTTTGGATAAGTGTAGTAGGTTTTTGTGACTTTCACGTAAGATTTCTTTGTTACTACTCTGTTCACCTCCTTAGTTGCCTTTCGTACTTTTCCAATCCGTGATAGAATGTGAAATTCTCAGTATTTAGACTGTATAGTATTGCAAAATTGTTTCCGCTGAAAGAGGAGCTTGTGAGGAGGTTATGAGGCATGCGAGGCTGCGAACCTTCTTGTTTGACTTCTGTTAGTGCTTTTTATGGCCATAATGGCTGAAAAAATGTAAAGCCCCTCTGATTTCCATAAACCTGAAGTAAGAATAACATAAAAGTTTTTATTATCTTCCAGCATGAATTCTAATAATTTACTCTTTCAGTTCCATGTGATGAATTAGTCCAGGATCAAAGTATTTAGTAATTCAACTTATTAATAATTAAAAAAAAAAAAAAACAATTTTATTTCATTATGTTTTCAGATTAACAGAGACTTATAAAGTTCTTGTCCTAGCTCTGCAGTTTCAGTTTTAGTTATAGTTGTACCAAATATTTTGTTTAATAATTTATTGTTTTTTTTTTTTTATTCTTGAATTATTATCACTATATTATAATTTTATATTATTAATATTAAACATATATAACATGTGAAATTTTTCTTTCTTCAATAATTAAATATTTAATTTAAATAGTTATTGGTGTTTGGCACATTATTCGACAAGGAGTATGTCTAATAGCTCCGCGCAAGCTCCGCAATTGGAAGATTAGGACAATATGGTGTACTCTGTTGAGTCCACCATGAAAACTCCCTCAAATCCTGCACAAAAAACATTTGATCATGTATCTTTTGTTACTAATACTAACAACCATAAGCTTACAGGAAAACACAAGCTCTGTATACCCCGAATGATTTGAGACACAAAACATGCATCATGAAACGGCTACGATTTCAATAATCTGCCTCAATCTACTAGCTCCATAGTCTCCCATTAAGATTCACGAGTATTAAGCAGCACTCGTTCAATATAATGCAAGTATTCTGGCGTGATTTTATTTCTGCTTGCGTCCTATGACTTTTTTAGTCACCAAATACTAATGTCCTTATTCCTGCTTCCTATGATCGTAAATAAGGCATCTCTGCTAAAGAATTCACAAACAGCATTGCATCCCGTGCCTGTATATGTAATGTGACAAAAGTGTATTCAGCAAATCCTTGTAATACAAAAGTTTATAAATTTAGTTTACTTCGAATATTACTTAACCTTAAATTTATGTTTAAAATCCAACCATAATCGAATTTTCGTCCAAACTTCTCCTCATTTCTTTATTTTAGTGTACAAATCCGATATTTATTTTATATGTGTTATAAAGAGTTTTTCCGTAATTTTAAGCTTTACTCCTTACCATCCCAAAGGCTACACTTACTATATACCTTATTTAACAAATATAAACAGTTCTGATTAAAACGTAACCTAAGTTCAGTTAAGAAAAAAAATTTTAAATAATTTTATTAGAAAAGGTATAAAATTTTTATTACGGTTGGGAAGATATGAAAGTAAGCTTAAGATTATCAGAAGACAATTTTCTGTATAAATAGTAGTTTAGGGCGTACGATCTATTCAATTCACACTTTTGTCGGTTTTACATAAGAACACTGCAAATATTTTCAAATATTAGGACTACAATTACAATTACAATTATTTATTTCAATAAGACAAAAGTCTTTACTTAAGTACATTAAACAAGACAAGCTATAATTTTATAAATGGAGAGTTGGGCACTAGAGAGAACCAATATGAAAAACATAAAATTACTATAAAGAAGGAAAAATAAAAAAAAAACAAATTTCAATGAAATAAGAAAAAATAATAAGAAAACAAAAAAGACAATCAGAGATTAATAAAAAGAAAGTTCAAAATTAATCTATTTAATCAAAAACTAAGAAAAATATCCCAAGTCCGTGAATGTGCAGAATCATTAAGGTGGACGCAGAAAATCACTGATCAAACGCCTAAAAGATGCTTACCGATCTTGTACGCTGAATCTCAGGTGGAAGTGTATTCCAAACGCGAGTTATGTGGACAAAGTAAGAACCATCAAGAACCAAGTGTTTAAAACGAGGTAAAACTAGATTTAAATGTCTTTCACTATGCATAAAATTAATAAAGCCGAACAGGTATGAAGGTACGCCACTGTACAGAATTTTATGGAGTGATAGTAATGCTTTACGCAGTAAGTAAATATCCAGAGAGCAATCAATGATTTTATTCCTAAATGGCGTAATGTGGTCAAATCGCCGCAAACCAAATGCAAATCTAGTGCAATCATTGAAAGCTACTTCCAGTTTCCGCTTGCAGGCAGCATCTAGTCTAGGGAATATCAAAGATCCAAATGAACAAGTAAAAAAGCTAGAATTGGTCTAAGACCAATTCTTATGATACCCTAGATGAATGCCCGTATTAAATTTCGTATGGTCACCGATCTATTCAAGTATTGATTTTGAAGTAGTTTTTCGCATATATTTCTAGAACTGTTTGTCGCACAGAAAAAATGATTATAACCAATTTTATTGGACTGATCATTTTCAAAGTATACGTAGAAAACCGAAATTTTTATATGGCAACAGCAAGAAGGAGTTGCCCGATTTAGTCCATTTTTGATATTTTATTTGCTAATGTAGTAAAAACATCATGTACGAAGTTTCAGCTCTCTACGTCAACGCGTTCTCAGGCAGAGTCCAAATATATAGCGGAAAACGAAACTTTTATATGGCAACCCCACGAAGGAGTTGCCGGATTTGCTTCATTTTCGAACTTAATTTTACTTTTCTTTTTTAAAGTCCGTGTACAAAATTTCAGTTCTCAAAGTATACGCGTTCTCGAGTTATCGTGCGCACAGACGGACGGACGGACGGACATGCAAAAATCAAAATAACTTTTAATATTATGAATGGGTGTCCAATCCATTTTGCTCTACCATCATTATTTCGAGGTGTTACAAATGGAACGACAAACTTAGTATACCCCTATGATTTCATCTAGGGTATAAAAATGTGGTAATAACAAAGACTTCACCAGATTTATGCGTGTAGTAGTTGAGAGAATATTGGCGTACAACCACAGCCGTCTAAGGGCTGCGTACACTTTGCTAATTATGGCTTTTACATGGTCACAACAAGTCATTCTAGAATTTAAGAATAAGCCTAAATTTTTTGCCCGACAAACAAAGGAAATTTGAGAGCCTTCCAGAAAAATATGGGGTAGGTGTGAGGGGTCGATAGTGTGTCTGTACAAGGGTAAGGCCACCGACTTGGTGGGGTTCAATGAGAGGCCATTGACGACAGACCACTCGTGAATTCATTCCAAATCCTCATTCACCCTGCTATCGCAATCTTCAACTAAACCAATGGGGCGACTCAGATATAGTTGGACATCATCAGCATACATATGAACCTTGCTGTGTAAAACAACAGTTAGTAAATCGTTGATGAACATACTAAACATGAGCGGACCCAAAATAGATCCCTGAGGAACGTCACATGTCACACTAATTCTCGAGGAGACGTGATTAGCAACCTTGACCCGCTGGCCACGGTTAGTTAAGAAGCTATCAATAAGTTTGGCAGCAGGAGAACTAAAATCAAAAAGTGCAAGAAGTTTAGCAAGAAGCTTAGAATGGTCCACGGTGTCGAATGCTTTGGAGAAATCTAAAAGAACTAAGAACACGAGGTGATCATTCTCAAGGGTTGTTCTAATATCAGTCGTGATTTTCAGTAGAGCTGTCTCACAGCTATGACCAGCGCGGAAGCCAGACTGCCATTGACTAAGAAGGTTATGTTTTGATAGATACTGTTGTATTTGTTTAGACATGATTTTTTCCAACACCTTAGCAAGGAAACATAATATGCTAATTGGTCTGAAGTCACCTGGCTCCTTTGTAGAGGAGTTTTTAGCAATGGGAACCACTACAGCTTCCTTCCAAGGTGAGGGAAATACGCTGTAAGTTAGACAGGCATTCAAAATGTGTAGTGTAGGTGTAATTATGAAGGGTAACAGCAGCTTAGCAAAGCGGGGTGGTAAGTTATCCGGACCTATTGCCTCTGAACGAATAGAGTTAACGGTGTCGATTGCTTCATTCGCATCAATACAACGGAAGCTAAGTCTAGAGTCACCGGGGCGATTCAAAGTATATATTAAGGTCATCAGGATTTAGCTCGTAGTCCAAATTTTTATTGCTGGTTACTCCAAGACTACGAAGTGTATGCCAGAGTTTCTTCGAAGGGATAGTAGTGTCCAATTTGTCAGCATAGAACGCTCGCTTAGCATCTCGAACTTTCCTATTAACTAGATTTCGAATCCGTTTGAATGCCAGTAAGCTGCTCTGTGTTTTAGTCATTTTGTACCAGTGATGCAGGAAATCGCGCTCTATAATTAAATTTCTTATCGCGGAGGAAAACCATGGGCAACGATTTGTAGCAAGTCTTCTCGACTGAAGAGGAACATACTTGTCAAGCAGATACAGAATTTTTGCGTTGAGGACATTGACTTGCAGATCCAGCGGAGAAATCGAGGAGTGCTGATTACTGTTCCGTGCGGTACCCGTATCACGCTCAAGACTGATGTTCCAGTCAATACTCCTACACTCCTCATACAAAAGTTCGAGGTTTATCCCTTTATAATCACGAAAGCTAATGTTATTGTTGAGAGATGTAGGTCTAACGATGGGAATGTCATACTTTAAATATAAAAAATCATGATCACAAATTGATGGAGGAGTAAGCTGGCCGTGACGCAATACAGACTTAGGGTCAGTTGCAAGTATAAGGTCCAAGTGAGAAGCGGAGGTGACCGAAAAGTGAGTTGGACCATGATTTAGTAAATTAAGATGAACGGATTGAAGTAGTGAAAGGAAATTGTCAGTTAATATGCTATTATCAAGAATATTAACATTAAAATCGCCAGCAACAATCAAATGCGCATATTTATGTGATAAATTGAAGATGCATTGCTCAAATTCAACAGCCATTTCCACGTTAAATTGTCTGGGCGGGCAATAGGCCGATACTAAGACGCATTTATCAAGCCCCGTATTTATCTCCACACACAGGAACTCCAATGTAGAAGGGGATGAGTGATATAAGATCTTGGACCTAAAATTGTCCCGCACATATAAGGCCACGCCGCCGCCAATCCTGTGCAATCTGTCATTGCGTAGAAGCTTAAAACCCGGTAATGAAACCAAAAGCGTAGGGACATTTATATTTAACCACGATTCACTAATAACTAATACATGCACATTCGTGCGAACAAACATCTCCATTAACTCGCCTATTTTATGTTTTATGCTCCGAGCATTTAAGTAAAAGACATTTAAACCAGGTTGACCACTATTAAGAATATTAGCCATAGTTCTTACCTTGACGCACGGATCCCGAAAATCATCCATTAGAGTTATACATAGCGTACAACAAAAGGCGAACACCAGTCAGACAAGCAATCACGATCCACCGCGGCAAAAATGAGACTGTAAAGTTAATAATGAAACTGAATAATGCACACCCACAGATACCTAGAATATCACAATAAATGCAAAAAGTGAAAACTAAGCATAAGAGTATCATTAAAATTAAAGAAGAGTTCATTAGAGAAACAGAGTTCAAAATCAAAAAAAATCTATAAAAACAAAAAACATTGAGAAAAAAGAATAATAATAAAAAATTGAGAAACAGAATCGGTGACAAGTTCAAGCTTCATGATTTAATCATGCATCCCCGCATTGACTGTTTTCGGAAGCGGTAGACGCCGTAGATGCAAGCGCATGTAATTGCTCTAAGTCACGTACTTTAGTAGGGCGATCATTTTTCACAAATTGTACATAAACGAATCCATTATTAGAGTAGACTGAACTAACTCTCCGCTGCCTGAACAACTTGAGGGCTTCACGCAACAAGCTGCTGTGTAGTGGTGTGAGGCTCTCATTAATAAAAATTCGACTATATGCCGTAAAGCCCTTCAGGTCATTTAATTTTAGCTGCTTATGAGCTTTTAGCGCCGAGAGGAATGCTCTTCTCTCATTGGAACAAGAGAAGCGAATTAAGAGTGGCATCACATGATTACTATTGTTGATATTGCTATGGCTAAGTTGCGTTCTTCGTTTCAGGCGAAAAGCTTCGATATAAGGAGAAAGTTTATGTTGGATAACATTTGATAAATCCACAATGATGTCACGAGGATTTTCAGCTGGCATCATAGGTATCCCCCTAACGATAACATCGTTCAGGCGAAGTATACGACGAAGATCATCATTTTCTTTGTCCAGCGTCGAGCACTTCTTCTTGATGTCCACTACATCATTATTTAAAGATTCCACACGTTGATTTAAACCCCGAACCACACTGTCAATTTTATCCAAGAGACGTGATTCCACACCCGAGATAGCTGACTGAATACGACTTTCAACGCTAGCCAGCATGGAGTCAAGCGTACGTATCCAATATGAGTCGGGAGAACAGTCAGATGTTGATTTACTTATAATAGTTGCATCATCCAGACGACTAGCGGAATTCAGGTTGCTATTTCCAACGGAGAGAAGCGTAGGCATTGTGCTTGCGAAATTCAGTCTACCTTTCTCTTTCTGTCCTCTAGTCGTAACCTTATCAGACCCAGACATGGTTCAGGGAAAACACCGCAAATAAAATAAAATTAATTTATAAATCGAAATTAGCAAAAGAAAATAGCACGGAAAACAACGTTAAAATTGATAAAGCTTTGTTGGACTAAAGACTACACACTTTTGACTTGAAATTAGCAAACGGTCCGGTTAAAAAACAGCGGAGAAACGAGTCAAATCGGGAGCAATAACAACTACGTCTACTCACTAGAAGAAATCCAACTCAACTATGTTGGGGCTCTCATGTAGCTGTGAGGTATTCAGTTTCATGGCTTGGGAAGTATTTCTCGAGGATTTTGATGTGGAACAACACAGCCATGGTGCTCAATAACACTACCGTGTCTGTCCACAATCTACCGCTAGCTTCCTCTAGGTATCTGTATGTCGTGATCAACACAAACACAACACAGTAACTTACCAGCCTTAAGGCCAAAACACAGTGAGAGCGACACAACAATGTTGGCAACTTAGTTGGCGATAATGTCGCATTTAAAACACAGTGAACGCGACTCGACAAATGTTTTTGACAGCTATCTCTGTTTTATTTATTGTAAAAGAAATGGCAAAAAGGAAAAAATTAAGTATAATCGCTAGTATAGCTTATGCGGCTTACTTAAAATTGCAAAGCATAAAGAAAAAACTAAAAAGAAGACTAAGAGATTTCTTACATGGGATTACGTTTATTGTACAACATAACTTTTACCTCATTTTATCTATTACTTCCTCCTCAAAACCTATAATCTGTCAAACTAATAAATGAAATTAATTTTATACAAGTTTTTAATAACTAGTTTATTTACTATCTATTATCTTTTAATTTACTATGTTTAAAAAAATATCCAAATCCACATAACATGAATGTCATATATTCACTATCCACACAGAAATGTCAATTATGTTGGCGACTAATTTAGAGATTTTCCCAAACTTTTTGTTGGCAACTTATCGCGTCGCCCTCATTGTGTTAAGTATATGGGACTTCCATATATTTGAATCTTTGACAGCAACCAATTTACGGCGACTTTGTTGTGTCGTCCTCACTGTGTTTTGGCCTTTAACGTACTAGTAACACAGGCATTGGTACAGATCGCTCACACTATATCACTTTCATTTCAAATACTTACCACTAAACACTACAACTATTTACAAGCTAGGTTAAAGGATTAAGAACTATTCCACTCAAATCTTATTCTAGCTACTCACCGTATCGCTTTCATGTGATATACGCTTTCTCCCATTTGCACTAAATCTAAATTGATCATTAAACGCCGCATTTTACATTTCCTGAATTCTATAATAATAATATGGTTTAAAAAAAATATGTGAGAGAGCAGTTGAATCTTTCTCCTTACCAATAACATTTGCTATCGGTTTTAAAATCCGTCTCTCATAAGATAATATTTTTCAGTTTATATACCACAAACATTATATGTAAAATGGTAATGGTAGATTTGGTTTATAATGTGGTAATTAAGTTAGTCTTCTAAAGATGACCTCAGTGGTCGAACCGCGTTATGATATTGTAACATTAATGGAATGAATAACTTCTATTGTGAAACGAAACAAGTGTTTTTTATTTTATCATTTAAAATGTTAACACCTCTTTGCTTTACTACTTTTTCTTCACAAATATCAAAAATTACTTTTTCTTTTGGAAAATTCTAACAATTAGTTTCAACTGAGTAACTATTTAATGATAAACAAGCAAGATGAACATATAGCTTTTATTTTCTTTTATTCCTTCTATTAATTTTTACCGGAATTCTTATGCGATGCCGAACAGAGAAAAATCGGGAAAGAATTTGCCCAAATCTTCACGGTTCAAAATTTTCAATCGATTTTTCATCACTTTTTTAAATAATAACTACTGAGATTCCTCTACAATATCCAAGTTTTCACTTTGAAGACAAAAAAGTGCAAAATACTTTCTACATTTTAGTACATTGTTAACATTTAATTAAAAAATATAGCCCTAAAATGCTTCACGTAAACTTTTCCTTCCATTTGTATGAAAATATAATTCTCTAGGGATCGAGCAGAGGTGTAGAGTGAGGCATGTTCAAGTTTATTACAGTAGGTACCAGGGCCACATTTGGGAGCACGATTTGATCAAAACGTCACGACTTATGTAAAAATAAACGGATGAAGAATGAAACAACATTCCATGAATTTTGAAAGGAAACTACAAAGCAGTCATGAACTATTTAGTGGATTTTGTACTAAATTTCGTTGAATTTTGACTCATTTTTCAATTATCTGTTTGAATTCAGTTTCACAAAGTTGAAACATTCAAATCGAACCAATACGACCCTGTTTTACTTTAAAATTGTAGTATAATACTTTACGCCGTACTGCTGCCTCGCGATAACTAGGCTGTGTTCAAAATTACAGCTATAGGTACTTAGATAGCATAACAAAGCAACACTTACATTAGAGTAGGAAATTAAATGGAATTGACATGAGACGCGGTAGAGTGTAACCACTTTTAAGTTGTATGGGTACACCAGTGAAGTCGGGAACGTTTCTCGGCATATGGAGTCGCCATGCTAATTAATGGCGGGAAATTATAAATATGATTTAAGTGGTAGTATGATACAAGGCGAAATCTATCAGATATTTGCGTAGTTACAAATATATATACATAACATACATGTCCCCATTGAAGATATCCGTTGGGAATTTTGTGCATGTGAAAACTGATTGAAAAAATAAATATTTATATCAGTTGGTAATCTGAAAAATACAAAAATTCAAGCTAATTGAACAATTTTCATTTTTCTTGTATCTTACTACGTCTATGCATCAGGTTTCAAACAAGAAAAACAAAAGTACCAAAGCCCGCTTTGAAATCTGACAGTTAGGGTCCAATGGCCGAACCTCACGCACACATATATCGACATTTTGGTTACGCTCTGTATACATGTTTTATGCACAATGCTTACTCCATTAGTTTCCTGCTCGAAGCATTGAACTATCAAATTGATAAAATACATAAATTATGGGCGATCAAAGATATTTTGTGTTTTACGGAGATAAGAGAGCTATGCACTTAGCTGAAAAGACTGGTGGTATGACTTTGAGAAACATAAGATTTCTCCCATTATTACGTATATGTGTTTTTTTAGAATCTCCAGCTTTAAATTCTATTACAAAAGCTGTTGAGACCACTACCAGTGAAGCTTTAGAAGCTGCTCTTACGAAAATTCAGAGCCACAGAAGGAAGTAAATAATGTCAGTCCTGTAACAGGCAAAGTAGAAAGTAAAAGACATTTACAATAAAAATAAAAACAAACATTAAATTAGAATTTATTCTAGAAAAAATGGATTCTGATCGAAATTAAAGCTTTTATAGAATATTTAAAACGCCAGTATACAGCGACAAGGTATCACAACTATAAAACAGGTGTTGCTCCAAAGTTGTAATCTTCCGGAAGTGGCGCGCGGTTTATGAGTCCGCACCAATATTGTTAACCTGTTATTTTTATTGCAAACTAATCTACCTCTGTGAGCAGGTGTGTATTCCCGGGAACACATTATTCGTACACGTTAGTCGGTCGGTCTCTGCTCGCATGTCAATTTTGTTCCAAAGCAAACAAATCAGAAAATGAAAAGCTGTTATTAATAAATAATTAGGAGTATTGTTCGCATGAATAGTTGGGTTTTTCTTACTTGTATATAAAGCTAAGATGACGTTCTTTGATAATAAAAAGATAGAAAATGAAACAATTATTTTATCTTTTTAAAACTGTTAAATATAATTTCGGTCCCAAAGACCGCATGCCATCATTCGTGTCCTGCCAGGGGTGCCACTTCCGGAAGGTTGATTATGAAAATGAATTTTAGGACATCTTTGTGCAGAATCCAGATGTAAGTCCAGTGGCATTGACTTCTTCATTGGACCCAATTTCAAGCTGTGCTGTCTGCAAGTCCTGTGCCGTCGACATCACCGAAAATACAAAAAAACGATGGAAGACTGTCCCAAAGCTTCTGCTGTAAGCATACAAAATAAATCAAAAAATCATACAGCGAAGAAAATGGATGGTTGAATCAAACAAAGCAAGGGTTTGCTATGAACACTCAAGTATTTTTAATTTTGTTTTAAATGAAAGTCGTTTTGAAACAAAATTTTCAAATGCATTGAAATCATACATATTTTAAAACAACTATAATTGTTTTGATATGAGGTGGAAAATAATTGATATAAATAAATTTAGGAAAATTCTTGAGAATAACGTGTAATGGATTATCATTACACATTATTCTCAAGAATTTTCCTAAATTGTTTCGAATATCTGTATTATTTTGAGTGTATAATCTGGAAGTATTTCTTTACAATTATGGGGCATATGATTTTCTGGCCTACTATTTTTAAGCATGTATATACAGACATGATTTGGGAACATATTAATTAAGGTGATGTGTGATGATGATAGTGTGTTACACCTGTTGTCGAATATGACTTCTTATGGATTTCTTTTTTAGAAGCGGAGGGTTTTCGAGCACTTCTCATAAGTTAGTTTGGTCGTACGGCAGCAATATTAATCAAGCGGGAAATTATTTAATTGTTCTGATTTTTTTATACTTTTGGAAAACAGTACCTACTTCAAGCTGTTAAATTTGTATCTTTGAATAATTAATTATTACTTTAATTTTTATATTTTTTAAACATTTTTAAATATACGCAGTGCATTGTAACTTTGCGGTGTTTTTTAGTTTATGCGTTATTGATGTGGATCATTTTGTATTTGCAAAAAATCGTTGCGGTGTTTTTAGTTGTGTTGGAAAAAGGTCCTACAGAAAACAGACGCTTTTTGTGCATATAACTTAGAATTATTCACATCTCAACATGCAATGAGGTAAATTGCATTAGCTGTCAGTTAGCACATTTTATGCGCACCCCAGTGAAGCGTCATCTGTGGTGATTGATTACCATTGTCATCGACGCAACGGTATCACTCACAAAAGTGCATTCACATTTCACAATTAAAGCGTTTGCATGTTCCTTTGTTGTTTTCCGTACAAGTTCGTGTCCGAAATAGTGAAATTTTTTTTCAGACAGCTTTCCAAGATTAATGTTATCCGTCAGGCTTTACATAGTAGAAACTTGATTACCGTCATTTATCTTGACTAGCAGAGCTTGTCATTGCAAACCACCCGTCAAGAATAATAAACGCTGATTAAAGTAGGAAAATGTGATTCTTAGAGAAGACGAAGAAAGGGCGGCAGTACTTGCATTAAGGTCCATACATCGCGCAAACTTTGGAGGTAATTAAAGACGAAGTTTTTTAAAATGTGTGTAGTAGCTCAGAATGCTCGACTTTTTGTACTCACGCTGGGAGCATATTTCAACATAACGTGAAGTGTATACTTGAAGGGCAGGAGGTGCAGACAATTTTATGCTCACCCCGTAGTGCTCGCGGTTGTCTAACTTGTACAGTAAAAAATTTGCACAAATTGTTGCCACGAGGCTTAGGTATTTTTCGATAAGATTAGTTTTCTTCAAGAAAGAACTTTTTGGGCTATCTCCGGTATATAGCAAAAGCTAAAAAATGTTCTAATTTGTTATTTCATCACACAATCCATTAATTTTTGGTGACAAGTTTCAAGTCTTGGTTTGACTCATCAACAGGTCCCAAGTAGCGAAATTGGGTGATTAGAAAAACAAATGAAAAAATGAAAAAAGAAGAAAGAAATGAAAAGTTTAAGAAAAATAGAAAAAAACAATTTTTTATTTATTAAAAAATTTAAAAAATTTTAAAGAAACAGATTCATTCGAAGCGAATCGAACCTGTATACGCCACGAAGTGGGCTGAAAAATGAAGAAGAAAAAGGAAGAAGAAGAAGCGTTTCGTGTCAGCAGAAAACCTTCCACTCATCGGTGCAGCTTGGTTTTCTGCCTGCTGCAGACGCTTGAAAATAGATCAAACCGATCTCTTCTCATATAAACTCAGAATAAATTCTGGGTGTGAATTATATGAGGAAAAAACACTCCTATACAAGCCCAGGAGGAAAATAAATAAAAAGAGATTACTCTTTTGGACTTTTTTACCGGGTTAAACTTAATTTTCTTCAAGAAAGAATTTTTTGGGCTATCTCCGGTATATAGCAAAAGCTAAAAAATGTTCTAATTTGTTATTTCATCACACAATCCATTAATTTTTGGTGACAAGTTTCAAGTCTTGGTTTGACTCATCAACAGGTCCCAAGTAGCGAAATTGGGTGATTAGAAAAACAAATGAAAAAATGAAAAAAGAAGAAAGAAATGAAAAGTTTAAGAAAAATAGAAAAAAACAATTTTTATTTATTAAAAAATTTAAAAAATTTTAAAGAAACAGATTCATTCGAAGCGAATCGAACCTGTATACGCCACGAAGTGGGCTGAAAAATGAAGAAGAAAAAGGAAGAAGAAGAAGCGTTTCGTGTCAGCAGAAAACCTTCCACTCATCGGTGCAGCTTGGTTTTCTGCCTGCTGCAGACGCTTGAAAATAGATCAAACCGATCTCTTCTCATATAAACTCAGAATAAATTCTGGGTGTGAATTATATGAGGAAAAAACACTCCTATACAAGCCCAGGAGGAAAATAAATAAAAAGAGATTACTCTTTTGGACTTTTTACCGGGTTAAACTTAATTTTCTTCAAGAAAGAATTTTTTGGGCTATCTCCGGTATATAGCAAAAGCTAAAAAATGTTCTAATTTGTTATTTCATCACACAATCCATTAATTTTTGGTGACAAGTTTCAAGTCTTGGTTTGACTCATCAACAGGTCCCAAGTAGCGAAATTGGGTGATTAGAAAAACAAATGAAAAAATGAAAAAAGAAGAAAGAAATGAAAAGTTTAAGAAAAATAGAAAAAAACAATTTTTTATTTATTAAAAAATTTAAAAAATTTTAAAGAAACAGATTCATTCGAAGCGAATCGAACCTGTATACGCCACGAAGTGGGCTGAAAAATGAAGAAGAAAAAGGAAGAAGAAGACTTGAAACTTGTCACCAAAAATTAATGGATTGTGTGATGAAATAACAAATTAGAACATTTTTTAGCTTTTGCTATATACCGGAGATAGCCCAAAAAATTCTTTCTTGAAGAAAATTAAGTTTAACCCGGTAAAAAGTCCAAAAGAGTAATCTCTTTTTATTTATTTTCCTCCTGGGCTTGTATAGGAGTGTTTTTTCCTCATATAATTCACACCCAGAATTTATTCTGAGTTTATATGAGAAGAGATCGGTTTGATCTATTTTCAAGCGTCTGCAGCAGGCAGAAAACCAAGCTGCACCGATGAGTGGAAGGTTTTCTGCTGACACGAAACGCTTCTTCTTCTTCCTTTTTCTTCTTCATTTTTCAGCCCACTTCGTGGCGTATACAGGTTCGATTCGCTTCGAATGAATCTGTTTCTTTAAAATTTTTTAAATTTTTTAATAAATAAAAAATTGTTTTTTTCTATTTTTCTTAAACTTTTCATTTCTTTCTTCTTTTTTCATTTTTTCATTTGTTTTTCTAATCACCCAATTTCGCTACTTGGGACCTGTTGATGAGTCAAACCAAGACTTGAAACTTGTCACCAAAAATTAATGGATTGTGTGATGAAATAACAAATTAGAACATTTTTTAGCTTTTGCTATATACCGGAGATAGCCCAAAAAATTCTTTCTTGAAGAAAATTAAGTTTAACCCGGTAAAAAGTCCAAAAGAGTAATCTCTTTTTATTTATTTTCCTCCTGGGCTTGTATAGGAGTGTTTTTTCCTCATATAATTCACACCCAGAATTTATTCTGAGTTTATATGAGAAGAGATCGGTTTGATCTATTTTCAAGCGTCTGCAGCAGGCAGAAAACCAAGCTGCACCGATGAGTGGAAGGTTTTCTGCTGACACGAAACGCTTCTTCTTCTTCCTTTTTCTTCTTCATTTTTCAGCCCACTTCGTGGCGTATACAGGTTCGATTCGCTTCGAATGAATCTGTTTCTTTAAAATTTTTTAAATTTTTTAATAAATAAAAAATTGTTTTTTTCTATTTTTCTTAAACTTTTCATTTCTTTCTTCTTTTTTCATTTTTTCATTTGTTTTTCTAATCACCCAATTTCGCTACTTGGGACCTGTTGATGAGTCAAACCAAGACTTGAAACTTGTCACCAAAAATTAATGGATTGTGTGATGAAATAACAAATTAGAACATTTTTTAGCTTTTGCTATATACCGGAGATAGCCCAAAAAATTCTTTCTTGAAGAAAATTAAGTTTAACCCGGTAAAAAGTCCAAAAGAGTAATCTCTTTTTATTTATTTTCCTCCTGGGCTTGTATAGGAGTGTTTTTTCCTCATATAATTCACACCCAGAATTTATTCTGAGTTTATATGAGAAGAGATCGGTTTGATCTATTTTCAAGCGTCTGCAGCAGGCAGAAAACCAAGCTGCACCGATGAGTGGAAGGTTTTCTGCTGACACGAAACGCTTCTTCTTCTTCCTTTTTCTTCTTCATTTTTCAGCCCACTTCGTGGCGTATACAGGTTCGATTCGCTTCGAATGAATCTGTTTCTTTAAAATTTTTTAAATTTTTTAATAAATAAAAAATTGTTTTTTTCTATTTTTCTTAAACTTTTCATTTCTTTCTTCTTTTTTCATTTTTTCATTTGTTTTTCTAATCACCCAATTTCGCTACTTGGGACCTGTTGATGAGTCAAACCAAGACTTGAAACTTGTCACCAAAAATTAATGGATTGTGTGATGAAATAACAAATTAGAACATTTTTTAGCTTTTGCTATATACCGGAGATAGCCCAAAAAATTCTTTCTTGAAGAAAATTAAGTTTAACCCGGTAAAAAGTCCAAAAGAGTAATCTCTTTTTATTTCGATAAGATTAGGGAATATTCCCTAAAATGTAAGGAATAAAAATAAAAAAAAAATTAAATGTAAGGAATAAAATGTATGGGCTGTTCCCTATATTTTAATTTAGGGAATATACGCTAAAATATAGGTTTTTTCCCTAAATTTTAGGGAGTATTGCCTCCATTTTAGGAAATAGTCCTAATATATTTTACAGTGTGGTCTGAAGTATGACTTAAATCATAAAACCCCAACAACAACTCCAAACTTTGGACATAATAGAATCGAGTCGGTGTACTAACTTGTGCAGTAAAGCTTGTGGCGAGTCACAAACTCGAAGATTTTTATCCGGAGTAAGAATACAAGCGCCTAGGCAGATCTCCAAAATATTCTCTCTTTTTTTAGATACCTATATGTATACATCCAGTTCAAGTGTTCAGTGTTATGTCCTTTGCTTGGTAATTTAGGAAATGCATAATTCCTGGTCTCTAAAGACGACATGCCTACATCCTCGTAGTGTGCTTCTGGGCATAAAATAATATGAACGACTACTACACCAGTAGCGGAGAAAAGTTTATCATGGCTATTGGATATTGGTTTTTTTCTTGTTCATTGAACAATTTTCCCAGAAGCCAGAAGCCCCAGCCTCCACAACATTAATTTAATGTCATGTAAAACTAGCAAGTACCATCTACAAAGTTCAAGTATTTTAAACTTTCTGGACTAGGACGGCTACTTCATTCATGGAATGACAGGGCACAGGCGTAGCAATTTAAAATTTTCCATACAGTTATTTATAGCTACGAATTCCTGAATAAAAAGGTCGTTTAAATTTGACAAACTTTTACAAGAACGAGGAATGGGGAAAGTTCCTACCTCCCGAACATGGGATGGCATGGCGATTGCAGCAGTATATGACAAATAGCTGAGACGGGTAATTCAGGCGGAGGGAAAATAAGGAATAAAAAAGGATAAACTCATAAAAACACTGGAAAATAGCCATTCTGATCTATCTATATGCAACAATACTACCACAAATAAGTAAATATACACATAACGAATCGAAAGGAAAACTGAAAACCAGAAGTCAGATATATGTTGCCAGCATTGACTTATAAAAATGAACTAACGAAGATTTTCGCTTATATATATCTCTACGAGAAGCCTCCTCGTGAATAACCACGATCATTACGAAATAATTGGAAAACGGACAAACACACAGAATGATTGCTTATGTCATCCTTCAACCAGGTGTCTGTATTCATTATTATATCAAGCTTGCTATCCTGAAAAATATGTTTAAATCCGTCAATGTTGACATTAATGTTGCAAATATTGACATATCCCATATGAAACAGTAATATTTAATACTATTCCTTGTTCAGAAATGGAGTCAGAGTCTGTACTATCATAATATGTAGATATCATAAAAAATAGTCAACAAGAATTTCAAGATGATATGGGCTAAGAAATCATAGCATCTGCTGACACTAGCATGCATAAACCTGGATATTATGACTACTAGAATGAAAATAATAGAAGAAATTCCAACTACATGACTAAATAAATAACCTATGAAAATAAAGAAACAACTAAAGAACAAGTTAAGATCTGTGGCGTGGCGTAGACTTGATGCGAGGAGATGCAATCAAATTTAAATTTATAAAAGCGTTAAATAGGCATGCGTCGAAAGTTATTACAATTATTTTAATAAATTATCTACACCCCTCTCGTTAGCTGCTTCTAAAGCACCCAGGGACTACGGTTGAGGACGTGAGAGTAGGCACACTGAGCTCTTTTTTTAAATACAGTGTTTTGGCTCCCGTGCTGTCAAATTAAAAGGGTTAATCAAATGATCATAGATAGATAAAGAACTTTATTAAAATTTAATACATTTTTATACAGCATGCATTACAAAAATGTAGATTTTAATGTGACAGCATTAATTCTTAAAAACGCACCAAAAAAAAAAGATTAAAACTACATAAAACTAAACTACCAAAATAAACAAAACGAAATACCACTTCAATAGGTTTACACATTTAACAACAAAAACAAGCGTTAAAAATACTTTTTTAAATGCATAAAAAAGAAAATCAACACACATATTTCATAAAACTTTTCAAGAAATTCAAAGATTATTCAAATAATTTAATTAAAATTTATACTTTAATTCAATTCTTCTTCCTTTACTGGCACATTCATCAATAATATCGTTATATAATTCTTCGTGGGAAAGAAAAGTTTTTAATTTATTTTTTTCAATGGACAATAAAGCTAAGTCACTTAAACTTTCTTCAGACGTTGAGTTTCTAGATAAAGTTAGTATTCTTTCTAGCGTGGAAAAACTACGCTCCGCGGACGCACTAGTAACTGACAAAGTTATACTAAGTCGTAGAAATTTAAAACATTGAATAAAATTATCTTGCAAATTGTTGTTAATAAAATATCGATAAATTTCTTGAACGGTTTTACCGTTGAAGACGTCATCAGAGAACAGCACAATGAATTGCGTTTTTAAAGAACTTTTATCAAATAATTTCGAGTATGATTCATCAAGATTTTGAAGCAAATCCACAGGAAATTTCGTTGTATCATTTTGAAAATTATAAGAATTAAAAAGCTCTAAAAATTTAAACTTATCTAAGGTAGAAAATCGGGATATCATGTATAATATCAATAAACGAATAAATAAATAAAGCGAATAAACGTTTAAAGCTTAATTCAATATTTTGGCAGCCATCAACTATACAACGTACTTGTTTACGTTGACGCGGTACGTCGCACAGCAAAGAAGTTTCATTCCATATTTCGGTGAAATTGTTTCTTATATGTAGAAGCTGATTTCGAAAGTCTCTAATTTTGTAATGCAAATATCACTGTGTTTAGCTTGGAAGATATTAAAAAGGACTTCAGTTTGCGGAAATATTTTTGGAAATATTTTCAGGATATAAATAAACAGAAAATCGTTAAAAGTACCGAAAGACCCCGAAGACTGTTGCTCACTTTCGACAATATATTATAAAGAAGTTTGAGAGAATCAATATTATCGTGAATGGACAAAATAAGTCTGTGATTGAAATTCCAGCGGGTGGGAGCTACTTTGGGAAGTCTTCTTTTTAGAAACGAGTCAAGAGCAACGGTTCTTTTAGTTGAATGACTAAAAAAAGCTGAAAAAGCGGTGACTGATTGGAAAAAAACTTTGCATTCACGAATCTTGTCACATGATTTGGACTGGACTAAATTTAATCGATTTGCGAAGCAGTGCATAAAAAGCGCTTTAGGAAACGTTGCCCTTACTCTAGTTTGAAGCCCGCTTAATTCACCTGCCATTACTGATGCACCGTCATAACTCTGGAAAATTAGCTTACTACCGCATTCAAAACTTTGCTGACGTTCACCACATGTTCATGCAAACGACTTGCCGTTCGATTGTCAGAAACATTCTTAAAACCAATAAAAGTCTCCTTTATGTCTCCGGAAAAACAAATGTACCGCTGGGTGGTTGACAACTGTGATCGACATGAATTTTCAGTTGTTTCGTCGCAATTAATTGCACCATACTCCGAGTTTTGAATTACAAAATATATTTTTTTGTAAGTGAAAAGGAGATAGCAGTTATTAAATCATTTTGTATATAGTTCGATAAGCCAGAAAATACCGTTGCCGTATCTAAATGATTTTTAAGTTCTGGGTTATATCTGGCCAAAAGCGAAATTAATTCATCGTAATTTCCTCGATTTATTGAATTTGAGGCTTCATTGTGCACCCGAAAAGCCTGCTCCTGGCATTCCAAATGGCAAACTACATCTATTAAGATTTTAATAATTTACCGGTTCTTCTTAACTAATTCATTATGCTTTATAATTAACGATCGGAAATTACTATTAATTAATTGGTCAATTCTTTGACCAGAACCAAATTTAGTTAGAGCTAGCACTGATTTGATGTGATCTGAAGATTTTTTTCCATGCCTATCTCTTGCTTTATGGAAATTATTTAAGTCAAGAAATCCTGAAGTTCGCCATACGTTATTTTCCGATGTAAACAACAAGCAAGGCCAACAAAAACATGTTTGCTTATTCTGACAACCGGTAAGCTAATTTTCGCTATCATATAATTTTACAGTAAAATGTCGAGTGCATGTCTCCTTTCTGTAGAAATATTTAACATAGGCATCGATCTTCCATTTTGAATTATCATTTTTTTTTTCAGTAAACGAGCATGAACCGGAAGACCGTTGCAAATATCGTCAATTACAGACAAGTTCCCTACAACAGAAATCTCAGCCATTATAAATTAAAGCAATATGAACAAAAAACTCAAAATTAACAAACCCCATGAACTACACTATTTAACGCACTATGCAAATATTAATAGATTTTCAAATCCTATTTTATTTAAAAGTCAGAATTTAACCCCGAAACCAAACGTGAAGAAAAACTGTTCACTAAAAATATTTAAAATCCACTTATCATTTATTTTCAACCTAATTTCATGCACTACACTATTTAACGCACTACACAAATTTAATATTTTTTAAAAACTTTTTTAAAGTTAAGATTTAAGCCCGAAACCAAAAATGAAGAAAACTGGTAACCAAAAATATTTAAACTTTCATGCACTGTGCATGTAATTATAATCTAATTCCATGCAACCACAAATTTTCCCACAATGTTCAAACAGTAAGCTAGCTAGCTGTTATTTGCATTCCAATTGGAGAAATGGAGAAATTCCAAAATTGTTCATGACAGGCATTAAAAAATTGCTAAAAACTTCAAACATGAAAATTTTATTAAGCTCATTTGCCCCCGACTGAACTTTTTTGTCATCATATTACAAGACGTCTCTGTTTCAAATTTTCATTGGCAAACTGAGGAATTCCATATAAAAAAATTTCTAGATTTAGAAATTCTTTCGAGCGAATTAACCTTATTTTCGAGACTTGAAACTTGTTTCTCTACAGAGCTAATCTGTGACTCCATGTTTTTCATGTTTGCAATTGCATCACTGAACTGTTTAGCAATTTCCGAAATTTTAGATAATAAGTCGAAGCTATGGCCTTTCATTTGGAGTCAAAATGCTGCTTGTTTGATTTCTATAGAGGTCGCAGGTGTCTAGCTGCTACCGGCACGTGTTTTAGTAGACACTGCTTGAAGTCTTGAAACGTTCACCACAGAACTTAAAAATTTAAATGAGATTGAAAAGAATATAGGTTACTAAGACTTTTAACTAAAAATTCCCGCGCACTCAATTAAAATTACCAAAGAAAAAATGCAAAAATTACGGAGCGAAGTTATGCACAACTATTGAATAGCCATTAACAATCAACAATAGACAATGTTGATCTTCTTGCTCTGCTTTTTGAACAACAAAATTAAAATTTCGGAACCTTAACGAGTATTTGTTAATTCACTATTATTTTTATCAAAAAAATACGTCATCAACAACAATTTTTCATACTGAATTTAAGAAACCGTAAATATTGCCTTCAAAACGAGCTATTACACTCTGTACACAAAAGTGGATCTTTCTGCGTTTTTGTACATTTTCTTAAGCAAATATAGCTTTTTAGCAATTTGCACCGAATATGTTCTGTTACAAATAAAAGTCCAAGATGAGCTAAAGAGACGTGGTGACCTGAAAATGAAAGAGAACGTATCAAGAAAAACGTCCTTCGTATACTTTTACTTTTTACCTTTTGTAGATGTCTTCAGTAATCCATAGAAATAATTCTGCAAAGTAATTTATTTTTCAGATGATCAGTCATTAATGGTAGAATTAACGTATACTTACGAATCACACGAAGCTGGCTATTATGTATGACCCCGGTTTGTTCATGAGGGCATCGTATTATTGAGCCTATACTAGGATCCCATAAAGACATTCCAATAGCGTTTATTCTTGATACTTGGAAGAGCAAATAACTTCAAATATCAGCATACTATTATCCGTGGAGCGAAATATGTATATACCTGCAAGTAAATTAAATGAATTATAACGAAAAGAATACTCAATGGACAAAACATTGATTAGAATTAAGAAAATTACTCACATTGTGAAGATGTTGTAAGCGGGCAGGGTATCACACGAATCGTGAACTCTTTACTAAATTGCCAAAGGTAGAAATGCAGTATTTATACAAAGTTATACAAAATTTAATTATTTAAAAAAGTAAATTTACTTAGTTCAGTTTCTCCTCGATTCACCTAGAAATAAAAAGCAACTTAACCTAAACACCGACGGGAAAAGGTCGATTTTCCTACTGTTCATCATTTTAAGGAGAACAAAAGGAAATGAATTGGACTGGCTGTAACCCAAACTAAAATTCAGAAAATATGTAACTCCGCGGTAAAAGCAAAAAAAAAGAAAAAACCTAAACAATTTGAAACTCCCGTCAAAAGAAAATTAAATGCAAAGTTTTCACACTTTGGAGTCGAAGATAAAATTTGTAGATAAATACAAAAGAAAATATAAATAATAAAGAACATTTTGGAAAATAAAGAAAAAAAAAAATTGATATTAAAACTTTTTTCCACCGATTGAAAACCGCTGTCCCAATTCTGAAAGCTATTGGAAATAGGGGCCGGAAATCCCAAAATAGGGGTAATTTTCTGTAAAATTAAAGCGCTTTGGTAGGAGAAGCAGACAGTCCGCGGGTTTTTTTTTTTTTTGAGATCTTGGCGAGTGATCAAAGCGGTAGCATAGAGTACCAACAACGCGAGTTTTCATTTAAATAAATTAACAAAAAACAAAAAAAAAAAAACGAAAGAAGGTGAATCGAGGAAAAAATTGGTATTTAGGGGACAAAACAAAAAAAAAACAAAAAGGAGGATTTAAAAGAGGAAAATAAGAAGAAAATAAAAGCTAAGTATTGCATTTTGGATATTAAGTGAATTGGTGACCTTTTGACTTTGGTACATTCGTGTGTGACCTTGCTACACCAAGTTACGACCTCATGTATAAAAGAGTTTTAAGATTAAGTGGAATTAACCATAGTTCATTTGCGTTGCTGGAATTTTTTTTTTAGGATTATTATTAAAAATATAAAATTTTGGATTTTTCGTGCTTTCCCTCGAGTTCGTGGACTCAAAAACCACGTGGCGCCCAACAGATGTTTTGGTAACACTTAGTGAAGGTGAAAAAAATTGTGCAAATCCACCCGTGTCTCCATTGCTAGCTGGGGAATTACAACGCACGACAAGGGCTGCGTAACAGTTCAAGAAAAAATCCAAAAGGCCCAGAAAGGGTTACATTTTGGGAACACGGTGTAATAGCTAATTTTAATTTTGCTGAACCATAACTTCAAAATGGATGGGAGAACAGGAAAACTTTAAAACCCGCTAGAAAGGTCCAACGATTGCCTATCTATCGAAGTTTAAATCATCACCTTATGATGGTGTAATGTGGAGAAGTTACAAGGAGATCTATAAAACATACCCAAATATGTTTAAGACCCGTTACTTCGGAAACCGGTAGGATTCCCCACCCCCACCCATACAACTTTTGCTAGGCTAAGTATTACCTGTCTATAACCTTCCGATTTCACACCATTTTCGGGACACCCTGTATATTATTAATAACGGGGAATGCAGACAGGACTCCCGCCTCTCATCTTGTCACCTCGACCTATAAGATCTTTTGTGGCATTAACACGCTGTATATACATACATACATATTTTTTTGCAAAAAAAGGTTAAACATGATAAGTTTAACTTATTCCTAATTAAGTTTATTATTTCGACGGGAGTTGCTTTTTCCCTACTTTTATATTGTCGAGGATATTATTAAATTTTGAAGAGAGAATGACAGTTTGAAATGAGAATGACGTCACGTTGGATCCCAATTTTGGGTTTTTGTCCAAATGATGACGAGAGGTTTGAGTTGAAACCTCTTAGTGAGGCAGACGAATTAGAATTCATTGCTTCCGAATTCCAGCTTCTTGGGTTACATCCCGAGATTTAAGAAGAGTTGAAATTTTCGGAATAAAATCCGTAGATTCCTCTATTATTAAATACTTCCAGGTTGTGTCGTTGATTTGTTCATCGGTGTATTCATCGGGGTAATTGGTATCTGTCATGTAAAAAAATTTAAACAACGTCCCATATTTATTAATTACTATACCTACTCTCTCTGATACGAAACGTCTTTTAGAAACTTCAAGGCTTCACCATCTTGGTTTTGTTTGAAAAAAAATAAGTAAATAGTATTTTCACTGACATATATATAAATGGACTGCTTGATCTCCTCTTTCATGTGGCACCAATTTTGATTTCAGAATGTGTGCTCTTACTGTCAATGCTACCAACTGTCGTAAACTGACGTTATATTTAAATTATTTGGGAATTTACGTATATGCATGTCAGTGGGATTTACAGAATTTACCACAAAGGTATTTGGGACTATTTGTATCGTTAAATTTTAGTTATGAGTCGAAAGAAGGGTTTTTTACAAGGATTTTTACAAACAATTTCTCGTTCCTAATCGTTAGAGTTCAGTGGGAAAGTATGCTCTCACGGAAAGAGACAGGAATATGAGAGTGGTGCCATTTGCTTTCATGCATTTTTGATTCAACAAGCAGTCCATTTATATACATGTCAGTGAGTATTTTAAACTTAATATTTTGGTCTTACCCGGTTGATAATTTGTTTGGAAATTTCCATCTATTTCTTTTTCTTACAAATTCTGTTTTCATATCTACCATCCGCTTTATCATATAAATACAGATAGTCATGCATAATATTTATTAATTTCTCTTCCATTATTTCTAGCGACTTACCGCAATTAAATAAACACAGCC